>NW_017547136.1:688139-786598 GCF_001854935.1 Bemisia tabaci
TGCTTGTAATTTAATGGACCTCGGTCATTTAACGCAGTCTCATTAATTGATGGATCGTCGGTTGCATCGAGGACAATATGGATACATCTCGTTTTCATCTAAGCGATTAATCTGGATTCGCTATCTTGGTTCGCGACGCACACTGGACTGAAGCATAGGATTGCCCGGTCATAGTCCGTATGCACCATGCAGTGACCCTCAGTGACAGTCTCTCGACAGTTAGGACGTTTTAGGTTTACGGTTTGACGCCCAAAATTGATTGGTTTTTCGGATTGTACGTGAAATACATTTCCTGTCAATACATACTACACTGGCCATGGTTTCGGGAACCAGGGCAGTGGCGACCAACGTTTGATTTTCGATGATGAGTTCTATTTCTCTCTGCTGGTTCTAATCATTTTATTCAAACATTTTTGGAGGAGTATCATTAATTAGAATCAAAAAATTGAATTTAAAATTTAGGCAGTATACATTTACTGTAGGTGTTTTTTACTTGACTTGCTTTCAGCTATGTAAGTAAGAAACACCTATAATAAATGTAAATGTATAGTGCCCAGATTTTAAATTTAATTTTTTAATTCCAATCGTGTTAGTTGGGATGTTGCGGAACGGTCAAACTGGTGGTTTGACGACAAGACTCAAAGGAACAACCTCGGGGAAAGGAAAAGTAAAATCGAACCACACGAGAGTTAATGTTTACAAGGTCTCATACTGAGAAGAACTGGAAGCCCGAGTTCCGAAACCAAGAACTCTAGCCCTGTCGTTTCTTCATTCTTTTCTTATCAATGAACACGAAGTTGCAGTGGTAAGACGATCCTAATTCTAGTCACAACAAAACTGATAATTCTACTGAAAATTATTTCGACAAGTGGACCTTTTCACCTTTTTCGATTCTGATAGTGGCAACGAATTTTTGACAGGACTGATTCTCAGAAACAGATTTCACTTGGTTTGCCGGGCTGTACAACAACAAGAAATAATATCTTACATTCTTTGTGGCTCCTCTTCATCGTCGCTACTTGTGATGATTAGAATGGCGCGGCGGTGGACCTCGGTGTTTCTTGCACTTTTGGCTTTTTGGAACGATTGAGGAGTCTGTGGCTTTTGGAGGGGCCCATCTTGCTTTTTGGCTCATATCGTATTAAATATCATGTAAACAGAGATGGAAAATGAAATTTCATAAGGCTCGAATAAATTTCACAATAGTTGAAATTTATTACTTTTTTTAGAAATCCTATTTTCCTATTTTTCCTATTTTTTTTTTATTAAACCTTTGGAGGTCTGAAAGCGTTGCAGAGCGTCTTTTTGTTAATGCTGTGGTATTACGCTACTCTACTGAAGGTGCCAGACACAAAGAGGGGGCAAAAAGGGGAGTTTAGAGAGAAAAACCCCAACCTAACCTCTAAACTAAACGAAAACATTTGCAACGGGCGAATGTTTTAGGCTTGGGGTGAAAAATTTCAAAATTTAGAATCACTGTTTCTAGGCGTTTCTTATCCTCTGAAATGTACTCAAAGTTTCAATAAATTTCCTGAAATTTCACTCGAATAAATTTCATGAAATTTTCCATCTCTGCATGTAAATACGAGGATTTTCGTCTATTTTGTGTTTTCATTCGTCCATCCGCGTCCCGGCGAGCAATGCGCCAGTCCAATTTGCGGTGGACGAGAAGTGGCTGTGGCGGCTGCATCTCGAGAATAGACGTTACGTCAGGAGCAGGTTGCCATGGTCCGAGCTGGTGGCGGTCGCCGGACATGGCCGCGGTCGCGGTCTTGGTCATGATCAGAGACAAGAGACCCTCCACTGGCCTCCTAGCGACAGGTGGAAGCTTTTACTTTCGGGGTTTCAACAATTCCTTATGGACAATTATGAGCGAGCAACAGTCATCACCCTATTTTCGGCTGTTGACTTACCTACATGGTCGATGATGAGCTTCGGATGGCGTCATAAGCCAAATAACTTTCCCAAACGTCGGCCATTTTAGGCTTGTTTGCGAAACGAAACTGCCAACACGTTGTTGAACATCAACCATGTAGGTAAGTCAACAGTAGAATGCTGAAGTCCCGAAAGTAAAAGCTTCCACCATGGCCAAGTTACTAGTGGAGGGTCTCTTGTCTCTGGTCATGATCCTCCTGCTCCAGAGCCGGAGCCGGTTCTCGCTCCCGGTTCCGGAGTCACTTTCGTCCGATCCGCCCGACACCGCGCACCGGCAGTACCGGCACCGACGATCCGCGGCGTCTTGCGGTTTCTTCACTGGCCACTCCGCCACGCGCCGCGCCGCTCACTCTGCACCGCCACTGAGGTGCGCGACAGGTCATCTTTGCCGTGCTAAGGAAGAACGCCGTACACTGGAAAAAAAAGTCGCTTGGATCCAGAGTCCAGACTTTTAAAATCATTGACAAGGAAAAAACCTTTTGATTTCGTCGGATTTTTGCTTAAATCGAGAACCAAGCCTCTTAATTTAAGCGGATTGCCTTTTGATTCAAGCAAAAATCGGATTGACTAGAGTATCAGATCGAGTATTTTTTCTTTTCATTGTTTCCAAGTTTTCGGACTCTAGATCCAAGCTTTTTTTTCCAGTGTATGAGCCTTCAGGCGTTGCCAAGTTTCCTTCGATGAACCGAATTTACTGGGGATGTGTGGAATATTTGTTTCCCAAAATTTCGGACAATTTTGTACGCAATTTAATCTTAAATATCTCAAAAAATCAAGGAAAAGTATACATAAATGTTGTCAAAAATACATGTTTCTTTGACAACTCTCGAATGTCCATACGGTGTTCTTCCTTAGCACAACAGAGGTGCCCTGCACCTCCGTCAGTGACTGAGAGCTGTTCTCAGAGTTGGACTGGATTTTCCAATTTGGAACTTCAATATCTGGCCCAGTATGGAAACGATGAGTGTTACGGGCAGATCCCGATTAAGGGGCAGATCGCGATCCGCCCCAAAGAGATTGGGCAACTTTATTCACGTAGTCTTGTAGGCGCTATGCGTTTCACGCTGACCGCACACTGAAAAAAATGAGTTAGCGTCAGATGACTAAAAATGGTTTCTAAACACTAACTCAAATTTTGTGATTTGGACACACATGATTTTTAGTTTCTGTACACTAACCACTATTAGTGCTGGAAACTAATTCCGCTACTCTAATTCTCGAACTCGAATTCGGTAGGGTTGGGTCAACCTAACCTCAAAACTGAGAGAGGAGAAAACGGCATAGCGAATGAGAACTGGACAATACTTTCAGGAAAAGAAGATTTCTTAAAAGATGAGAGGTAAAAATAAACTGACCGGTTCCAAATGAACGACAGAAGAAAGGAATATCCCATAGGTATGTGCAAGCAGACAGAATTATCGTTTAGAGAAACACACACTCACACATGAAATGGTAGCGAATGTTCACACTGAATAAACTAAACAGGAAAATAGATCTCCGCAATTCCGTGACCGAGAGAACAATTAATTAGGTAGTGATGTTATCCTGACCACAGGTTTTCCTTAGGAAGAATAAATAATCAACTTTGAATCTCCGAAGACCAATACCCCAGACACAAAACCGATCTCTCAAAGGAAACATATCTGGTCCGAACACTTGAGATATTCTTTTGAAATTACGGAAGCACACGAACTATAAAAGTAAGCAGTCTAATTTCACAAATTTTCGTTAAATATAAACTGAACGCGGAACGCTTTAATCACAATTTAATAAGGAAAATTGACGACTCCAACGAAGATCATGCTTGTTTATGTTTTGAATTGAACATACGATTTCTTACCTTATCAGGTTTCTTAATGTTGCTTTCGAACGTTTTCAGATAAGAGAGGACACTATACATAATACCGAGAGTATTTAAACTGTCGAACGAACCCGAAATTTCACATTTTAATTGATTTTCACGAGCTGACGCGATTGAGGCTGTTATACCGTCGCCGTTTTGTCGAAACTAAACAAATGTAACGGAAAATGTGGGAGTTAGCGTTGAGGGCGAATTAGTTTAACCCGAAGGCGAATTTGTTCTACCACAGCGCTACTTTTACTGTTAGTGCGTTGGTCCAATTCTGATTCGCACTACAGTAAAGTCAAGTCAGCGTATGGAGCGAATTGATAGGTGCTTCAGTACAATAAATTAGTTCTGAAGCCTAATTTTGATTCTACTCTGCGAGAACTTACCAAATTAGTTCTCAACGCTAACTACTTTTTTTTCAGTGCACTGTGTTTGGCGCAATGCGTGAAGTATTCATGCATTCTTGTAGGCGCTATCCGTTTCACGCTGACCGCAATGACCGCACTGTTTTGATACAATGCGAGAAGTATTCGTGCAGTCTTGTAGGCGCTAATATGTGTCACATGCCGATCGCCGCGCCGAGGGCTTCTCTTTTTCATCTCAAGTCCTCGTTATCATTTCTCTCTTATTGTAAGTCGCGCCGTTCCAGGCCAAATTGCGTGTTCAGTTTCTCTCTTAACTCGACTAATTGAAGGTACTGTCTCTTGTATCACTGAGAGACGACAACATTAGAAATTACTATACTCTCAGTAGATGAGAGATTTTGTCGCCTTTTCTCGTTTGTAATTTTTTTGTCTAAATCCAATTTTTTTTACCTACACTTAAAAAAATTGCAAATTTTTGCCGCCCCTTAGATTTGCCGCCATGGGCCGCGGCCCATGTGGCCACCACCTTAATCTGGCCCTGCGGGTACTATGCGAGTATTAGGTAGGTCCAAACCTACCTTTCAAAGTCGTTATTTTTCTTTAGTTTTTGTATTTCCTACAATGGTAACTCATTTCAACCCCTCAAAGCGATCTATACCTAAAGTCGTACGTTTAAATACCTACGCCAGGTTCAATGAAATCGTTCCTTTAAATGATGCTTAGACATCCCTCATTAAAGACAGTTACGATATTTTTCTCAGTTATCAATATATCTTCGTATCAACCGCTTTTATCAACCGCCTGCATGCTATATTTTTGTATGAATGTCCATCTAATGATTTTTGATTCATAATCTTACCTCATATACTTTATTTTTCTTCCAGGTGAGAAATCATAGATCCGTCCTCTCAGAAGGAAAGACCCATTTCTTGCATTTACGTAAGTTTCTCTCCTTATGATTCAGGTAAATTATCTAGCTTTTTGAACATAATTTCTTAGGACGTAATACGACGGTGTAAGTTGGCAATCACAAAACACGGTTTGCGACGTCGGGGACTTCCTGTCATACTTTCTTTTTTAAACAGAAAACTATTCAACGGCAATTCTTTATAACTGCCGCGATTTTTCTTCTCTATGCGAAGAAAATTCTGCAAAAACTTCAAGGAATGATGTCAACGTTTTCTCCTTCAAAAAAATAACACGAAGTCGGAGATTTTCAGACACCGCAAACGAGTTACGTGATGGCCGACTTCCACCGTCGAATTGCACTTCCTTAAAGAAAACCTATCTGTGGAAGTTAAGTGGTTACTGGGTCGAAGGGAATCTCCTTTCATAATTTTTTTTTTTTTTTTTTTTTTTTTTAATTTTCTTGAATCTCACACGTCGCGCCCTTACACGAACAACGACTCTTCAAGTGTGTAAAAATGGTGAAAAATCTCTGAAAGTAGCCGGTCAGGTTGGCCTAGTGGTCAGCAGGTCTATGACTCTAGGTCAATAGGTCCCGGGCTCGAATCCTGGTGGTGGCGTCTAATTTTCACGGAGTTGACGAGTAGATCTGCTGAAACAGATTCTCCTCGGCCCTTATCCCTGAAAATTGGAAAAGCCTGGAGCATGGAGATCCCACAATGTCTACGGACACTAAACATTGTCTAAAGTTGGCTGAAGGTGCTAGACACGAAGCCATTAAACCAGCAGAAGAAGAAGAAAAAAAAATCTCTGAAAATCCTATTGTATTGTCCGGAAATAGCCAGTGCAAGTCTCTCTAGGACTGCACTGTGCGGCAGCTGAATCCGGTAGCTGGACATGACAGCAGGTGATGGGTAATGCGACCGTGCACTTGCCCTGCTCGCAATCCGCACCTTCACCTATATTCAAATGACTCCGTATCATCGCGCCGAGGCAACTGGGCAGTCAACATTACCCAGTGCCCTACAGTCTTCCACTTTTTCCTCATCGTCGCTGCTGCAACCGTTACTTCTTCCTACTTCGGAACTTCGACGATATGCTGGAGGAATACAAAGCGGACACCAATAGGCGGTCGCAGTTGACGTCACACGGCATCGTGTACATTAAAGATGCACTTTAATCGCAAGGCGAAACGAGTACCTTATCCTACGTCTGTGTGTCACTAGTGTGCTAAATGTCGTATCAAATTCAATAACAAAAAAACACCAATACTTTTAAACACGCCTGTTTTCTTTTATTTTTCTTTTCTTAAAGAAGAAAGAAACGAAAAACAAGCAGTGAACTCCAACACAATGTGTTGATAAGGCGCGTCATTAACTCGCACATATCAACCCCTTTAGTTTTCATTTACAGAGATTTCAAAAAAGGCAAGCAGCACAACAAGAGAATTCACGATCCAACAGTGCAAGGTCTACGACGCACCTTGACGAGATATTGTGAATCTAGAAAGCTATTCGAACAAATTTAAGTTTTTTGATCTGCCTCAAGCAAAATCTTATCAGATTCTTGAAGAAAAGTGCTACGGAAAAATTCTGTCGAACTCCTAGAAGATAAAGTCGATTTAAAGGTATTTTGGGGCTAAAATACCCAAATCATCGGTATTATAAATCCCGTTATATTATTGAAAAGATATTTACTCGATATAAATGCAATTGTTTTAAATATTTCTTGATTTTTTTATTTTAAACGTCTTTTCATGCAAAGAAGCTTAACCATGTCCATGCTTTATTCATTCATGAATTGAAAGTAAGCAATCCACATCCCGAAAATCTACCGATTTGCCGTGAAAAATTGCAGAAACTTGATATACCAGGTCGATGTACCCACTCTTTGAATTTACCAATCGATTTAGTGAGTGCACGTATGTGAAAGTCAAAATGCTATAGTCATTTTGGGTGCATTCATTTTTCATGAAACAGTTGTAAGTAATTTCAATCCCGAAAAACCATACATTTTCCGTATAAAATCGAAGAAATCAAAATATGTCGACTCCCTGACGTGAAAATTAAATTCTACGTGTGAAAATACTTATGTATCGATATGCTGAACAGAATGCCCTCCTCTCCTCGTAATTTACAAACCGTTCCTATACTCATCTCAAAATTTTTCTCAGAGCTTTGTGTTATTATCAGCCCCGGTTTGATGGCCGAATCGGCTGCCCAAAAAGCAAGCCATTTTTTAAGGGCTCTATGAGAAATTCGTGATATCAGCTCTCAGGAAATCACCCCATGGGTAAAATTGCTGGTATAAATTTTCGAGAGCTTAAAATAATCGTATTCAAGAAACTAAGGCATTAAACTATGGAGTCAATTTCGTTTTAATAATGTAACGGGATTTACTTGTCTTCAGGTCAAAACTCATACAAGGAAGCCCCTTAATTGCAAGACGCTAATTTTTGTAATTTCACTCAATTTTTTCTCATTTTTATAATTGAATTGCTTGTCACATTCTGAGGTCAATCATATTAAATTGTAATTTATACATTTCTTTTTTTCCCCCTTCATTTTATTTTTTGTTTGGAGAAGTTTTGTTAATTTCTTCGGATTTCGAATACTGTAACTTCTCTTCTATTTGGCCGATTTTTATGAATGAGACCTCTTTTAATTCGTGTTTCAACGGAAAGTAAGGAAAAAATTGCTAAAAACTCGCGAAACAATTTTTTTTTTGAAAATTGGGCGAATCCTAGCGTGACGGTGAAATGGTTAATGAAGCGTAAGTAATTGGGCGAGGGGCTGAGGATCCCGGCCTAGCTTGGCGACCGTCATTAGCTATTGTTCGTCGAGACGCCGACGCAGTGATCAGGAGCGTGGGGAAGAGAGGGGTAAGTGGATTCCTGTATGAGCCACGTTTAGCTAATGGTATAATGAGTCTCGAGGCTCATCACAGATTGCACTTACACAGATTGCACTGTATTTCTTAGTTTTAATAAGAAATAAAATATAATTCTGTAAAATTAGTAAATAAATACCAAGACAATTATTCAGGATGTCAAAGACTGACTGAAAACTTTTTATTAACCTCATATGATAAAAATATTAATATCAGCTGACACTGACATTGTTGTCGGATGAACAGCACTATCAGAGCACGGGTACCAACTTTTGAAAAGTATAACAGAGGTGTGGAGATCTGTCAAAGCAACGTTTTGAACAAAACGGAGGAGTTAAATTCTCATTCCGAGAGTGCCGACCTGCTCAGCCATCCTCGAATCATTTAGCTTGATTCTGCTTATATATGCATATTTTAAATCAGCGCGTCGTACTCTTAGGCTTTTTTTAAGAAAACCAAGTAACGTAGACTCTTGGTATTCACTGCACATAAACTAGAGAGCCCCAGAATGAGAAACAACTTTAAATCATAATTATTGACGGATAAATAAACTTTTTACACGCTTTGGAAAATCTCAGAAGTTCGCGGTAGTCACTTTTCGGTAAGGAACTAAGGGACTCGGTTATTGTATCGAGCAGAGTTCGAAACGATCGCAAAGGCGGTATACTACGTATACGCGCCAAAATACAGACAGTCCTAGGCCTGTTTAAAGTGTGAAGGAAAGAATTGCACTTATCAGAAATATCTTCCGTCCGCTACTCAGCGCATGGTCATTTTCCGCCAGCACCGCGAAAAGGGTGGAAAACCCGGTTGTCCCCTTAGCGCACAATTTATGCTGCTGGCGTGACGTGCTTTGCGATATGGCGATTTATCTCCCATATGAACCTATGGAAAAGAATCGATAGACAGGGCGTTCGCAATGAACACCTTAATAATCGATTCTTTACCATGGCTTCAAATGGAGAAATATCGATAATCGATTATTCACGCCACGCTTCTGCTACTATTAGTGGTATTTCATATGAACCACTAATTGGTTTACAATCCATAGCTTTTTCTCAGTGTAACACTGGAAAAAAACACATTGGATCTAGAGTCCAGACTCTTAAAAACATCGACAAGAAAATATACTCTTGATTCAATGAGATTTAAGCTTAAATCAAGAACCCAGCCGCTTAGTTAAAGAGGATTTCCTTTTGATTTAAGCTTAAATCTGATCGAATCAAGAGTATTTTTTCTTTTCGATGTTTTCAAGAGTCTGGACTCTAGATCCAATGTGTGTGTGTGTGTTTTTTTTTTTTTTAAGTGAATGGAGCTTTAAAAAGTTGCGCGCTGCCTTTGATATTCGACTATTGTAGAGAGGTCTCCTCAAATAAGGCACTTAATTTAACTCCGGCTGTATTTGATGCAAAAGAGGTCAAAACTCGAAAGCAGAGCCGACCGCGATCATTCGGACGTCCGTGAAAGAAGAATCGGACGTATCCGAGAATCCCCGTCGCGCTTAAAATGCAGGTGGAGAAACTTTTCGAGCCGTTCGGGGCTTTGGCCGTTCAGCGCAAAAAAAAACGTGTTTGTTGACCCCGGGGGCTCAGCGCCCGCACCAGGGCGTCTTCAAAAGTGAAACTGACCTCTGGTAGGAGGAGAAGCCGTTAAGCAAGTTTCGTCCCGGAGAATGTCAGGGGCTCACACGGTGTTCCGCGACGTGGTCGACCGTATAAAATTTACGCGATTCGGCTTTCCGGTGGTCAATGAACTTTTTCAAGACGTCTCACGGCACGCACTTCTCACTTACCGGCCTTTGATGAACCACTATTCAGGGTTTTTTGTATCTTTTGAAAGGTATTTTCCTTTCAAAATCTCTAATGGCATTTTAAAAATGAGCTTAATTGTTCCCGACACCGGGGAAAAAAAAAACATTGGATCTAGAGTTTAGATTCTTGAAAACATTGACAAGAAAAAGTACTCTTGATTCAATTGGATTTTTGCTTGAGTCAAAACGAAATCCGCTTAAATTAAGAGGCTTGGTTCTTGATAGATTCTGGTCGAATCAAGAGTACTTTTTCTTGTCGATGTTTTTAAGAGTCTGGACTCTAGATCTAATGTGTTTTTTCCAGTGGAGCTAAATAAAGTACAGAGTAGATTAATATCCTTCAATTTTTACTCCAATAAAAGTCGTATTTCAAAAAAAAATTGATCTGGAGAGGCTTATTCTACGAAGAGCAGCCTATCGGGTATCCTTTTATTACTAGCCTTCCAGACTTCTCAAATTTCCAGGGTGAAAGGTGCTGCTCTAAATGATCTCCTTTTCAGCTTCTCTTTGGATCCGCCACTTTTTTACGGCCTTTGAAACTTGACCCAGTATTTTTTTAAATTGATGTTTTTTAATCTGAACTTTGCAGCCGGTATGAAAGCGAGTAGGGTCCCGGCGAGACGTCTGTTGTGCCACGGGAAAACGCCAGATGAACCTTAGATTAGTGCCAAACTTCTTTCGATAAAATATTTATTTGCAACTAAGTGTGCTTATATTTTTTCCTGAAACTGCTAAACACTTAAGATTTAATTGGACTACATTTTGCAATTTGGAACCATGATTTCTAGCCCGGTTTGAAAACAACGTATGTGCCATTAGTTTCCCTACGCACATAAGTGTTTTTCCAAAAGAGCCAGAATTTATAGTTCCGAATTGCAAAATGCAGTTCAATTGTTGAAAAGAAAATTCCTCGCGAAATTGAACGAAAATTCATCCCGAGTCTTTCGGGAAACTCGTGTAATAAAGGAAATCTTTCAACGCTCATAAGCTGATAAGATGTTTATTCCTCAGCGCGGTGGATCATGACGACCTTAACACGCGACCCAGAATCGGGAAAGTCACGACTCTATGGCACGACGAAGAAGTCGCGCTACACAGATCCCCTCTTTGAATCCTGTCTCCGTTGCGTCGGGAGTAAACTCCAGGATTAATAGTGAAATTGACCTACCGAGCCGTGTGGTTTGTCGAACGTCGTGTTTTGAGTCGGCTTCCTCGAAATGTAGCTTCGTGTGTGCGTAATTACCGTCGACCGCCCACACACCAATCCTCAGACCTATGAAGAGGCTCCTATAAACATGCTGGGACCTTTTTCAAAGCCCTTAGCAAAGTGCTGTGCTAAATATCCTTTTGAAAGTTCCAGTCACTATGCACTTACTTATGAACTACATCCAGTATACCTAGAGTCCGTATCGGAGACCGGTTGAAATGATCCGTGCATTCGCTGAAAAAAACTCCGGACGTTGAAGCCGAACTACGGGCCGTAAAGACATACCATCCGCGTTCCGGGCTCAGAGGCCAAAAAATCCGGGCGCAGCACTTGAAGCATTCGAAGCTACGGCTCCAGCACTCAATCATATCGGCCTCTGAGCCCAGAACGGACGGTATTTCCATATAGCCAGTAACTTTTTTTATTTTTTTTTTTACAGTGTAGTTTTTCAGATAGAATACTCATGATCTCTTAGGACGAGCAATTTATGTTTTACAAATCTCTTCCTCCACTATTTACCCCAATATTTCAATTTTTTTTGTAAACTATAAAAAGTAATATTTCTATCCTATGATCCAATTAACTCTTCGTCAATGTTCAAAACTTACTTTGAATTATCAAATGGCACCAAGGTCAAATCAGTTGGTCTCATAAAACGGCTTGAATATTTGTTCTTGTGAACATCTGTTTTTTGGACTTATTGCCCCTGCAAGGGCTAGGATGCAATCCTTCACATGGATTGCTGTCGTAAGGTCACCTGCGTCATGAAGTTATCAGTCAAGCTCAATTGTAATGAAAGGCAAAGAACTTTTAAATTATTCGTTTTAAAGCTGGTGCAGGAACTGTTAGGAAACTAACTTTAAAATATCCAAGGCATGTCAACAGAACGGTTAACATTCATTTCCACCCACCTTAACTTGGTAGGTACAAAGTCTACCTACGTTAGCCTCTAATTGACATGGTACCCTGATACGAACCTCGCAATTAAAGTCACCGAATGAGAACCGGAAGTGGGAATCATCGTCAAAAAATGTCCCGAAAGTGTGAAAGGAAATGTCGTGAGAGTATTCTAAATTCCTTTTAGGATGCTGCAATTAATTGATTCCAGAATGCTGCGCATTCTGTTTCCCAACGCATAAACCATCGCGTTCATCAAGTCTTTAATGAATCAGCAACTGGAAACAGCGAACACAGTTAAGAAAACAATACCGCATCGCAGAAGCGTCCAGAAAAAGTGTGAAGAAAAATAACGAGGCTCAACATGACGCCAGCGGCCGCATATTATTATGAACGACACGATTTCGATTCGGAGATGAAAGAACAAACAATAACAGAGCGCGCAGCGTGCGTAATTAACGGAGGCAGGCCGCCGAGACAATGACCGGAACCCACGGGAATATGTTTCTGTTCCGAGTCCACGCACATAACTGGAACCCGGTGTCTTATCCGATCTTAACGGCCACGAAAATGATGCACACGGCCGAGTCGGAGCCGTCACTAGAATAAATTCGCTCATAGGTCGTCCCAAATGCATAAACGGGAGGAAAATGTTGTCCAAATGGCACTAAACTGTATTTAGCGTAAGTAACCAGTAGTTTTTCATGGAAAATAGGATTGCAGTTCAGGTCGTCGGAGTTTTTCTTACTGCACTATGCTTCATCATTATTATACGGCATGTAGTTAAGGTTGAACAAAAGTTACACAAATTAAGTTATTTCCTCCTATATAGAATGTGAGAACTGCATCTGCATCAGGAAAAAATGTTGTCCAAATGGTACTTAACTGTATTTAGCCTAAGTAACCAGTAGTTTTTCATGGAAAATAGGATTGCAGTTCAGGTCGTCGGAGTTTTTCTTACTGCACTATGCTTCATCATTATTATACGGCATGTAGTTAAGGTTGAACAAAAGTTACACAAATTAAGTTATTTCTTCCTATATAGAATGTGAGAACTGCATCTGCATCAGGAAAAAATGTTGTCCAAATGGTACTTAACTGTATTTAGCCTAAGTAACCAGTAGTTTTTCATGGAAAATAGGATTGCAGTTCAGGTCGTCGAAGTTTTTTTTACTGCACTATGCTTCATTATTGTGATACGACATGTAGTTGAGGTTGAACAAAAGTTACGCAAATTAAGTTATATCCTCCTATAGAATGTAAGAATGGCATCTGCATCATTGTATTCTCGTCCCTCTCTGACATGAATCTCCTTAGCCCGCAACAGCAACATTTTTGGGTGATCGGGAGGATGTTCTTTAATCATCCGCGTGTACTTTTTGTAGACCTCAGGGCTAATGCCAAGAACAGAAATCATCCTTGAAATGCCCTCAGGCTCATACGTTGGACAAGTGTTAGCCTTTGCTTTCATTGATGATCGTTTCAACCTGGCCTGGAGAAAAATATTTCTGAAAAATATACGTTGATAGCCTCTGATTACTTGATGTCGCAAGCGTTCCAAAACGTGTGACTTGAAAGTAAAGTTTTGCCTTGTATGGTGATATTTGTATTTTCCGGTAAAACTAACACAGATGTAAATCGATCAAAATCGTGCATTTAACAAGAATCGAGTTACCGAAATTTCTTCCTTGTTCTAGAATCCGACAGCGTTCCATGTTCCATCGACGATCTGGTTTGGATTCCTTTTCAATCAATCGGTCCAAAGTTGCCGCCGGTAAATGCATCGGAAAGTAATCTTGCGGGGCAGTGTAGTTGGACCTGGGGGGGGGGAGGGTGGTTGCCAACACCGGTCTGCGGCGATGGATGCACGAGTGCGGTTAAAACGCTCGAGTAGTTCGCGAGTAATAAACATGTGCGAACGCTCAGCAAATCTTTACGGATCGCCACGATATGGACCTAGTTCAGCGGTATTTTTCGCTATTTGGAATTTGCACTGAATATGTAACTTAAATTTTAAAATAAGATATCAGGATCACATTTTTTTTTCTTATGTTATTGGTCGCACGTGCGCTAAACTTCTCAATTCGGCCAAAGCAATCGGGCAAGCATAACGAATGCAGTAGAGGAAATCAATTGAAAGAAATTATAATCAGGAATACAGTTATTGAAACCAGGGCCAGATTGAGATTCACCTATTTGCCGCCCATGGGCCGCCTGTATTTTGCCGCCCCCTCTCATTCGTTTTGAAACTCGATAAAAACCATCAAATGAACGTGTCAGCGGGAGGGGGTGCATAAGACGCATTTACTCGTGTTGAATACATTTTTGGGGAAAGCCCTGTCAACCTTACGAGCAAAAGTTCATGGAAATTTGCGCGAAAGTTAAGTTCCGTAAACCTATCTCAGTGTGGACAAGGCCTTCCATTCATAAGAAATGAACGAAAAAATTATGAAAGAACATGAAGAACATAAATGTGGTTCAATGATTTTAACTTCCGCCGCCGCGCCGCGCAGACCGTACCGTGTTGGACGCAATGCGTGAAGTATTCACGCAGTCTTGTAGGCGCTATGCGTTTCACGCTGAATGCACTGTGTTCGGCGCAATGCGTGAAATATTCATGCATTCTTGTAGGCGCTATCCGTTTTACGCTGACCGCAATGACCGCACTGTGTTTGATGCAATGCGTGAAGTATTCGTGCAGTTTTGTAGGCGCTAATATGTGTTACATGCCGATCGCCGCGCCGAGGGCTTCTCCTTCTCACCTCAAGTCCTCCTTATCATTTCTCTCTAAGTCGCGCCGTTCTAGGCCAAATTGCGTGTTTGATTTCTCTCGACTTATTGAGGGTGCTGTGTGCTGTCTCTTGTATCACTAAGAGACGACAAAATTAGAAAATACTGTACTCTCTGGAAATGAGAGATTTTGTCGCCTTTTTTCGTTTGTAATTTTGTTTTTATAAATCCAACTTTTTTTTTATACCTATACCTTATAAAATCGCAAATTTCTGCCGCCCGGGCGCCCCTTAGATTTGCCGCCATGGGCCGCGGCCCATGTGGTCACCCCCTTAATCCGACCCTGATTGAAACATGCTGGGCTGAGCAGCATATTAGATAGTAAAAACAATAGTAGGTAGATAATAATACTTTATAACAACAATATACTATTATTTTGGAAAACACGTTTTTTCACCTTGTTTTACTCCTGTATACTAGTCCATCATTTCACCCTTGGTCTACAAAAACCGCTCATTTCAACCAGTAGGATCACTTTATACTCCCCATATCATCTTTGTCCATCAATTTGAATAATCGGCCCGCAGGATAGTATTTAAAAAATGATAGTTTGCAGGCATGTAATTGCGAAGGGTATTTTTACTCTCATCTATATCGTATCATCTGCAATCAACTTATGAGAAAATCAGTGAATTATTAGCTGTATGGTTCTCAGGAAACTCAGATGATCCCTAAGTGTGTGTTTCCCCCTTTTTTTCTTTCTTGAGAAAATAGTGCAGCACGCGATTTCAGTTCCCAAACCCCGGACGTCATTTCGAATTGACTGAACAATGGTGACTTCCTTTCGACTGGCTCTGTTCCTATCTCTCAACACGCAACTGACGAATAAATTCGCTGAAAATGTACACACATGAAAGAAAGGAAAGAATCGTCGTTTCGCTCTGATCCAAAAAATCGTAACACGCGCCCAACTGAAACAATCGATCGGTTGAGCATTAGTGAGAAAATTTAACTTGAGAGAGTCGAGGAAAAAAACTTGCGGCGAAACATTTGAAACCGCCACGCACAGTGAGACAGTTATTTTTTCACAGGAGCAAGAATTTTAGGTATTATTTACGAATAAAACAGCTAGATGGCGTTCAAGCCTCAACGGGATTAAATTTTGAAAGTGCAACCAGACTCTTTTTCAGTTGTGAATTTAAAGTGGAGAGTTAATTGGGAAAAACGAACCGCCTCTCCTGAGGTATACCGAGCACAACCTCCTTTCCTGAGCTAATTCTATGTCTCTCGATATAGAGAGAAGATTCTTTTTCAGTAAAAGACTTGATGTTTCCAGAATTACCCGTTGCCGTAATGTTAAAATGAAGTATGATTTAAAAAAGGTATTTTAATAATTGACTTGTACTTGAGTGATTTGTTTTTTTTTTTAATTTTTGAAGAAGGCGCCGAAGTACATGTTTTTGGCAAATGCTTCGAGAATGCTATTAACAAAGCCATGTGTTTGCTCCACTGGAGAATGTTTCTGACGGAAGCCAAATTGGTGGAGGGGCAGTATTTCTTCTACGAGGGGTTGGAGTCTCTTGCGTAGGAGTCTCTCCCACAATTTTAGAGAGCTGACAGGATGATTTTAAGCCGACATGAGCCTGGGTTGTTAGAGTCCTCGACAGGTTTCGGTTTAACTTTTATGATAGAATTTTTCCATTTGCCAAGGAAATAGTTCAGTTCGCAAGTTTGATTGATAATTTGACGGAGCGAATACAATCGCTTTCCTAGGGAGTTGCTTGAATATTTCATAGGCTAGCATGTCCTCTCCTGGTGTCTTGTTGTTCGGAAATCTATTAATTGATTGAATTTTTTGTAGTGGTGTGGTGTTTTTCAGAGATTCGGTGAATTCATATACTCTTTTTGCGTTTTATCGATTGCGTTTTATGAATTTCGTGAAAACTCTGTTTTTCCCTTTTTGAAGAAACGACACGGCTACCTTTGGACTCCACCTATCAGTGTGTCCGTCCCTTCCCTGAAAAGAATTTTCTTGGGGTATTATTTTGAGTTAAATCCCTACGGATTCAACTTTACGTAAGTTTCTATAATTCAAAGAAACGTTGTTTTACACATGTATATCACCTGCAATACGCGCGAGATCGGCAAGATGGATGTCTTTCGAACTAGCCTCTAGATTTCCTCTTGAGGCGATCAGTCCGCTGTACTCGGTGTAATATATAAAATCACTCTCTGATGGCAGAGAAAACTCACCATTTTCAACTATGGCGTACAATGGCAGAGTAAATATAATTCTGTTCCGACGATGCTATTTCAGGTCCAATTCGAATAATTAAGTCGTCCTTTGCAGAAACGACAAATAAGCTTTGCTATGCCGCTCAGACTGTGCAAGATCAGTCGGAATTCACTTTAACCCCAGACCCCCACTTTAACCCCCATTTTCGCTTCCAATTTCTTTCCGACCAAGACGGTTAAGTTGCGAAAACTTTTGGACTTAAAATTTAAAAAAAACTTCGTATCGTTCAGTTGGAAATGGACGTATTTCTGTCAAACAGAACTAAGCGCCATAGGGAGAGGAAGGTAGAGGGGGGCTTGGATTGGCGGCGGATCCGGGCGTCGGGCTCATTCGTTCCTATACTCGCAATGCATTTTCATGGCGCTTAGTTCCGTTTGACAGAACGCGCTATCCGGCATTCTAAATTCTTCAAAAGGAACTCAGATTGGCGCTTAGTTCCGTTTGACAGAAATACGTCCAAATTTAACTCTGAATCGTACTATCTGAGCGGCTTTGCAAAGCCTCTGCGACGTTTCTTCCAATTAGACGAAGCGTGAAGCACCGGAGCACCGGCGGCGGGCTGACCGCGAAACCAAAATCTCAGCGGGCTAATTAATTTTTGACGAGCGGACGAGCCATTCTAATTTTGGGCGGATGGTCAACCAAGTACCGCTGCCGCTTGACCCGTCAAAAAACTCTGCGGCGCAGGGCGGTGTTAATCGGACGTCGCTAAAATACGTTTTCACCCACTTTGGCTCCGACGTTGGAGACGGAAACCGCTAATTCCATCCTTCCTCGCGTCGAATCAATTTACGGCCCAAAGTTGCCGAATTGATCAGTGGACCACAGACAAGCTACGAAATCAAGCTCTCTAATACTGTTATGCTAAGGAGGAACGCCGCATGAACATTCGAGAGCTGCTTAACTTCTTCCAATAAAATTTTGATTTTTGCGGGGAGTTATGCGTATCTATCCTTGACATTTTCAGAAATTATAGATTAAATTTCGAACAAAATTTTCTGAATAATCGGGAGAAAAATATCCACAAATCGAAATAAACGATGTATAGTGCTGAGCACTAACTGTTAAGATCAAATGGAGCCAGCTGACATGGCAGTACTGCTGAGACCCACAGTCTTTTTAGGGTTGGACCCTAAAGTTTTAGGGCTCAGCGCTACTGCCATACTAGCTGGCTCCATTTGATCTGAACAGTTAGTGCTCAGCACTAGATCGTTTTCTTCGTGAAGATTTCCGGAAAACTCGCATTTTATCGAAGAAAATTTGGCAACGTCTGGAGGCTCCTACGGCGTTTGTGCTTAGCACGGCAGAATACTCGTATGTTTCCTTGAAACTTTTCGTAGAACGCAACGCCGTGAGGTTTTTCGTCTGTAAGGAGCATAATCTGCAACATGGCAAACACAGTTTTGTCTATTTTGTCTCACGCGATACATTTTTAGCTTTACCTCAGAGATTCCACGGATTGAATAAATCAAATACGTGGACGAAAGAATAGCAATTAGACGACTTGGGCTCAATTCAATTACTCGCGACTTGCCTTTCAAATTACATTCCTGAAAAGCCCGCAAGTCAGAGCTTAACAAGCTCCTTCGCCTGCGTGCTTACTATGTTTGAGCTCCAGTTCTTATTTTTAATGACTGTAACACCGCGAGCCCTCCAGCTCTACCGCATCCTCAAGATCTGCCGATCAGAACTTCAAATTACAGTTTTTCAAAACTTGGCGCTCTGTACTCGATTTTTCCCCTGGGGTTGAGAGGAAGTTCCCTCCTATTGTGTTTTGTCCCTCTGTAGAGGTAGTTGGGGTTATTCAAATGGAAAAGGAGTTTACGCCGTACTTAATTGTTTCTAAGAGATACCGCGTAAACGACGTCATGATTAACTGGTAATCACCATTATCCCGAGTAATTACCGCGATGTGTGCGTCCGTAATGATAAGAGTTTGTACGGATGCAAGGAGCGTTTGTTTGTCCGGGGCGTATCGGCTTTATCCAGTGGCAATACATCTCTCAGGCGAGTTCGCAAAATTAAGGTTCGCCTGTTTGGAGGCTACCAATAGTAATCAAAGCTGCGGGCTGATGGTAAAAATTGACCGACAAAGCTATAGACACAGAAGACAAAATGGATATGGAGGGATCCTATTGGTGAAAGCGGGTGGTCGCATAGGATCGCTGCATACTCCCTATGTCTTCTTTGTGGATCGCTTTGTCTATCAATTTCAAAAATCAGCCCGCTGGCTGCCCTCCTCAACAGATCACTTACCTATTATTTGATTAACTTAAAACTTTTTTGAAAACCGATTATATAGCACTTACTTTCTTATTGTTCTCTACGCACTATGGCCATTTCGAGCGGGCAGGCCGCCCATCTTCAGGTGACTGCATTTGTAAAATTTTAAAAAATGTGCAATATGCAACAACATAGTGGGATCACTTACCCCCTTGGTTTATAAGAACCACCCATTCTAACCAACAGGATCGCTGCATACTCCCTACGTCTTCTGTGTGTGTCAATTTCAAAAATCAGCCCGCTGGCTGCCCTCTTCAATAGAACAATTGACAAAGTAGTCAATTAACCCATGTTTGACAGAAAATTCCTCCAACTGTCTATGCCCCCGTGTATCACCCCAAATTTTCATCCTCACATGTGAAGTTAATGGCTGCGAGAACTGTGCAACGTCCAGTCCTAATATTGGTTAAATTATTTTAAGCTAGGCACGGCAGACCTTAAATTCCGCAGTCGTGTGGTATAATTCTTCAATTAATATCTGCTAATTTTTACGGAAGATAATTTAACTCTGACAAGTCAGGTAGGAACGCATCTCTAAACATCTTCTCATAACTCGAAATATGACACCAAGTGTCATATTTCAGGGTAAATTCCAGGTCGAGCTGTTTGGTGCGTTTTCGGTGAAGTGCCGTGTCAATTGCTTCGGAAAAATCTGGAAAGTTGAGTTTTGAAATTTCTAACACTCATATTTTTCCTAGTTTTCGAGATATTTTCGATGGAAAATGACCCCCATGTCATTTTTCCATAAGGGTCTCAGCAAGACTTAGTTTTCGCTACATTTTGGGCAGTTTGTGCATTGACAAGACAAAATATATTACAAAATAATCCAAAACAGCTACTTGCGCAGGATAAGTAAGAAGGAATTTGTGCCGCACACTGCTTCCGCCAAAGCTTATTTTGTCCACCTAGAACTCATAAAATTACGAGTGATAAAAAGGAATCTCTGACCAAGTGGACACCAGGCGGATTGGCCAATCAGAGACTTCTCGTAAAAGTAAGGGGTGTCAACTGCCACTCGGTCCGCAACTTGTATCGTGGTTCTTGTCTTCTGTTTGGGGAAATAGTAATTCCATGAGTAACATGAAGAGAACCATGTTAACGCGATGGCTTATGAGATCCAGAGCTACAGAGCTCCAGGTCAGCGAATAATCCATGGCTTCTTTTGTATGCATAATTACTTCATCACTTAAGAAAATTAGCATTCTGATTATGGCTTGGACAGTGCATCAGAAAGATGAATCTTGGTAATCATGTGATGTCTAATTACTTCATCATACTTCGGCTCGCTCCATGCATTGTTTATTCATCAGATTAATCCGTCTCAGTTTGTAAGGGAAGTAGGACAGAATATAACAGCACCGCGAACAGACTTAAAACGTCATAAGAGGCGAGTTTTTCAGACGATGCATTTCATTTTAATCTAATTACAGTTTTGCTGCGAACAGTGTAAAGTTTAATTATTTAATTGTTTCATGTGGGGTATTCGAAATTGAAAATGTTTTCATTATATTTCTCGTACTCCCTCAAAGCATCCAATTTTATTTACTAACCCTATTTCGTGATGCCTCCACACTGTAATGTATGTATACCGACCTTATATATCCCCATATTCTTATATACCCATATTCTTAGCCCAGTTCTCCATTCTTTAGGTTTCATCTATTGTGGCCGTATTTTTTTTTTTTTTTTTTTTTTTTTTTTTTTTTTTTTTTTTTTTTTTTTTTTTTTTTTTTTTCCAAATGGACATAGCACGCGCAAGTGGTGAAATTGGTAAAGATAACGCCTGAATTTTTTTGGCAACGTTTAGACTGCCCGGATAGACGTTGAAGTAAAATTAGGAAAATCCAGGTTTTTTACTCTAACTTTGCAGGAATGGCAAATACGAAGAAAGTGCACAAAAACAAAGTTTTGGAAATTAAATTCCTGACAAAACATTTTCTCATCATGTTTTCTCCTAGTTCAATGTTTTACGACTAAAACTCACGAAACCTTCATTTTATTGGATATATCGAGGAAATGTAGCCAACAAATTACGAGATATTTGACTTCGGACGCCAAGAATGTTTGAAGAGTACGTGAGATTATCCATATTTCGTAGGCTGCACGTAGGGATAAACATGCATGTACCATTGTACCTATTAAAAAAATACTATATATTCGTATCATAATGATGTGGTATCTGAGCAGCAAGCAGGTCCTAGCGTTACCCAGACCTCACCACGTGAAGGTGGCTGCTCAATGAGTTTTTTTTTTTCGTCTTTTCTTTTTTTTACTTATTGTGTGTTACTGTTCATACATTTTCTCCTATTTTTTAATATAATTTTTTTGTCAAATTTTGTGTTTACAAAATGCTTAGTTTTCATCTTTAGTACATGACAAAGTTTTAAATAACAATCTCATATGAAGAGGAAAGGGGTGGTCTTGTAAGATCCATCATTTAAAATTTACAGGTGTTACATTTTGAAGTATGCCAAAAAATAAATAAATTATAATCATAATAAATGAATGAATTCGAGAAATTTGAAAAATTCGGTAGAGTCTCACCAATGTTTTAACTCTAGGCTCTTTCTCTACCTCATCTTGCCATCTTAGCCCTGGCCTTATTCCTCTCTTTCTGATTGCTTGAACAGCCATGACGTCAATGGCACATTTCTGCATTTCTTTGGCTATACCTCCAGCATTTTCCTGCTTTCTCCATAGTTCTTATATTCCATGTGGCTAATATGATGTCCGCGTTTTTTTTCCGTGATCCGTTCTCTTCGGGTTGCTTTATCCGTAAGTTGTCTGGGTACCGAGGCTTCATCTTGGTGTTCGTAGCCTGGGTGTTTTTACGTGGTTGCTAGCTCTACGCACAACCCTCCTCCTTTTCTTGGGCTTGGGACCAGCTAGAGAAAAACAACTCGCCTCTAGACGGAGTTATGTCAATGTATTGTCTTGAAGACTTTTCCCGCCGTGTTGGATCAAGCTTACGAGCAAAAAGTTTGGCTCTAATGTACCCATCTCTAGCATCACATCCATAAACTGCCGTGGATGCCTCTGGCACTAGTCTTATTTATCCAGTTGTCTGCTGCGCTCTCCTCTCATAGTTGAAGTAATCCTAGATGTTAAATCCTCGGCCGACAAATGTGAGAAAATTGGAGGCAGAGTTATGGTCACAGATTTCCAGTCGAGAAATTTGTCGTAGCTTGAAGCTAATAATAATAATAATAATAATCTCTTTATTTATAATTTCAACATGAATTGAAAAATGAAACAGTGTCAAATAGTTAAACATACAGTAATCAGAACCAGCTAAGTACATTAAAATCGAACTATAATAGAATATGCTTAAAACATTTGGATAAAATTAAAACATTAGAAATCATCCTTGGAGTAGAAGCACTTTTCGATCAAAAGGGTCTTACAACTCATATTGAAAATTTGCAAGTTTTCCTCATTTTGCAACTTCGTTGTCGGTAACTTCGAATAAAGTTGATATCCGAAGCTTAGGAGTCTTCGCTTGTCCCATTTTAGGTTTGATGTCTCACTCCTTAATGCATCCTTGAATCAAAAGGGTCTTACAACTCATTTTGAAAAGTTGCAAGTTTTCCTCATTTTGCAACTTCGTTGTCGGTAACTTCGAATAATATTGATATCCGAAGCTTAGGAGTCTTTGCTTGTCCCATTTTAAGTTTGATGTCTCACTCCTAAATGAATCCTTGTTCCTGGTATTATACTGATGTACATTTCTGTTGGACTGTAATAGATGCTCCTGTAATAGAGCTTTACATTTCAATTTAGGAATCATGAAGGCTATGACTGTTGAGGGTGGATTCTTCCTCGCCTTGATGATTCTTTTCGCGGCTAATTTTCGGCTAACAATGTTGTCATCGGCAATCATGGCTACCAATTAATTTTCCGGGTGCGCGAAGTGGGCGTTACGCTGGATAACGGGGTCAATCTACGGCCCTTCAGTCGTCGTTAAGATATCTTGAGCGTTGTAATGCCGCAAACAGATTCTTTGCTCCATCAGTGCACATATAATTCGATTTAATTGTGAACCTAAGGGGAGCATAAACCTTAATCACAAATTCAGTCTGTATATATTTTCAATTCTGGAGTTGGATTTTTTGTTCCCACGTATAGTCTGGCTACTCGGCTAGCTAAGGTTATCCGTCGTACTTACTTCCGACATTTATCTTGGATATCGATTTGCTAAGTCTCCCGAACACTCACCGGAAACGACAGCTTTGACAATTAAAAGTAAATACCTTTGATCAGAGCTTAAATCAGAAGGCTCATCGTCCAAATGTGAAATATCGGCGCTTTAAATTTCAAAATTAGCAATTGACAATTTTTCTTAATTGACGAAAGCTTTGCCTATTGGCCTAATAAGTTGCGCAAAGGCCATTCGTTGTTATGTAGTTGCCAGATAAGCCACTGTAATGCTTTAGAGACATCAGGTCGACAAAAGTTACGATTTAATCCTAAAAATTAAATATCAATAAAATCAATTACAAAATCGATAACATGATTTCATCTACGCGAGTCTGATGTTTCAGCATATAGGTGTGGTGGTAATGTCTGTATTTTTATGGTCATTTATGGCATCTGTTCAACTGGGTAAAAAAGCTGAACGTATCTAGAATTGAGTCTAAATTCTCCTGAATGGAGTTACGATCCCTCAATGCTGTTTAATCTGATTGTTGGAAAAATTATCAAATATTTAAATTTGCCATGTATTTTATACGTGTTTTGTTTTTGACTTGTTCTCACATACACTTTATCTGAAGTTCATAAAACTTTAAAGGAGATAGAGTGAGTAGAAAGTAAATTTCACAGAGTTAGAATACTAATTATCACATTTTATTTATGGTTCATATTGGAAATTAAAACTTAAATAAATATTATATTCATAGCTACAAATGAGGAAATATCGATAATCGATTATTCTCGCCACGCCACTGCTTTACTTCTACACTTTACTTTACAAGTACGCACTTTCATAATTTTTGCAATTAAAAGAATATAAAAAAAAGAAGAAAAAAATCAATCCAGGTGACACTTGAATTCTCTTCAGGTTGCATTAGAGTAGATTTTTCTGTAAAGTACGGAAAGGAGTGACCGAATTACCACTGATTCGTAAGGTACTTTCCGCTAGCCTACTTCCGAGTCGACTAATCATCTCTCGCAAAACCAAGTTCCCTTTCACTTAGTAGTCCATCTTCCTAAAAGAAGTTCATGGCTGAATAGGCGGAGTGTCAGTAATTAGCCCTCTATCTGATGAATCTGTACCCTGTGATCTAGGTGTTTATGGCTCTATTGGTATCGAGCTCTTGTCCAAACCGTCGCGGCGAATTCTCAAGGTTGTATCACTTTCTTCCTCGCAGCCTCTTAAACCCCCCTCCCCCGTCAGTACGCCCCGGTAAAGCTACGTCTCGAACGGAACTTGCTGTAAAAATTACTGGCTTCAAGCGCGCGTACGTACCATAAACGGACAATGGCGCGGATCATTCCTTTCACCAATTTCCCCGTTGATTTCAGCGCTCCGATCTTTACAGCTCGCAATTTAGATGTGCTCTGCTTCGCTGTAATGTGGTCCTGGGTCAAGGTTGCCGCTATCTCTTCATCCTCCGTTTCTGACCAGGATAAAGTTACTTTTTAGGCCAAAGGTGGCATTACGCAAAAATACACCGATATCTTTCACACTCAAGGACTGGAGGGCTTCTGAAGTCATTTCCTCACCTATGATGGTAGGATAGTAAGATTCAATGCTTTTTTTAACAAATAATCAAAGGAAACTTGGATGCTATTTTTCATTTCATCAGTCCATGCTTTGCCGACGTCGGCAAAGCATGATCCAATAGAAAAGATTTAAAACTCTATAA
Source organism: Bemisia tabaci (assembly GCF_001854935.1). NCBI lineage: Eukaryota > Metazoa > Arthropoda > Insecta > Hemiptera > Aleyrodidae > Bemisia > Bemisia tabaci. Next base: position 713,174 of record NW_017547136.1, read on the forward strand.
ACTCGGATCAACACATTCAAAAAGGCTTGATCCGATAGAAAATATTTAAAACTTGATAAACTTGAATCTACAAATTCCAAAACTTGATCCAATAGAAAAGATTTAACACTTGATAAACTTGGATCTACAAATTCAAAAGGCTTGATCCAATAGAAAAAATTTAAAACTTGATAAACTCGGATCAACAAATTCAACAATACAGAAACAGTGCAGAAACAGTAAATGAATGTGTTCGTAACCACGCTCTGCTACCATTTATAACAATATTCGTTTAAATATCGTATCGTTTCTGCATATGAAGTAGGTACCTATTTGGAAACCACGTTATCCATTGAAAGCAGTGGGTCTGAGGTTCCTAAAGGTGCTATAGTCTGCTACAGATGCAAGACGCGCTGACTAATACATTATATGGAATGAAAGGCGCCTGCAATCCGTGTCTTTCACTCCTGCCTTTCGTACTCTTATTTTTAAGTCAACAGCACGATACTTGTGTCACACTTTTCCCACGATTATCATTTCTGTTTCAAAACGCGCAATTTGAAAACTGTGAACAGTCTGTGATACCTGATCCTCTTTTTTTTCAACTTGGCAGTTTACATGGTAAAGATTGACATCGGATCCACCCGATGGCACTAAGGACGTCACATCTGCCGTCGCTGTATCCCACGTTTCCGTTTGTGCTGAAATAAGCGTTTTCAGCATTTCAGCTTGGAAACTGAAGAAACTCACCACTCTCCTCAGTCATGATTTTCCCGTCATCGCGTCGCGCACCTCTATTCGAACGGTGAAAATGATCGCGCAATCTTGATATCGAACTCGTCAACTATATCATGTGTCTGCCATACTTTTTACTGTGCGTTTTTGGCTTCAAAAGCCAAATTGAAATCTTGACCGACTTGCGTGTGGAATTCAAACCGTTTCGTTTTTGCTTAAAAACTTGTGTTTTTCGTTAAAAACTTGTGTTTCTCAAGATTCTTCGGGTGTTTTTACATATTATTTGGCGTGCTCATGGTTCGGCTCTGGAGGAGGATGGAACGTGCTTTGTGACGACACTACAAACTAAGTTTCGTTCATTAAGTGTGACGTTTAAAAGGATTTAGATGTTTAGAAGAACGGATTTTGCCATCAAAATATACCCGCGAAATTGAAAGAGGACTTTAATCTACGTACAAACTATATTTATTCCGTATTTAAAAACGGTTCTTGACGCATTATGGATTACGGAAAAAACTCCCAAGGAGAAACCAATCTCAAAACCTTGTGAAAAAACGATTGATCTAAAACCTTGTACAGTAAGAAATGCATGTGCTCGCTTTTCCTTGCGTCTTTCCTTGGCGTTAAGGCGGGAGGCTGTAAACTGCCACCCATTTCCTGGAAACATGGACAACTGCCCCCCGTATACATTTGAAAACTGCCACCCGACTTGACAACTGCCCCCCGTGTAAATTTGACAACTGCCACCGGTAGTGACAACTGCCACCCGCTGAAATTTGACCAAGGAGCGCGATTGAGCGGGGTCGCACAGTTTACCAAACTTTCCTTCACACTTGGACAGGCTGAGGACTGTCTACTGAAAATCAACACATGATACGAAATTGAGCAGTGTCTGTGATGATTTTTAATAGGCGTGTTTAAAAGTTCTTTTTTAATACAATTTTTTAAAAAATGTTTAATATGGTGAAAAGAGGTCAATGGGCTCTTAGTTGAAAGTAGTGAAAAATTGTAAAAAGTATTTTTACAGTAATTTACAGTATTTTTATAGTAAAAAATATTATATCGCTTATATTTATATATAATCGATTTATCGATACGTCGAACATATCCTACAGCTTCTCTTTAAAAGGATCGATCGACAGCACAGGTGTACAACGAAAAAAATCCAAGACCTATGATTGGTGATTTCTACGTATTTTTTTATGTTGATTTCGGATAAAATAACAAAAATATTTCTAAAAAAATATTATTTTTAAAAATAACTGAAAAAATGTGATTATTTTCAAAAAACAAAACCCCGTTTTCCAAAAAATCCTGACGTGTTAGAAAAAAACGGTTTTCATAATTGGAATTAGCGCTAAACATCCTATAAGAATCACCTATTTTTTTGGTTGGGGGTGCATGTCACTGTTCTCACAAACATTTCCTTCAAACACTTTCAAAAACGCTTTACACTTATATTTTTTCCGTCTGGCACAAGTCCATCTTGTCACACCTCCCGCTAATTTTTTTTTGAAAAACAAACTTATAATCGCCCCGAAAAATCACATCATTTCCCCTTTGGCTCCCGTCTTGAACCATAGAATCATCGCACATCTTGTTATGATGCTTGCACGAAACGCTGCACTGACTGTGAGTCCTAACCAACAAACTACTTGTAAACAGACATTATCTTTTTCACTCGGACGTTCCACTGATTGTGAGTCCTAACCCACAAACTGATTGTGCACAGACATTATCTTATTATTTCTACTTCTCCTGGCTTGAGATTCACAATCAGTCTTCCCACAATACCGCTTCGACCCTCTGTGCGCCGAAATTCATGGGGGTGGCAGTTGTCAAATTTACACGGGTGGCAGTTTTCAAATTTATACGGGTGGCAGTTTTCATACAAATTTCTTGAAAACTGCCACCCGGGTGGCAGTTTGCCGTCGCCCGTTAAGGCAACTCTGAAATTTTCACCCACGTTTGCGCAAAATAGACGCTTTTTTGTGAAGAATGCTCCTTTTTGGAGAATTCGAAAGAACAATGAGCATGTTTCCTGTCTGTGATCTTGCCAAAAAATGATGTCTTTGGTCTGGCAGTGGAGGAGAGAGGATTGGATAGCAATTTTGGCTCTTAATTAGTTAGATAATTCGGTTCTGTAGAATGATGTTCTGATATGTGAATCGAGGTGAAAGCAAATGTAGCCCGCGCTAATAGTTAAGGCTTTTCTATTCGACGCCCATGCTTTGGCTCCGGGCGAGCGCTCCAGCCGAAGTGCACAGAAAATTAAGACTATAAATCGTAATCAAAGTTCAAAAGAGAACCAATAACACAACTTGGTTTTTTTAATATTACATTCTGAAACACACAAACCAGTACCAACGAGAATGAAATACGGCGGGTGGATTGCTCGGTTTCTTATGCCTAAATTCAATCTTGGGTTGAACATGTTTCCTTCCGGTGAACGAGCAAAAAATGATGGTCTTTGGATCGGCGTTGAAAGAGAAGTTTTTCGTATCAATGTAAATTTCGTGAACAATAAACATGTTTCTTGTCGGTGATCTTGCCAGAAAATGATGTCTTTGGTCTGGCAATGGAGGAGAGAGGATTGGATGAGGATGGAAAGTTTCGCCGAAGTTTTTCAACGATTAAGTTCAATAGTGGAGACTTTCCGCCAATATTTTTTGTCCAAATTTAAACGTCGTGATCAATGAACATGTTTCCTGTATTGGTGATCGAGTGTATAATCAAAGCCTTTTTTCGGCGTTGGAGGACAAATTCGCCCAAGTTTTTCGTGTCAAGTTAAAGGTCGTGAACTATGAACATGTTTCCTGTCGGTGATCCAGCATAAGAATGATGTTTCTGGTTTGGCAATGGAGGATACCTATGATGGACTGGATTAGGATGGAACGCTTCGCCGAAGTTTTTCAAAGTATGTCCATGTTGTGAACATATTGTCCACGGATGATCGTATATATATACAAGATAAATTATGCTTTTGGTTTGGCGTATGCGTGCACACGTGAAAAAAATGTATCATCAGACATGTTCCTCCTGGATGATCGTGCCAAAATTGTCGCACTTCGTTATAAATCAAGGACGCACGGGAAATGGGCATTTTGCCTTAGTTTTGTATGAGTGCATATACATTTACTTTAAAGTATTATGTACTTGGAAACTTTCATACCGTCAGTTCAACTCCAGAGGGATCAGATTTAGATCCTGTCTCGTGGAAACATGTGCGATTTGCCGTTTTAATTGTGTTTCTCGCTATAAATTTATTCCTTTGGTTCGGCAATGGAGCAACGGTGGGAATTTCTCGAAGTTTCGTGCACGTCTGTATTGTAAACCTACTTTTCACCGTCCTAAATTGATGCCCGCTGTTCGGCCATTTTGGAGGATGTATGAAGGGTGATAGAGCGCGGCGAGGGTAGTCTATATGCAGATGTGTGAGTGAGATGAACAATCCTGGCTCGGATTTTTGTGTTTTAGTTGGATTAGTGATAATGAATATTACGAGATCATAAATCGCTCTACCACTTTATACTACGTGCGTTGACATCTCCTCAACCTCCCCCATTATAATATGCAACTGAAAAGTATATTTTTCGATGAATTCTGGTATTCAGAATTTCAATTGCAACGTTTTCGACTTTATCAAGTGGCATTTCTTGGAAACATGTTTGCTCTCAGTTCGGAGTTGTGCATTCGGATGAAATTAGTGACCAAAATCACCGTTATAATGTGGTTGATCGATTTTAAAGTGCTCAGCAAATTTTTTCAATACGTTCCGCACATTTAGAAATACATTCGCTACTGCTTGATTTTGTCATAAAAAATTAAGAACTCTAGCCGAGCTAGAGACATCGCAGGTCCCCTCCTTGGGCCCGCAATAACCGAATTCCGCAATCTTGCATTGATGTCGAGGGAAACGGCGCACGTTGGAACTAGTCTTCGGAGAAGTCGGACTTGAAACTGAGAGTGAATACTATCATCAATGGTCTGATCGAGGAAAGGTGGAATGGCGCGACATGTGTCTGTCTGGTTAATAATCAATATTTAGTACGTTGATATCAAGTTCTCATCTTGTCAGCTGGTCTTGTCGTCTTCCTTTCCAATGTTCGTTCGTTTGTGGTTTGAATTGAGAATAAAACGGTTCCAGGAACTTCAGTCGATCCTTCTACGACTTACTCTGGAAAACAGCAGCAATCTCTCCTTCCGAATTGCTCAACGATTCTTAATACGGAAACAAATACGTAAGTGAGCAGCAACAAAAAGTACGTAATGAGCAAAAATTCTGCGTCCCAAAAATCCATCTCGAGGTTCGGTGCATTTCGGTGACTGCTCATATGCACTTTGTTGAACGTCCTGACAAAAATCCCTAGTAGAAAGAAATATGGGTTTGCTACAAAAACTACCTCTTAAATGGTTGTACTATAATAATACTCGAATGAAAGTCGAACTGTAATGAACACGGAAAAAACGAGTTTAGGGCTGGGACCTGCGCGGAAGGTCCCAGCCCTAACCGGGTAGGTAAAATTGCTTTACCTCATACCCCATAGGGGCAGGCCTGGCGCGTTAGAGCCCTAACCTATCTGCTTCATGGTTCAGCCCTACCTGGTTACGCCTGGGCCCTGTCCAGGAAGGGCTGGGCCCAGTGTTCGAAACTCACCTTTGAGTTTTGGGAGCCATGTGCGCATCAAGCCTGATTTTTAGGCGCCATTGAAGATTTTTTAGAGGCCAAATTGACTTTTTGCCTGTGTATTACGGCGCATTTAGTGAAAAGTTAGATGCAAGATGTTTTCGTAATAAGCTGTAATTGCTATAATTGTAAGTAGCTGTAATATGGGGAAGACAAAAGCACCAGGAATGAAATCGTAAAGAATAGAAAAAGCTTTCACTTGTACTACTGAAAATTCTGAGTTTTTTCAATTCAAATAGATTTGTTTTTCTTTCTTTGTGTGACTTCCTATGAAAATCCAGATTTTTAGGGGCCATGTTGGCGCAGAGCCTTCATTTTTTAGGCGCCATGGCCGATTTTTTTTTAACGCGTTGGCGCCTGTGAGTTTTGAACATTGGCTGGGCCTCACTCGTGCAGGGCCTGCCTCTATGGGGTATGAGGTAAAGCAATTCCAGGGCCTATCCCAAGTCTCATTCTTTCCGTGAAGGATTGAAGATTTGGGCGCTTAAGAGATTAGCCACTTATAGCTCTAACCCGTATGCTCACACCGATGCGGTGAGAGCCTGTAGTTTTTCATGGACCTCAGATGTCGGCGTCCATCACTTGTCGCGCGGCGGCGGCGCGGAGGCGTGCATAATTAATTGGCGTCCAGCGCGGCTCGTCCTCGTCAGATATGTCACACCGCCCGACATGACACGCCGACGACGGCCACCGACTACTTTTACTGCCGCGGCGCGCGCGTCAGCGAAAGTAATCGGCCCGTGCGCGGACCCGCGGACCGTCGGCCACTGTCGCGTGTCCCGAAAAAACCAGGTCTCGTGAAAAGTTGACGATTCCTGCTTCGTGCAGATGTCGCCCGGGTTCGGAACAGAAAGCGAGAAAGTTCTGTCGCCCGGGCGTCCAACGAGGAATTGAGGGCGGGGGCCTCGGAAATTAAAATGGACTACATTTTAACTGGAACGTAATTACCTTTTAATTGTGCAACGTTTTCATATCAATTCTTCTTCCGAAGGTAATACACAAAGATAGCGCAAAAAAATTTAACCAGAAAAAAACACAAAACACGATACTTTAAAAGTATCATGCTCTATGGTAGTGAAGTGTGGCCTTTGACGAAAGAACGCTAGAAATGTTGACGGCAACAAATATGGATTTTTGGCGGCGATTTGCCGGTATTTCGAGACGGGACCGTGTTCTTAATGAAAGAATTCGTCAGCTGATGAAGGTTGAAAAAGATATCGTGCACGACGTCATGTCCAGGCAGTTATGCTGCATGGACTTGTGCAAAGAATGTCTGAGGAGAGGTTGCCCAAACAAGTTTTGGATTGGGTACCACCTGGAAAGAGGCGACGGGGACGTCCCGTAAGGGGTTGGCGGCAGGGTGTTGACGAAGAGATGTTGCGGTGTCAGTTGCCCGATAACCTCCGGGAAGACAGGCATATGTGGCGTTTGGGTGTTGCAGAACACCAGAGTGCGTTGTAAAGCGACTTTATATGTATAAAAACACAAAATAATGGGTAAACAAGGCTAAAAACAGAGACTTAAAAACCTGGGGCTTTTTCTTGTTATCAACGCAAATGGGGGTTTAAGGGTCACTTGATTTTTATAATTTACTTTTTAATTTTGTTTCTTAGTCGAGAAGAGGGGTTGAGACCACCCCGAAAGGTCCCAGGTTCTTATGTCTCTATGTTTAGCCTTGTTTACCCATTGTTTTGTGTTTTTTCTTCTTTCGAATCTGGAAGTATCGCGTTCTTTTTATTGAAAGGCTGACGAACGTAAAACCGAGACATCAGATAGATGAAACTTCTGGTGGAATTAATCGTTTTAAAAATAGAGCATTTTAAAGAAATTCCTAAGTTCACAAGTTTTTTTGTTTTACTTTTTTGTTTTGTTTCATTGTGACCTCCAACAAATTTACAGTCATTTGAAAGTTTGGATCTGTAGTGGAGCTTTATAAAAAAGAGAATGCCAGATACTAGTAGCGCAGGTAAATCGGGTCCCAACACTCCAGCCCCCTTCAATTTGGGTGATTTGAGTTCCATTCCCCTTTCTTGGCAATTATTCTCTTTACAAAATGTTCTTTCGCACTTTATCCAGGCTTTGATCTGGCCAAACACATAAAGCACGTGCGGGCTTTTGGCGTGTTTATTTTATTTTTTTTTAATATTATTATTATTCTTTTATGCACGTCCATCTTTTAAAATAGGTCGCTAACTTTTTATAGTAATCGATCCGAATTGAAGTTTTTCCCTTTTCACTGAAAACTTTTACAGTGCCTGTCGAATACACCATTACGTCAAGCTCACACTCCCGATTTACATCGCTGGGAGGCTGAGATCACGCCGTATTCTTGTTTTTGTACAGTAATTACCAGCAACAATTTTAATTTTTGTCCTCCTGGTCGGCTTTAATACCGCGAATTCTGTGTTTCCTGACCCAATTTAAAAACCAGGCAATTTTAGGAGACGGCTATTTCGTTCAAAACTTGGAAAGTTTTATAAATCCTACGCCTGCCTTATACAGTTTAGAGGAGCAACATTCATTCACTGTGTCTACTCCTCCAGAACGCTACGTAGATCGCCGCTTCGGTAGCGAAATTTTCATCCGAAAGATGCGGCTCTCGACGTAACATACGCGAAACAACTTTCATTTCGAAGCCGGGAGCTCGGGTCTTTTCGCGCGAGCCTTTTCTGGCAGCAGGGTCGACGTGCGAAAATGCGAGAGGTTAACAGCGACGAAGCGCGAATCATCGGAGGTTTCCCATTTGAAGCTATGTTAAAGAATCGATTATCGATCTACACTTGATGATCGATCCTTTTCCATAGGTTCAAATGACAGGTCGATCTACGTATCGCAAAGCGTGTCAGGTTATTGGAAGTCGCGACTCCTCGCAGTTCCCACGACTCTCACTTCCGAATGATGAGCAACAAGCACCTGCGCTCGCCAGCTACGCGATGATTAAGTTGCCAATAAAGTCGGAATGTTTCGCTGAGTGATTTCTCCCGAGTGTGAGTTATATATCGATCTATTGTGACGGCACGGGTTACACGAATGGTCCTGACAAATTGCCGCTAATGCCAGTCTATAAATTCACGTCGAGCAGGGAGCCACGGCACACCGCACGAAAAAAGAGGGAAAAGATTTCGATGCACGGGAAAAAGAGTGCACACTGCACAGTGAGAACAATGGACCACTAGACAAGGTACGAATTTCAGCATTCTGATACATGTTTCTCAACCAAAATTTCACGTAGAACACGATACGCACAACGAAAATTACCAAAATCAACTCCTGACGAAGATATTTAATGATTCTTGATGCGTGAATTCAAACCACCCGCGCATGAAAACTCAATGCTCTACGTGATTCACATCGCGCGCTAAATATTTATCATGACAGTCTCTGCGATGTAAAAATCTTCAACTTCAATCTTGACACTTTGGCTCAGCTATAGCAAATTACCAATAGTTTGAACAACACATGGTGGAAAATGAACATTGCTCGATTGAGAAGCTTGCTGAAACCGTTGTAGTGCGCGATTTGACTCACGTAGAGCTTTGAGTTTCTTGTGAGCGGACAGTTCAAATGCCTCGTAATCAGTGCGAAATAAAAACGTTAATATCTTCGTTAGAAGTTGATTTCGGTAATTTTCGTAGTGTGAATCGTGTTCTACGTGAAATTCTGGTTAAGAAACATGTATCAGATTGCTTAAATTCGTACCTTGTGTAGTGGTCCATTTTCCATTGAATTATTCCAGGACGAGATATTCCTTGAGTTAACCGGAAATCTCTTTGAAGAGACATGACGTCTCTGAGGAGTAATAAAAATATCGGTTACACCCAGATAGCACAATGGAGAGTATGAACACACAAATTGTATTGCTTCATCTGAGATTGCCTAATGAGCTGTGTTCGCGGTATTTTTCCGAATTTTTTTCTGACTTGGAAATTGGAGGAAAATATATCTCAAAGTGAGAAAATTTGCCGCTTCGTGACGTCATCTCGCAGCATTTTCCTTACACATGTATCTTAGCAGATAAAATTATTTTGTCATATTTTCTTCAGTAATCGATCAATTTAGAAACCAAGGATATCCTCGTACTCGGTTTTCATAGTAGTATCATTTTAAAGATGGAATCCACACAATTTAAGACACCTGCAAATTCTCTTATTATATTCTTAGAATGTTCTGCATATATTCGAGGGGAAAGAACGAATACTTATGAATATCTTTAAATATTCTGTGAACATTCATGGAGTATGTAAGTGGCCACACAGCCTATGTTTTGAATTTTCTAAGATTCAATTTTCGATGTTTCGGTAACCTTCACAGAACATTCATATTATGATGATCCTTCGAAATCTTTTTGGCGGCTCTAAAAAACTAGGTGCTAATACTTCCTGGGAACAAATTCCCAAATACTTCCTGCAAATACTTCCTGGTTTTAATTTCTTTTATAGTATTAATTGAGACTGTAAGAAGGTTAATTCGGCCTTGGTCTTTAAGAATCCGATTGATGTTTAATATAATTTCAGGTGCCTCCCTGACTCCTAGGAGCTCAACCCTTCCTCCCTCATCACCAACGACGCTGGGCCTAGCCGCCCCTCCCAAAGTAAAGCCTCGAGTTTCTGTCGAGGTCATGTCTCAAAAAATTTTAATCTTTTCATCCTTTCAGATTCAACATCAACTCCTTTCATCTTTCTGGCAATGCTTCAGTTTGTTTTGTATTTTCCATTTTCGTGCCAGTATCAGTACTACCATAAAAACACAATTTAAAAAGCGGGTATAACAAGGCTAAAATTTCACGAGTAAAAACCAAAACGTTTCGGCTAAAAACTCAGCCTTCCTCAGTTGGATAGTAAAAGGAAAAATAGTGAAAATCTAAAATAGTACCTGGCTTTACCTTTCAAAGGGAGAATGTTGTTATGATAGAAATTTTGATAACACAGTCGACAAGAAACACCGCAAACGAGCATCGGTGAAACCAATGCAGCGCTTAATGTTTCAGCCGATAGACAGCGATACCAAGCAGGCGTGTACCTGGGTTTCAGTACTGGTGCCTAAAAAATCGGTGGACCAATTGGATTGGCATTTAGCAATTTGGACCTATAATTGCTGGCTCATCTGAAAAAACACTTATGTGCATAGGGAAACTAATGGCACTTACATTGTTTTCAAACCGGGCTAGAATTTATAGTTCCAAATTGCAAAATCTAGTCCAATTGAATGTACGGTAGTTCGTGTTTCTCTTCAAACAAGCAGTGCTGATGCAGTGATGCTTATGATGATGATTTCTTAAATAGCGTTTGGGCCCGTTTGCTTGGCTCTTATAAAAATCGCGAAATCAGACAGAAAATTCTCTGCGGCTCATCCTCACCAAATAACATCGCAAAATAGTCATACTCCTCTTTCTTCTCTCTGTATTAAGCCGAGGTTCGGATCTCAAGAAATCGGAATGAAAATAAATGGTGCGTTAAATTGAGTTTAGGCGTTCTCCTCGGTGTTGCTTCATTCCCAAGGCTTCTGTCGAAGACTTATACTTTCGGTATCTTCTTGCTTCAGCGGATTTTGGATCAGTGAAAGTGGATTGGTCTGGGGTACATTGTGGGCAGCAGACTCAGAAACGGTCAAAAGAAGATCGCAGGTCAAAGTCATATTATTTTTATATGTATTGACTCTTACTCAATACTTTCACACATTCCAGGCTTCGTAATAGGCCTCTTACATTTTGATACCTATTTTTTAAGGTTTCAATAACTTATGTTTTTTTTAAGCACCTATTGATAAATGTATCTACCAACCACCCAACTGACCTGCATGTCTAGAAGGTTCATCACATGAAATGGCACAGTGCACAACCACAATTAGGAACTACATTCTACATGAATCATCAATATTTATAGCTCATCCATGAAAGCATCTATCTGTATAGGGCGGCTATAGTGACACATACGTTGTTTTTTGAACTAAGGAAAACATAGTAGTTCTCAATTGCAAAACATTGTTCATGTGTGATTAGCCTTTTGCACCACTTTTTCCCCTCGTTGTTCTCTCATTTTACATTCAATCGGTTGTGCATATGTCAGTCCCTGGGAGGATCTAGGCTCCTTCTATTTTACCGGTTTAATGCATCTCTCCTCCCGCAATTGATCCCTCCCTGATCTTCTAAAATAACCCTGCATTTATAAAAAGATGTGTGTTCTTGTGTTAATCTTGGTTAATATAGGAAGTGAAACACAAACCAACTCAAATTTTTGTTGATTTTGGTACAGTTTGCAGTGAATTTAGCGCAGAGAGCAACAAGCGGGAAAGTTCTAATACTGTCGTATTAGAAAAGCGCTCAGGTGTTAGTCAATGTATTTAGTGAAGAAAGGATGTATAAACTCCGTCGACTTGGCTGGGTAATGGAAATAAAACATCAGCTGATAGCAAACCAGGGTTACCAAGGAAACCGTAAACGCGTATTTTTGTTTCCCGAAAATGATCTCACCGTTGAGCTCATCAGGCGCGTTTTTTTAGGCTTCATTTGAGTTCAACGATCATTTTCGATGAGAATTACTCCACCGCTAAGAAATTTTCTTATAGACAAACGATCGAAACTACCTGCGCATTACGTTAAAAGCATAAAATACAGTTTTCTTAGCTTTATTTATTTTAAAAATGGACCCCCCCCCCCCAAAAAAAAAAGCCTACACATCGATGAGCTGGTGCGCCATTTAAACGCATTAGCACTAGTATACTAGTTCTCAGAGGCAAGTCGAAATCAAAAAGCGCTGCCTATCGGCTGAGCGCTTAATAGAGAAACTGCGGGAAAATTCATTCCTCCGATTGCGACGTTTGTATTCACCACTCGTTTTTTATTTTTCTTCAAGAAAACTAGCTGGCATTTATAATATCGCAAAAGATGCCTTTGAAGGAAAAGGTGAAAAGCGAGACACTGGTCTAAGAAGATCACATTTTATTGATAAGCTTGCAAGAGTGCCCAACCCAGGCTCCACGACCTACTAGTGCAAATCTCCCTAGGAATACACACTACCAACTTGACGGATACCACAGAATTTCTCTTAATCGTCAACCAAAGGCTCAGGTTATTTTGTGTTTTACTTTCCGTATTAATTTAACTTCTCTGTCGAAATTTCTCTGTGTGAGATTATGTGTCATGGATACATTTCACACAGTCCTGGAGACGCCCGCCTGGCCCTTTCAGAGATCATTTTCAAGGGCATTTTTAGCAATAGGTTCATGAAATTTCCAAGAACCCGGCAAAAAAAGTTTCTAATTTTTAACGAAAAAACGTAAACCGCGTTTTAATTTTCTTACCCAGTTCGATTGTAAATCGGACCGAGTTTAAAAGAAAGGAACCACCTAAAGTTGAAACTGCGAAACAAACATTTGAAGTTATATTTCTCCGTAAGGCTCAGTGTAGGAAATAAACCTCAACCCCTTTTCACAAACTAATTTCTGTTTTTCGACTTTCAGTTTTTAGCAGGAGTAAGTGAACGACCAGTAGAACTCAGGAACATGCTTCACTTAATTTTTTTGAAAATGTGGATTGGCTCTTTTTTGATGAACTCTGTCCAATTGACGTTTAAAGGCCTGCATAGACGATCAAATTCCGAACCAATTCCGATCAAAGTAGACACGCTGATGACTGGTGGTCACCATCTACCATCAACTTTTGACGGACCGCACTTTTTTGTTCTAAGTAAGATCAGACCGGAGTACCACCATTCATCGTTTCCTGCCACAGGAAACATTTCTGCCAAGTTTTCATTTTAAAATGAAGCAAATTAATGAGTTTAAGACTGATGACTCCTGGCACTTTGATGCTACTTTGATCGGAATTGGTTCGGGAATTTGATCGTCTATGGAGGGCTTAGAGTAGTTTGGAAGCCGAGAGGACCCGCTTGCGGTGCCGGCCCAGTGGCGTGGCGTGAATTGCGATATATCGATTGTTATGCCATTTAAACCTATGAAAAAAGATCGATTATCAGGGTGTTCGCAGCGAACACCTTAATAATCGATTCTTTACCATAGGTTTAAATGGCATAACAATCGATACATCGCAATTCACGCCACGCCTCTGGTGTGATCTCTTGGTCTTGGTGCCCTCAGGCGAGCGGGAACAATACTGCCGTGATAGGTAGCGAAGAGAGCAGTAAGTGCCTGCTGGGATGAGCCCCGAAACACGTAAAAGCATGTGCTAACCATGGCTCATACAGAAATGCGCTTACTGCTCTCTTCGCTATGACGGCAGAATAACCGAGCGGAGCCGAGTCCATTGAATGGTCATTTGTTCCGTTGTAACGTCATGCAATTAGCGCGCGACGCTCGGCCGACCGTCCGTCTGTGTCCGCTCCACCGAGTTATGTCACGCGTCTAATGTCAACACAGGTGGACGTGCTATCACACGCTCATCCTCCCGCGACGCGGTGGCGTTCGGCACATTTTTCCTGCCTTTTTTCCGCGTGTCACCACCGTGTAACGGCTCGACGTTGCTTGGAAATACACGCACTATGCGCAGTGGCGGTGCCCTCGGGGACCGGGAGGACTTGGAGCTTGGAGTTCCATTGCATTTTGCACGCGTGTGCTCTTTTTTGCGGCTGAGTGAAGGGCGAGAAAAGAGCAGTGATCCCATTACCGACAAAAGTTCCGCGATTCGGAACTTTTTTGTTCCAATTTCTGGCGGAATTTTAACAATTTTTCACTCCGTGACCGTCCAAAGTTCCGGGATTCTTTGTAGATTTTGTCGAAAATCCCGAGGAAGTTCCGGAAAACGCATAAGATTCGGAACATTTCAGGAATTTCAAAAGTTCAGGGAGCAATTCAGAAAAGCAAGGAGACAGGAACTTACTTTCCTGGCAAAAATCATGAAATTGCCTTCAGCTGTTTAAATAATAATTTTCCGATACGTAGTATGATGCAATTGTGCAACTTTTAGAAGAGTTTTTCTTGGAATTCTTGGTACTTCCTTTTTCCTTTTAAACGTTCTGGTCATGTTAGATCTTTAGATCTCTATGCAAAAATACATGAAATTCAGAAAATCAGTTATATTCTAAACTTGGTGAGTGACTCATTTCCCTCCCCCCCCTTCCCAAATGACTCATTAACTTTTTTTTAAACGAAATGATTTTTAAAAAAAAACATGTAGGTTTTGTACTGGTCAAAAACTTTACCAGTTAGGACCGTTTCAAGCTTTTTGTGAACTGATTTTACTCGATCGCTCATAGCGGATCATGTCCCTGCAGAAGCGGTTGCAGTTGCAGTACCTAAATGAAGGATCGAAGGATCTTTTCGGTTAGAACGACATTACTCGCCCTCTCGTTTATGAACTTTTAGTTTTCCTTTTGGTGCCGTCACAAATGAAGAATTATCTCATCTTGTTGTTTTGTTGTTATTGTAATTTAAATGTATTATTGATCTGTATTACATATGTTATTAACCTGTATTATGGCTGTAGTTGCATCTTTCATGTACAAGAATTTTACAATGAAATAAAATAAGAAAGGAAAATGTAAAACAGAGAAGTAGTAATCGTCGAGATGAAGCTAAGTAAAAATCAGAATGGAGTTACAGCGGTTTTGTTATGGACAGTCACTTGATTGGCGTTCGGAAGCTTTCTGCATTATGCGCGTTCAAATCGCGGATTTACAACTAAGTCACGGGTACGGTAGCGAGTAAATCCACGGTCGCCACGCTATTGAACTTGTCAACAGGCCCACCCTCCGCTTGCCCAGTCGACTTCAAAATCTCCCTTTCTCTGCCGTGCCAAGGAAAAACGCCGTATGTGCATTTGAGAGTTGCCAAATATCCTTCGATGAAATGTTTATTTTCGAGGAATGTTATGAATATTTTTCGAAGAAATTTTCAATAACTTTAAATGAAATTGCGAACAAAAATATCCGAAAAATGAAAATGAAAATACTTACAAATTTCCCCGAAAATTCTTGATTTACTGACGGAAATCTGGCAACGCCTAAGGCTCATGCGGCGTTTTTCCTTAACACGGCAGCTAGTATCTGTCTCTTGAAACTAGGGCCAAACTAGGAGATCTGACAACACCGCACGGCCTCAGCTCTATGTCACCGCGAGCACACGCGCTTCTTCGTCCTAAGAAGGGCGGGAGGTTAATAATTCCGTGCGAAATTCATTGTAGTGCTTAGGAAAAACGCCGTATGCCTTTCGTCCGGTCAAATATGTGTTTTTGAGGAAAGACATTAACAATTTCCCTTGAAAATTCCAAATACTTCCGGTTAACTTGCAACTTTAAGTTTTTAAAAACATTCAGGGGAAAAATGCATAATCTTTAGATGAAATTTGTGTTCTGTACAAAAAATGAATTGGCAACGTCTGGCGGCGCATGCGGCGTTTCTCCCATAGCACGAGAGAACAGCGGTACATCCGACCGAAAACGGCGGGAACTTGTAAAATTTGCGAGGTCGATGGTGACGTCACTTCGTTTCAGAAAATGAAAAGAATATTGGTCTTGAATTTATTGACGTAAGGTCGGAGGCTCCGTGAAATGAACACGATTATCAATGATGTGTTTTTGCTCGTGATAAATTCATTTCACGTGCAACGTTTTTCTGAATGTTTGGCGCTTTCAATTTTCCCCCTTTTTCTCCTTTACTTTATTGAAGCCACCTTAATACTGACTAGTTTTTAGGATTACTTTGCACCGATTTACCAAAACTATTTGCTCAGTCGTAAAACTGAAGGTTGAAATTCCAACCGAAGTGCTGGTTTCAGGGCATTATCATCCGAAATCAGAGCCTGGCGGAGAACGCGCTGGAAACGCATTTCGGTGCTCTTGAAGTTGGAGCGTTATTTGATTTCAAATAAAAAAAAATTCTCCAAGAGCTAGTTTGCTGATCCCAAATTGACCTACGTACGGTTGAAATTAAGATACCGCGGTAGGACCGGCACCAATGTAGATTCTTACAGTCTTCTAAACGCTACTAAGGGCAATTCTACGGAGGGTGTTCATTTTCAGTCGTGAACGTTCTAGTTATAAAATGTGAAATGTAAATGCGTTTCACACCGACCAGCGACCGCGCTGTGTTTCGCGCAATACGCAGAGTACTCCTACAGTCATGTAGGCGCTGATATGCGTTGAGTGCTGACCAGCGGCACCGCACTGTATTTGGCGCAATGCGTGAAGTATTCATGCAGTCTTGTAGGCGCTAGTATGCGTTGAGCGAGCGCCGACCGGCAGCACCGCACTGCGTTTGGCGCAATGCGTGAATCAGAGATGGTTTCAACGTACGTACTCATAATAATTGTCAGTTTTCATTGGAAGAGTTGCCTAAAACCAGCATAAATATTTCGGAGGAGACACTAAAGTCCAAATTACTTAAACAAAGTATTCGACGAACGCATCTTGATAACATTGCCTGGATTAAATCCATTTTGTTTTCTTTTTTTCTATTTTTTCTAATGAGGAGAGAATTTTTCCCGAGAAGCTGATTTGCAAAAAAGTGCAACAAAGACGGATATGAGCGACTAAAAATCGTGCGCATGGCAGCGTCAATACCTAATCAAAGAGGAAACCCTACTGAAAAATGTCATCGGACCCTCGTAAAATAATAGGCACCGTTCTATTGGAAATTTTATGCTCTTCCATTTCAGTGAGAACAATTTTTTTCCGCGACTCGCCGTTAACAACTAAACCTGAAGCAGGACGATACATTTAAACGCGTTCTCAACTTAAATTCCGACCAATACAAAATTACTCTCTGTCAATCCATAAGTTTCTCACATTCCCGCATAATACGATTCTTGTTCGAGTAGCATTTTTCAACGGAAAAATCGCGATATTTCGAAATAAAGTAGCTATGTTTTTTTTTACGATTTTTTGGCGATTAAATCGCTAGGATCATCAATACCTGAGCGATTATCCACGATCTTGTCGAAGTTTTATCTCTGTAAAATTGAAGCTTTTTCTCAATTTATCAATAAAATAGCGATTTTATCGCAAGGGATGAAATCGCAATTTATCTTAATTTCGTATCCGATAATACTACATTAAATCGACGCGACGTCGATAAAATCCAGGTACACTATCCGATCGAATCGCAACTTATCGCGATCACTGCGCCTCGGGATTTTCAGCCCTGCATAGACGATCCAATTCCGATCAAAGTAGACATGCTCATGACTGGTGGTCACCATCTACCATCAAATTTTGACGGGCCGCACTTTTTTGTTCAAAGTAAGATCAGA
Organism: Bemisia tabaci; assembly: GCF_001854935.1. NCBI lineage: Eukaryota > Metazoa > Arthropoda > Insecta > Hemiptera > Aleyrodidae > Bemisia > Bemisia tabaci. The sequence goes on from NW_017547136.1 coordinate 730,776, forward strand.
ACGGAGTGCCACCATTCATCATTTCCTGCCACAGGAAACATTTCTGCCAAGTTTTCATTTTAAAATGAAGCAAATTAATGAGTTTAAGACTGATGACTCCCGCCACTTTGATGCTACTTTGATCGGAATTGGTTCGGGAATTTGATCGTCTATCGAGGCCTTTCGACAGGCGCCACGGACACAGTATATTTCTCGGAGAGCCAGTACACCGTCTGGATAAGAGCATCAAGCCCCGCCGTCGGATTCCGATTAACACGAGTGCGAGTAATACCCAAGTGGCTTCCGAAACCAGTCCCGATATTCATGGAAGCCACGGTGGATTGTCTTACTCGCGGGCCCAGAAACGACCTTCTCCTTTCGACTCGGCGGCAGAATCTAGGCCGGCCCCACGCTCGTCTTGAACTTTTTTCTATCTTTCCGTGGCCCAAGCGGATCTCGATTCCCATCGCGCGGATGCCCCGGAGAAAGTAAAAGCGCCTGAAAACCGATTCTGACCCCGAGCCCACTCCTCCGAGCAGAAATACCATTCCTTTTTTATTACTCTTGCATCGAGGAAATAAAATAACGGAGAAGAAAATCAGGTATCGAGTGCTTTGTCCCGGGATCCGGTTTTGACATTCGGACAGCATCCATCAGAATGTTTTATTTCTCTTACGTCAAGAATAACGAAAATAACATAGTTGAAAAAAGGAGGATGGGACTGTTATCGAGGCACGTTTGATACACACTGAAAGAAAAATCTCGGTGTATTTACTAAGAAAATGGTAAAATTACCAAGAATTCAGGGTTCTATTTGATCCCAGTTTTTTCTTGGTAAAATTACCATTTATAAAATTGGTAATTTTACCGAGAAGTCTCGGTAAAATTATTGAACTTCCTCGGTAATTTTACCGGACCTTGGTAAAAACGCCAATATTTTTTATCGACTGTGGTAGAATTCCCGAGATAAAATGGCAAAGTTACCGGGAATTGATTACCAATAAAAGTGGTATTCTTACCTGAAAAAAACAGTACAAATAACGTTTTTTAGGTAAGCTTACCAGTCTGTCTTGGTAAAATTACCAATAATTGGTAAAACAAGTGAGATGGCAAAGGTAGCAACGGACCTTGGTCAAAACGCCGAGAATTTTTTTTCAGTGCAGGGTTATTCAAAAGTTACGCACCACTGGCCATGAGGGGGGTTGCCGTTTGAAATTTTTGAGTTGCCCCCCTCCCCCAGAGGGTATCAAAAACTGGAAAGTACCTACAGAAGTTTCCCCCTCGATATGAGGAAAAACATCATAAATCGTAAATCAATATAATGACTAGAACTAAAGTTATGGCCAGTGGTGCGTGACTTGTGAATAGCTGTGTATGTTAGGTATGCTCATATTCTGAAGAGAGAAGCACTATATAGTCAGTGATTACGGCACTCCAGGTGTCGATTTCGATTTGCGCCTTGAGGAGAGGGATGTTGTTGTTGGTTGCCCGTGTAATTTTAAGTTTTTTACGTACTGAAAACATTTTTCATTTGCCCATGTATGTATGAATTTCAAATTTCAGTCAGTTTTACATCGAGATGTTTCTACCTGAAAGACGTAGGTATCAATCGAATAGTTTTTTGGAGCAAGGGCGTTTAAGACTTGCAATGCTGGTAAGATTGTGCGACTTTGTGTACAATTCGCAGCGAACTAAGTTACATATGCATATAATTATTTTCATAGAAAAATAAATCAAAATTATATGATTTTTTTCAGAAAAAAATCCTAGCAAGGCTTTCGATTTTTTCAACTGGAAACGACGCACTAAGTTGCACAATCTTAGTAGCATTGCAAGTCTTATTTGCCCTTGTTCGAAAGAACTCCTTAATTATTACTTGGTTTGTCGCACACCCCTGGCAAATTGTTTTCATTGTTTGACTGAAAGTTTCAGTTATATCTATTATGTATCACACTAGTATAATTTCAGGTGTATTGTTGCCCAGGTAGCAATAGTAACAGTTCAAAATTGCAATTTCACAACAGTTTTTACACTGTTACTTTTGTGCACTTTTTCATCGAAAAATTTGCTCTAGTACAACAGTTGAAAAACCAACGGAAAAGAGAAGTCCTTTGCGACTATAATCACTGAAAAATTTTTCTTACATACTTAAAAAATACCAGTGGAAAATTTATAATTTAGTCATGTTTTCTGAAAATATAACACAAATTTAACTAGTGTTATACACCGATCGAAAAGGAAACTATTATTGCAATAAAAACATACTTAGATTTGAAATAAAACGACGGTTTAAAATTCTCAATCAAAATCACTTACTTAACAAAACTTTTTTAAAGAAAGGAAAGTAGATTAACATTTTAATAACTAAAAAAAGTTAAAAAAATTATTCTAATTTATTTTTTTTTAAAGTTGATTTCATAAAACACAGAAGTAGACCATTTTGTTTTAAAAAAGCTATTTTACAAAACATAAAGAATTATACTGTACTAATGAGAAAAATTTAATCTAAATCAATAAAAAGATAAAAAAAAGACAATAAAAAACAAATTTAAATATCTCATTTGTTGCCATATTTTTGCAAAACACATTCTTATAAATAACCATGAAATATTAATTATTATTACATTATTTATTAAACAATATTGGTGAGAAACTATTTTTAAATCATTGTTTCCTGAAAACCGGTGTAGCTTTAATTTTTGTCGAAAAAGAATCCTTATAAAAAACTTTGATAACTATTTATCACTAACAAGGAAAATATAATTTAAATCGATAAAAAGATACAAGTGATAGTGATAAAATGACAGTTTAAATATCTGATTTATTGCAGTTTTTCTGCAAAACATTTTATTTTAAACAGTTGTGAAATATAAATTAGTATTACATTATTTTTTTAAATACCGATTTTAATTTCCGATTGTTTTATTGTAATCGGGGTGTTTCCTTTTATTTCCGATAGAGAGCTCCGATTTATTTTGTTTTTGGATGGGTCGTTTATGGTGCCTGTCTAACCTTTGTGTGTAGTGAAAACATAAAATATATTATTTATATTCTACGACATACGTTTTTTTATCGACGGCTTCTATGTTTGCTTTGTTCGGTGCATATGAGTGGATTTTCTTCTCACATTTTTGATGACCCCCCTGTGGTTAACTGTGCCTAGACAGGGCATGGGCCTATCTATAGCGTTGATTGTAGTGTGGTGTGTCGAGTGTAGTCACATCCCTGCTGCATAGTCTTTGTTGCTCCTCCTTAGAGGAAGTATCGGTGCTCACCGTCATCGGTGTTCAAAATAGAAATATGAGGCCTGAAACTGGGGAGTTCTATAATTGATCTTTTAAAACCAAAAAATAACAGTTTAACAAAATATTAAAAACGAATAAAATTTCATATATTGACACTGTTAATTTTCAATAAAACTACAATTTTACGAGTCATTCTATTATTAGAAATTAGTTTTTCTATGGATATTTTAAGTTTTTTTTAATACTTTACAAGAATAATTCAAAACTCGTATTCAACATTTAAATTTTTTATTTTTATTTTAAGACAAGTGTCGCTTTACACCAGTAAATTTTCCAAATGAAATTTGTTTTTCACTACTTTAATCATTGTTGATTTATGTCATTAAATTATTTTAAACTGTTATTTTTAACTTCATAAAATAGGAATATAGCGCCTGAAACTGTTGTAACTGGGGAGTACTTTAATCGATCTTTTCAACCGATATAAATTGTATTTTTATAATATATTAATAGGAATTAAAACTCTCATTTAATAGCAATAAAACTGTTATTTCGAAGATATAATAAAAATTATTTTATAGCAGACCTTGCTACCTGGGTGGTGCTCATACCGAATCTTCACTTGTGAAGCATATAATTGTGTTGCAATAAACCAATAAAAAAATTCTAACGCTTAGGTTATTTGTTTTTAGGTAGCAGCAGTTTATTTTGGAACACGATGGATATCAGATATTGGCGGTGCATAATCAAGAAAGGAAGCCATTGTCCAGATGATGATATCAGAATATATCTTTATTCCAGGTGAGATCTGAAGTCTTCAATTGTTTTACAATGTTTCCCTGTTACTACATAATAATCTTATTAAAATACATAATAATCACGTATTATCTATTTTTGAAAGGAGGCAGTAATCACGATCGAATGCCATTGATAGCAACGTCGAAAACCAATGTGAGTGGTTTTCTAGTCGTACCATTTATGCGTTACCAAAATTTAACGAACCAAGTGAGGCTGCGCGAAACCCGAAACTCGGTTGTGAAAGTGAAGTTGCGTATTTCAAATCCGAAGGGGCTTTTATCGAGTGAGAATTGACTGTTCATATACGGAATCTTCTGCGTGGGTGTATATCTGCGCGTCAAGTTTCCTTGTAAAATACTGTCCTATTAAAATGTTTTTCTCTCTCTCTCTCTCTCTTTTTTGTAAGAATGATAAACTCATATTTCGATGTTGCGGTCTTCGCTCATGTTTTATTAATTTAATAGAAGACTAATTGATAACCTACAGTTATGCTTGAAATTATCTGTGAATTCACTCGTCGAAGAATATTCACGGAAAATTTCAAGGAGATAAGTAGTCGGTTTCAAGGAGATAAGGGATGGTTGGTTCTAAAAACCTGAAGTACAACGGAAAAGTTTTAAACGTTGGAATAGAGATGCTCATTTTTCGACTTCAGCCGTTGGTTTGTTTCTTCTTGCCTGAGTGACGCATTGCTATAGCGAATTGCAATAGCGCACCTCCGGACAAGAGAGGAAGAAATATGACAAATTTTACGGAAAGAATAAGCTCCTTCATTTTTTGAGACGCAATGCAGGAAACCACTGAGCACACACAGTTGTATAAAGCGTTTTGCTTTCTTATCCCCTCGTTAAAGTCTCCGGGCTTTTTACGGCCACACTGACCGATGCATTCGTGACAATAAAATTCAAAAGAAAGCTAATTTGCCGAAGATGAATTTTTATGCCAACTAATTGTTAAACATGCGTTTTCAATCACAATCGGCTCACTCTGCGACTGTTAAATTGTTGCCTTACCTAGCAGCGAATTTCTATATTCCCTTAGATGTTTGTTATTTACGTTGCCTTTTTCGATTTTTCATTTGCAGTGAAATCAGGGTAAAGAGACGGATAGACGTGAACCATCCATTCTCGCTGCACATGAACGGCTGGGATCCGGAGAAAAGAAACGTCATCATAATTCACGGGTTCAACGGGACCGAAGGCAAAACGCCCATGACCTTCATTAGAGACGGTAAGCATTCACAATTTCGCCCTGATAATGGAAGTCTTCGAACAGAGGTGGTCCATTTACACGGGGCCTTTTTTTAAAAAAGAAAAACGCGTTTCTATGAAAGTAACGTAATTGGCCTCATGACATTTTTCATTATCCCCTTTCTAGGCCTATTCCTTTTGCTCAAGATCGTCTGCATCCGCTTTTTGTGAAATTTGTTTGTAAAATAACAATTGCTGAATTTAAAAAGAAAAAAAAAGTGAAGCTTAAAAATTGTCAGAAAAAGCCGAAGATCTGGCTGTCTGTAGATGTGGTTATGCACTTTTTAAGACGTAATTTCGAGAATGAGCTGTTCAAAATTCTAATCCGCCTTGTTTTGCGGACCAAAGAATGATGGCAACAAAGTTATAGACGTTATTAGAATTTTTCAACAATCAACATCTGAGCTCTGAACAAACTTGAGCATTGGTTTTGCTTACAACTTCACTAATTTAAAGGGTCATTCATACTTCTTTCATAAATACAGTGCCCTGTAGACCGCGTTAGTTTACATTGGTCCTTAAAGTGAATCGGCAGTGAAAATAAGCAAAAGTTGAGATACCGAACAAATTCTGCCAAACTGTACTGGTTTCCATTTAAATTCGGCAGTAAATGGACCCTTGACGCGTAAAAGCACATTTCAGCTGTTAAATCCCTGGAAATCTCTCTTGTACAACCTGAATCAAAGCAAGCGGAAAACATGCAAACGCGAAAATTAACAATTCGATTGATCAGTCGAACGCAATATTCCGAGTTCGTACGCATTCATTTTTATCTGAAGGTTCACTGAGTGGATTTTTTTTTTTGGGGGGGGGGGCGGAGGACGGTTACACTGTACCTTCAGATATTTTGAGTTCATTCTTCTCCTAGATTTTGATAGAAACTAGTACTTCAGCAAACCGTGTTCGGTTTTATTGTTTGTTTGTCTGCTTCCAGCGGTATATTCCTAGGATTTCACGAGCTAAGCCCTGAGCAGTGGGCTGATTATTGAAATTGATAGACAAAGAAGATCGAGGGAAAATTGAGAAATCTTATCGGTTGATACGGGCGATTATCCATAACCGAGGGAGAAAATAATGGATTCACTACGTAGGGTCTCTCGTGGCAGGATGCCGTCAGTTAGTCCATTATTTACCTCCATTGTTCATTGCAACCACCCAATTTTATCAATAGGATTGCTCTATTTTCCGTTTTTCTTCTGTGTCTATTGCTTTTTCCAAAAATTTTAATGATGAAGTATCGAAAGAGTAGCATAGACATTAGACATAGCAATACTCTCTCTATTTATACCGATTTTTACTTTAAACGGCTCCGCCTGAGAACTTGTGTATTCTTCTCTGATTTCAGCTTATTTAAACCGGGGCGACTACAATGTGTTCACAGTAGACTGGAAACCTCTGTCCAAGTTTCCGTGCTACCTATCGTCGCTGAGTAACACTAGGCTGGTGGCTCAGTGCACGGCGCAGTTCTACTCGCACTTAACTCACTCAGGAGCCTCCGCATACGACACCCATTGTGTCGGCCATAGTTTAGGTGCTCATATTTGTGGAATGATGAGCAATCATTTAACTCACCGATTACACAAAATTATAGGTTCGTAACTTTGCAGAATCACCCATTTATCCGATTCCTAGACGTTTTGATTTTGTCTAGCAATAACCCGGAATGGAGAATTTGTGGGTGTGTAGAAGTTGATAAATTTCTCTCGTAAATGGAAATCACTGGTAATAAGTGAACAAAGGACGAGATGATCCTTGACTGCTGAATTGAATAATTATCGGAGAAAGTTCCGGCAGAATTATGAAATCTGCTGTATTCGTGTGCCTTTATGAAAAATGCCGCCCTACATGACACCTAGTGAGAAAATGTTTCTCCATTTTCAATTTATATCTCTTCTGCTTCTCGTCTCAGAAAAGACTTTAAAGAATACCTCTGAACTCAGGTCACCAAGTAAGTACTTTTTTATGAAACTGTATTTTTTTTGTGTGAATTCTCCATTCTTGGTTTGTTAATGCATTACTCGGATCCAAAAAATTTTAAATATGACTTTCGCAGAGTAGCCGATCAGATATGGTTTAGTTTAGAATTGACGAAAGTTTATAAACCGAATCATTTTTTTAGTTTTGTCACACCCTGAACAACTCAAAAATCGTACATCATTCGTCGTGCATCTTGATTCATTATGTGCGCGGTATAGCTTCAGTAGATTTTAGATTTCCGATGAATTAGGAGACATGAAAACTTTGATACCTTGCGTAGGGGTCTCGTGTGATTTTTCCATTGTGCAAATCGTTTCCAGGACTCAACTTCGAGATATCATGTAGAATTATTGCTCTACATGAAAGTAGTTATTTTTTTTAACCATAAAAGTAAATGCGAACAATCTTGAAGGATTCAAACTGTTACTCAAGTTTTTAGTAGTCTCTACCCAAAACAGAAAGGTAATCCGACGTTTGTATCTGTATCTTTCTTGTTGTTCAAGTGTGAAAACTCCTTCAATTAGGATGGATAGGCAATTATCAATACTCAGCCGTTGTTAGGAACGTTTTGAAGGCGTTTTTTAAATTCAAGTAGAGGAAAGTTACTGTCATATCTCCTACTATAAAGCACCGGACACGTTTGACCATGGGAGCTAAACTTCAGAGAGATGCCGGAAGTTCTCAGATCTCTTTATTTTGCCAACTTTGTAAATCCGTCCGCGTATTTGGCGCTAATTGTATTGTGAGGTCGGCCCTAGTGCTTGGGATTTGGCCAGGGTTTCTCTATGCTATGCAACAACAGGTTTGCCAGAGTCAGGGAAAACCAGGAAATGTCATTAAATTTTTAAAAGTCAGGGGAAAACTTAGAAACTTCAGGGAAATGGCGAAAGTGTGAGGGAAAAATTTTAAATTCACCTTCATTATCTTTTTAGATTGGATTTGACGTTTGAACAGCAAATTTTGCCCGGAAACTTTTTCAAATTATGTCTTTCTTGCCGTATTGCATGTTTCATTTGTCCGGGAATGTTACTCAAATGTCTCAGCACGTAGAAAAAAACTTCGTGCGTGGGACCCGAAGTTGAGGTCATATGGATCTCTGAAGTTTTCGGAGCACGTATCTAAAACCTTGAGGTCGAGCTGCCGAAGTTCGGGTCAGACATCTGAAGTACTCCGGTACATACCGAAGTGCCTCGATGTCTGACCCGAACTTCAGCAGCTCGACCTCAAGTTTTCGGATGCGTGATCAGAAAACTGCAGAGATCCGTATGACCTCAACCTCGGGTCCCATGCAGGAATTTTTTTTTCTACGTGAGGGAAATGTCCGGGAATATAATTTTCTCAATTTTGTGGCAACCCTGACCAAGTATTTCGTTTGAATTTGTTGTTTTTTTGGTGTTTCAGGTTTAGATCCAGCGCGGCCGTTGGTGGATCGGTACGGATCTCGGGCGTTCCGTCTGACTCGGGACGACGCCAACATCGTGCAGGTGATCCACTCGAACGCTGGGTTCCTCGGCGAGACGGCCCAGGTCGGGCACGTGGACTTCTGCGTCAACGGCGGCCGCATGCAGCCCAACTGCCGCAACGAGCCCCGGCGAATACGTAAGAAAGAGTTTCAAACCACCAGAACAAGTACTTACATTTTCCAATGACAACCGTTAAGCATGAGTGCAGATGGCAGACACCCACTTCTCCTCCTTTTCATCGTTTCGTTTCGTTTCGTTTCGTTTCATCGTTGCTCCGTGTCTCAACACGCAGTGCCTTCTTCTCGACTGTCTTCGCCGAGTGAGGGAACGCCTCCAGGGTAGAAAACCTTCATTAAGAGAGCGTGCACACACGGGGATCTATTCCTAATTGGTTGAGACATCTTAGGCTTCTTAAATGAACGTATGTCTGCCAAACGGAACAATTCCAATAAAAGCGTACTTTGACTTAGAATTAGAGATTCTAGAGATAGAATTAGAATGAGAGGATCATCTAATTCTTAAAATAGTTACTACAGTAAATGCTGTACATCTAGATATTATGAAAACTGATATTTTTATGAAATTATATGAATAATTAAATGGAAAAATAATTCATTTCACTAAAGAACAAATAACGTTACGTATTGGTGCTATCAAATGACGTGAGCCCAGTAATGCATATATTTTTATGGGTTTCAGGGCTCATGTCTTAATGCACATAGTTCCGTTTGGCAGAAATATGTCCAAATATGGTGGAGTTCTCGAAGATTGGGGGGATTTTGCCCAACCCTGAACAGTCATGGAAAGGCCATTTGCAGCGGAACTTTGAAATGTTTTCTTCCAGCCCAAACATGACATTTTTTAACTTCAAAAAATTTTGCGCTAAACTGTTCATGAAAATTATTTCCACTGATTGTGAGAGAGGGGAATAAAGAAAAATTAATTCACAAGCCGGTAAATTTTGCCACGGAACCTCGACGTTTTTTCTTCCAGCCAAAATAGTGCATATCTTCATCTCAAGAGACTTGGCGCCGATAATTGTTAATGAAAATTATTATAAAGGGGAGGGGGGGGGGGTAAATAAATGAAAATCCCTTTAAAAGTCAGAGAATTTCGTGTTCAAAATCCCTGGATAAGTCGGGGAATTTTGAAATCCAGGAACACTTGTTGCGCCGAGGTCTTATTTGCTTTCGTCACCTTGAACTTGACGTAACCATTCTTAAATTCCATCCAGATAGACGAATCGACACAGTTTATTTGATACAACATTAGTGTATTACATTCGCTAAAATCTTTTCAGCGTAGAGCTTTGTGATCAGCCCTGCCATATGGTTCAGAAAATGATACCTCTCACCATAAATCGCCTGGGGTTCTTACTTAAGGGTTCCTCTGGAACTCGGTGTCCATTCTCTCCTTAATGAAGGTACCTTATGGGATAATCTGTGATGGTAGTTGGATTCCCTAATGACAAACTACAGGATATGTGGTGCTACAGACAGGTGACAACTATGTGACAAACAAACAATGACAAACTACAGGTGTCATGCAGAAACAGCACGGATTTTGAGAATTCGGTACGAAAGTGCGGGGAAAGTACGAGTTTTCCGCAGGAAAAAGCACAGACCTACAGTTTATTCTTGGTTAACGGAAAAATAGCCTTGAAATTTTGCATTTTTTCTACACAATTTCCTGTATCACGTTTCCGCGAAATCTCAGTTACCGTGTTTAAAATTCCTCAAAGAACATTCCTACGTGCTACTTATAAATTCAAATTCTTCTCTTTCTTTCGTGCGACCGAAGATAGAGGCAGTGTAATTAGTATTTTAGGAATCTTTTAAGAGGAGGAATTTTTGAGGAAGAAGGGGAGGGGGTACGGATACGAAAATACGGCAGATATCGGAAAGGTCGGAAAGAAGACGAGTCAAATCTATCTGGACTCCTCGGCAGAAGGATATACGAAAAAAAAAAACAAAAACAAAAGACGATTATTCACGATTATTTCAGTCACAAATTAAATAAAATGAAGCGCCTTAGTTAGTACCCTAGTGAGTGCTTGCCTAGTGCCCTCACGCGCTCGACTGAAGCCAAGCTAGGAACGCAAGAGCCCCTTCAAATGTTCGTGTATGCAACATAGACAACAATGGAGCCGTAATAGTTGCACCTCACCAATAACATCAACGCGCTCGTCTCCTGCTACCCAAAAATTGCCACTTGCTTGTAGTTCAATCAATTATTATTACATATAATGATGGTAGGCGAGCTCTAAGTTTTCAGATTTCTTTTGCAAGCTTTTGAGCCTAAAATAAAGCCGCTATATACCGTGAAAAGATATACTTAGAAGACCAATGAAAACGAAAGTTGGGATTTTTTCTGATGAAGTTAAACATGCAAGTGGTTTAAGGTATGCCAAGAATTCATTTATCAACGTAAATTACTCGTGATTCGAATTGTTGACCGTCTCATTTACCAGTAAGTTTCTTCTTATAGTAACCAGATAGGACGTCACTTAAATTCCAGCTTTCCTCGCAGATTATCCCAGTGCAATAATACCTCCCTCATTTATTTTATTTACGCCCTTTTATTTGAAATTCCCAGTCTTCATGTTGAACTGTTTTATCGGATAAATTCTTTCACCAACGAAAAGTTCTCTTGGGCCAAAGTAAATGATACCAACGTCGTAGCTACAGTTCTGCGGTGATTTCAATTCGTAGCTTCTCCTTTTTTTGACATTCAGCAACGATATGAGTCATTTTAATTCAGAGACCCAAAATAAGCCAATTTTTACACACCAACTCATGCTTATCTACCGAAACATGGGGAAATGTACCTACCTAATAGAATTATGATTAATGGATTTTTTAAATTTTATAGTAATTTTTGCAGCTGAGAATAAAACGGATTGAAAGGAATATATGTATCTTCTGGAAAAAAAAGTTTTACCTCCTTCTTAATTTTCTTGTGTGTTGACTTATTCTCGTTCGAAATTCTTTTGTGTGAGTTTTTTCTGTTGTAAATATTTATGGAGGAAGCTCTCCCTACTTGTTTTATCCTATCTTCCAGAGACCAGCACAAGTCAGTGTAAGGACGGTGAAGTGCATGACCAACTAAGCATCGTTTAAAAAAGAAATGAGGATAGAGGAGACCGCTTAAAACTTGACGTTACGAAATTATTCCCGAATAAAATTGAAACTCTTCTCATTTACATGAAGTGTGCATTAAAGGAGCTAAATATTCTGAAAAGCCCCGTGACATTGGAATTGAGATGCTCTGGATAATTCAATCACTGCATTTCACCCCATTGAAACATATTAGATAGGCAGTCTCAATGCTGAAATTTAATACCTCAACTAGCTCTGTAAGATGCAGAAAATTGCTTTAAAAATCAGAGAATAAATGTATCAGAGTCAATCCGCTGTTTAAATTATAGAATGAAAAATTCTCATTCTCTGCCTAGCTTAGCGCTCCAGTGGGTTGACACCAGGCACCCTCCTATTTCCATCTACAATACTTATCCCGTTCGATCAAAAATATAAGAAGTTTAAATTGATTTTTTCCTGATTGATATCACTTTCACTTACAATTTAAATAGCCTACCATTCATTCAAGCTAATGTTGGTGATCAATTCAAGGCGACTCCAAGCTGATTCCAAACAGAACATATTGTCATGGTTTATCTGTTTTCTTCTTTTAATTTTTCTGCACCATATTGATTCCTTTCCATCACAAGCAAAGAATATGAGTTCAAATATGTACATATATACATCCATTTTCATAAATCTGTCTTTCAATCATTAAATGTGCTTCAATATTTTAATGTTATGTATTGGGTTTATCATCAATTACTCTTTACTGAAAACATTCCTAAGTTTAAAGATAAAAACGCCTTGATTTAAACTTTGTTATTTGCCACGGTGGAGTTCAAATTTTTTGCAAACAAAAGCTGCTTCTGGCTCAAAAAAGTCAAATATTCTGAAACCTGAAAACCTCATGTTCCCAAACTGTGGAACAGAAATTTCTGTAACTTAAGTGGTTGCTGCAAATATGAACAAAATTTAACACATTTTGAACAACTCATTCTTAAGGCACGAGTCCTAGGAGGGATTCAATTTGAGCAAAATATCATTAGTTTTGTCTTTTGAAATTATATTTTCATAAGAATAGGTATTTGGATTTAGCCAAAGTGTCAGATTTGGATAATTAATCAGGTATTCCTGTGCCAAATTAATGATCCAAATCCACGTTGGCTAAATCCAAAAATCCATTATTAATAATGGTGTTACTAAAAAATCTACTAAATTCAAAATTAACTGCATTTTCATGTTCCTTATGACTCTTCAGGTGAGACGAGTTCTCTATGTGCCAATTTTGAGAAAATCAGGGATGTTAAAAGGAAATTTTTTAGGTCTTTGCCAATAAGTAATTTTCTATTTAGACGTGCTAGATGTATCTGTTTAAGCCTTTGTTCACAAGCTGAGTAGCAAGACACTGCACACTGTTTAAAAAAAAAAAGCTTGTTTTTCTATTTTCTTTATTTAAAGTCATTGCAAAAGTTAAGCCATAGTCGGAAAGAAAGCGCAAGAATCGGAAAACACGCAGCATTTGGTCTGACCTTTCTAGTGAAGAAGGAAGAACCCTTCTTTATTCCTAAAGTCTAGCAACGCTGCAACAGTTCTACTAGCAGGGCCGGATTTACCTACTTGCCGCCCATGAGTCGCCTGTATTTTGCCGCCCCCTTCTCATTCGTTTTGAAACATCATTGAAAACCACCAAGTGAACGTGCCGGAGGGAGAGGGATGTGTAAGACGCGTTTACTCGTGTTGGACACATTTTTTGCGAAAGCCCTGTCAATACAACTAGCAAAAATTCACGGAATTTTGCGCGAAAGTTAAGTTCCGTAAAACTATCTCTGTGTGGACAAGGCCTTCCATTTATACGAAATGAACGAAAAAATTATGAAAGAACAAACATAAATATTGTCGCGCCGCGCTGACCGTACTGTTTCGCGCAATGCGTGAAGTATTCACGTAGTCTTGTAGGCGCTATGCGTTTTGCGCCGGCCGCCGCTGACCGCGCACTGTATTTGACGCAGTGCGTGCAGTATTCATGCAGTCTTGTAGGCGCTAATATGTGTTACGTGCCGACCGCCGCGCCGCGGGCTTCTCCTTTTCATGCTCTCTTTGCGCCACGCCGCTCCAGGCCAAATTGCGTGATTGGTTTCTCTCTTAACTCGACTAATTAAAGGTGCTGTCTCTTGTATCACCGAAAGACATCAAGATTAGAAATGACTATACTCTCAGTAAATGAGAGATTTTGTCGCCCTTTCTCGTTTGTAATTTTTTTTAATCCGTTTTTTTTACACACCTATATTTAAATAAATTGCAAAATTTGCTGCTCCTTAAATTTGCCGCCGTGGGCCGCGGCCCATGTGGCCACCCCCTAAATCCGGCCCTGTCTACTAGAAAATGTGTGTATAAATATTAAAAATTCAGTTCAGTTTGTCCTTTAATTCATTTATAGGATAGTTCCAGATTTTTAAGCCTTTTGTACTTAAATAATTACAAAGAAAATCATGTCACCAATTTTTTATGTGGCACCAAATCCCTTTTTTGAACGTTAATTGTCTGTCCTTGAAATTACGAGATCTGATTGCGGAAATAGAAGTGCATTAGGATGTTCTGTTACATTACCGTTATTTATTCTCAATTGTCTTTCTTAAATCGAATGATTCAGTTTAGTCAATGGACCTTTCAGCTTCGCTCTACCATTTACTTTCTTGAGCATTTTCTCTCACTGCTAATTCCGGCCTGTCCTCTTACAGAACATGCATCCAAAGTTCGTTAAGACAAGGAAAGCATCTTTAACGTAATCATCTAATCTTCAATAACAGCACGACTTCAATGTTGCGATTTTCAGAAGTTGTAAGGTCATCTGATTCAACTGATGTGTTTTGACTTCCCTGCTTGTACTGACACATTCCGTTTCTTCAACAGGTATGGCTCGATGTAGTCATTTCATGAGTGCTTGCTACTTTGTGGCCACGATATCTGATAGAGGCAAAAGGCATAAAGCATATCCTTGCAACACAGCTTGCACGAGAAGGCTGCCTGGACCCTTAGGAAGTGCATTGGTGCCAATGGGAGAACACACTCCAGACGGGTGAGCCTGAAAATTCTCTCTCTCTCTTGAAATCGAGGAATAAGATTCTGGTGTATGAGTTTAGGAACTCCCAGATAAATCCCTGGTGAAAAGAGGCAATAAGCGAATCTCTTGAGATTTTTCCTTTTATTTGAGAAGAAAATTTCAGAAAAATTGAATATGAGTCCATCCACAGATGTAATAGGAAGAGATACGGAATCCTAGATCAGAATCCATTTAGGGACAGGCGTAAAAAAATTGTAGATTTTACTCTATTCCATTTTCCCCCTCATTAAGTTTGTGCGTGTTTACTCATTTACTCAGAAACATTTCCCAGAAATTTCGAATCGTCTTCTTCTACTTACAGAATTACAGTAATCAAAAGCTCTTTTGCAGGACCCCATTTTAAATTTAGAAGGAAAATAATTTTTTCCTTTCCTGCCTCCATTTTCCTCAAGTCTGCTGAACGATTTCAAACATCAACATTGTGAAAGGACATTGCTTCCACTTTAGTAAAATGAGAAATGTAGGACATTTATTTATGGCTTTTGAAGGAAGTCTCAATTAACTCTCAGATTGCGTAGTCTTGTCACAGCAGAGAAAACCTTTGATTTTTCAAATCGTCTATCCTAGAGTATCAGAAGACCTCTTTGGGCTGAAAGACCCAAAATTCAGTTATTTCTACTATCAATCTCAGGGCATAAAGAAGGTACCAAATGAGTAATTCCTGCACTCATGAATCGGTAAAATGAATTGCTTGTGACCTGAAGTAGGGTTTTAATTTCGACCATGGACAAAATCACCTTCCCCTTTCTTTACCTATCAGTTGTGTTTAAACAATCTGTTTATTTTTTCTTTACCGTCCTAAATTTTTAATCTTTTGTTTCAGCATCCAAGGAACATATTGTATACAAATGAGAGCTAGTCGGAAGTGTCCATTCGACTAACAAGTCTCTCCTCGAGTGAGCGGAATCAACCTTTTTACGTGCCTGATATTTATAATGTAACGCGAGTTTCTCGTGGAGCCACCATGAAAATTCAGCAACAGGACCAAAAAACAAGATGCATTCACCAGCAACTTGCCCCCCAAAAAAGGTGAATAATGATAACTCCATGGTAGATACTGTGTAGGTAAAATCATGTCCAGTTACTCGGTGTCGAACACCAAAATACACAACAGTTTCATTCTAGTATTACAAAATTGCTTCGACCTTCATTTTTTTCTCACAAACACTGCCAAAGTAAATGAAACAAAATATTCAAAAGTAAATTTCAGGGAAAATTTAGTGAATGTTTTAAAGTGCGAAGAAAATTTTTTGTGATTTCCCAAGGTCATAAATGGACATTTTCCCCCGATTTTTTAATAATTAGCAATAATGAATATAAATATTCTGTTATGTAATTCTTTGATGTACTCACAAAAATTTAGAAATATGTGCCTATTGTGGTAGAGACACTTCTGCCTCCAAAATTTCACACAATCTAATGGATGTATCCTGTTTGTTGATCCTGTTGGTCACTTTAGTCAGATTTTAAAACTTAGTTAATGTTTTCAGTCACATTTAATTTAAGTTTACTTGTCTAAAATAGAGGAAAGAATTTTTTTACGCTTGATATTTTTTCCTAAATATTCTTGCAAGGTCATGTTCACCACTAAATGATAATTTTTAGGCATTAAATAGGGCTGGAATAGACTAAGCTGCAAATTCCAATAACTTATACAGTAAGAATATGTTTTACAGGTCTTCTTTTGTAATTATACAGGTAGATTTTTCAGATTTAAGTCTCATAAGAAGGGTTGTAGTACCTATCTGATTAACGATCTGAATGCTGCAAACTTTTGTATCAATGGCTTGTTAGTTGCCTACAGCATTAAATTTCCAGCTTTTGGTCCATTATTTGCAGAATTTAAATATGAAATAAGAGGATCAGTGGAAATGAGTTTTCTCACAAATGTCATAAAAAAAAACAAAAAAATAACATACTCATAATATAGAATATGTATTAATATTCCCCCTCTTCCTTGATTGTCCTTCCTGAATTTACAGGACTCTCTGATAGTATAAGATCATGAAAAACCACATTTTTGACAAGGAAAACTTAGTAATTCGCTCTTCCTGCTTATTTTCCAGAAAAAAGTTAGAGTAGCCTGAAAATTTGATTTTTTTCTGAATTTCATAGACACCTCAGGATCACTCCTGTATTGTGGCATTTCCATGGATTCAGATAATGTTGCTGTTGAGAGATATTTTTTCCAGCAGATCTATCTACTTAAATTAATAATACCTCCACAAAAATGTTGCAGATTTTTGTTGCTTTAGTTTTATCTGATGTATTTTTAGTGCAATTTTTACAAAACTGTTAGAGAATAAGATGTGTTTCTTCAACGATCCCTCCAAATGATTCATCAGTAGTTAGTAAAAAATGTGACAAAATAATTACTGTAAGTTTAAACTTCTTGCCTTAATAAGATGTGTTTCTTCAACGATCCCTCCAAATGATTCATCAGTAGTTAGTAAAAAATGTGACAAAATAATTACTGTAAGTTTAAACTTCTTGCCTTTTATAATTTCTATTTTTGCGATCAATTTGTTCATTGTAATTCGTAACCTGCCTATCTTGAATGCATTGACTAACAATTGGCCACAGCATGCCTTTTTTATAAAGATCTGATCTGTAGCTCTTAGGGCAGGTAATCAAAATCCTTTGTTCCGTTTACTATAAGCTACCATAACTTGTGCCACTGAAACAAATATTCTCTTAGTCATCAATACTTTGTGAAGATATGAAAGTCAACAATAAAACAATTCAGCTGATAAAAACTTTTTTTCATTATGATCCACTTTCACCCACTTTGAAGGGAATCTTAAAGTATTCTGAAAAGTTTGCAATGGAAATATTCCTCTGAGAATATTATAATATGTAGTAAGATATTAAAGACGAAGTTTGACAAAACTAGTTGTCAAATTATTAAAATTCTACTGTTTGTTGCAGCAAAGAGATTTATAACGATCTCTTCTGCCTGACCAAGGAATTTTAGTCTAGTGATCAATTGGACTGTATTTAAGAGAAATGCATCAAGTTGCATTTTCGAAAAAAATGAGTTGAAAGAAGTTTTGAACCAGACTGTTGGTAAATTTTCTCTGGTCAAAAATTCCAAGTTGAGAAAAAATATTTTGAATGTGGGAGTGATCGTTAAATTTTCCCCTATAACTGAGTCTTGAGGAGATTTAAAACTTCAAATCTCTTTTTCTCAATTTAAACTTTGTGCGTTTCTACTAATCTCTGTCTAATTGTTGTCCACCTTGTAATGGAGTGCATCACCATTGCCTCATCGCTGAATTTCTGTGAGAGCACCTTCCAACTAAGCTGCTCTGAACAGATTTTTATTGTTAACTTCAGGAGGTTTTCTCTTTTGGCAATTGAAAGAAGTAAATTTGATAATCAATGTGTTTTTGGGGTTCATGAAAGTGCACTTAGTGTACAAAAGAGTAAAGTCGGCTTGCAAATGCACTTTAAGACAAGGTGACGTTGATACATTCTTATATCAGGTACTTATGTATTTGTAGGATGCAGGTGAAGTGAAAGAAAAAAAACCTTGAATATTAATAAACCTGTTTATGACTTTAAAAATTTCAATTCTAACGATGTTAGTTTGCTCACATGGCGAGCGAGACAGTGATAAAAATTTTACAAAACAAATCTGAAACCTCTCCAGATTGAGAAAATTAATAAATAAATAAGTACGACTGAATGGTTGTTAACCACACATTACAGGTGAATAAAAATAAAATTAGGATAAACAATTTAAAATATAATAAAAAAATTAAAATTATGGGAAAATAGTGGTAAGGGTAGCTAGTGCAAATATGTCTTGCCAGCAAAAATTCTTTATCAGAAGAGAAAATAAGAGGATTGTAATTATTAATTGACATAAATTGTAAGTAAAACTTAACAGGACTAGAACTTATTGTAGAAAAGTACTTAAGCTTTGGCCGAGAAAAGATCTACAAATAAAAATAAGTACAACACAGATCATTTTAAATGACAACTTTTTCAAATAAAAATAAAACTTGAGGGTCTCTTATTTTTCGGAGATAGATACACCTATTTTGAACTTTGAAAAAGTACAGTTTCCTCAGTCTCTTCAATATGGCACTCTCAATTCTTTAAGCATCAATTCGAAGTTATATTCTGTTTTATGGCAGTGTTCAATTGACTTGGGCTAGAATCTTTTAACTTCTGAGGACCAATGCATTGAAATTTGCTTAATGTAAACTAAAAACAAGGAAAATTTCAGAGACCAAAGTTTCAACAAACAATTAAATTTAGCACAGCACGGAAAAAGGCAACATCAATCAAATCCTGTGAATAAAAACTTCATAAAAAATTGCCACATTTACAAATAACAATTAAAATAAAATTAAAATTCATAAAAAATGTATATATTTTACATGAGGCTCCTAATTCACTTTCCTGAGAGGTCTCTTGGCTCATTGGGCGCAGGCAGTTTTTCCCATGTGGGTTCGACACCCCAGATCTCTCGTGCGTACTCAGCAATGGTGCGGTCTGATGAGAATTTGCCTGATGACGCAATGTTGTGGATTGCCATCTCTACCCATTTGTTTTGGTTGAAGTATGTTTCACTAACTTTGTCTTGAACTTTGATGTAGTCGGCATAATCAGCTAATAAGTAAAACCTGAAAAAGAAAAAACAGTTAGGTAACATTGAAAAAGACTTGACAGTGTATTTAATTTTTCTGAGGCACTTTACAGTATGAAAACCGAATGATAGGATTTACATTAAATTTGAGCCAAACTTTCAATTGACGTAAAGAAATCAGTCACAGAGATAGTTATAAAAGATAAGGATCCTCCAGGACTGTAAGGCCTGAAAAACAGTGCAGTTTGACACTTTTGAAGATGAGATTATTCTTTCCTGTGCTGAATGGTTGAAAACATAGCCCTAAAAATGCCTTTTCAGTGAGATGCTGAAAAATCGAGCCAAGAATAAAATGCTAAAAAGATGTTATCCAAATTTTGGCAAGTAGGGAAATGTTTTACTGGTTAATTTTTTAAAAATTCTGAAGTAAAGAATCTTTTAAAATTTTGCAAATTTTAAGAATTAACTCTTTGCTGTTTAAAGAACCCCGCATACTCCTTATGGGAAAGTGCATCACGATTCACGATCGATTTTTAATTTTTTTACTGGATTCAATTCATCTCAAGATGCTGCTCTGTGATCATTGCGCCAACTTTCTGCGATGCACCGTTTTCGCACGATACGCCCGGAGCGCTTCAATTTTTTGGTGATAAAGAGTCAAAAAGAACAAGGCATTCGAGAATAGGTCTGATGTGAATAAGGAAAAACGTTGGGAATGTCAGGCTTCTTATCTATTTCTGCCTACTCTGGGGCTATCTCCATCCCGCTCTCGTCCGTTTGACCTTCACTGTTTTTCTCCGACTTTCCTGTTCTTATGCTTCTCACGAGACTGATTTGGATAGGTAATCAAGCAAAAAGGCATGCAGAATCCAAGAAAAGACTGCCACTCGATGCTGGAGTTCCCCTGATTTCCTTGTTGACACACAGCCGACTGTTCACTCAAGTGCTGAAATGAGGAATCTTTCTGACTCTTTATCGCTGAATAATTAAAGCGTTCCGGGCGTATTGTGCGAAAACGGAGCATCTAAGAAAGTTGGGGCAATTATCACTTTTGATCAGCATCTTAAGATGAATTGAAAACAATTAAAAAAATTAAAAATCGATTTTGGTGCACTTTTTCATAAGGAGTGTGCGGGGTCCTTTTAAAAGTGTATACCAGACATACTCCACAGATTATTAACTGATATTCAGTCCATAAAGAAACGCTTGCAGGTTCAACCAAGGCTTGATATTTGATTTTAATCTCTCTTGGATTATTTTTCACGAAATGGACTGAGTTTAAGAGAAGTATACCAAGTTACATTCCAAATGAGTTGAAGGGTTTTGAATTCAAGTAGTGGTAAAGGTCTATAGACCTTTGATTATTCAGCACCAGCTAAATTATGAGATTTTTTGATTTGATGTTCTTTATGATCTCCTGAGGAAGATAAGCTTATATAATTAAATTTTCAATGTGCCAACCTCGAGAAAATTAAAGTGCATTTTTCTGCAATTAAACATCGTTTTGTCATAAGAAGAGGTGACGCTGTCGAAGAGTTGAAGATGTAGAGCCTTCTGTTCTAAACTGAGTAGACATTCCTCCTTATCTCTGACCAGCATGAGATGAGGAGAGAAGGGCTCGCTTTTCAATTCCCTATGTTTCTCCACTTGATACAGCAAGTTAAAACTGCCGGAAATGCACGTCATTTCATTTAGGAGATTGTTGGGAGCATCTTACAAAAACCAAGTCGAAATTTAGCCGGCACCAAATATCTTGGTGTTCTGTACACAGTCATTTCTTCCTTTCAAGAAAGCATATTCTGAGCATGAAAGTAGTCTTTAAACTTTGTTATCAATATTAAGTCTTACAAAAGAATGAAACTTGAAACCTTAATTTCTTACTTCTAACTTGACACGTTTTTATTTCAATTTACATCCAATTATCCTCATTTCACACGAAGGGAAACAAGGCTTCTCACCTATTTAAGATAGAGTAAGTGTTATAAATTATGTCCATACTGACCTATCCCATTTCAGAAGAATATCAGCAATATCCTTGAATTCAGATGGGTTGTTCGGACTGAAGAAACCGTTTTGAATTTGGTCAATGCATTGCTTTAGCTCCGGATTCGCATTGTAATATTTGTAGGCATCATAACCGGACTTCTTGAGCGCTTCAACCTCATCAACTGTCATTCCAAAAATGAAGATGTTTTCATTTCCCATCTCCTCTGCCATTTCTACGTTAGCACCATCGAGGGTTCCAATTGTCAGAGCACCATTCAACTGTAAAAAAGTGACAATTGATAATGAGTACCTAAATTCTTAAGTAAACAACGATTTATGGAAGATGTTTATCACCTACACATTGCATGGTCTAATTTTTTTTCTCATTCAAAATGTCCTTTTAAATTACATAAGATGGTGATTTTGGCTAAATCATTTTATTTCTTAAAAAATTAGATGATTCATTGATCGCTGGCAAAATATTGAATGGTTTGCTTGTTACTAGTGGCTTACTTCGAAAAATATCCGGAAAAAAACTAAAGCAGAAAATTTTCAGTGAACGGCAAATGATTTTTGGTGCACGTTACATACTTGGTTCCAAAGAGAAGTATGTAGTCTAAAATAGTAAACAATTCAATCCTTTATGAGTGCAATATGAGCGTTTCTAAACCTTGGAATTTGGCACTTTTCAAAACGATCAAACTTTGTTATCTTTTTAATTTAAGATGAAAAGAAAAAATAAAAGAAGAGTAATCCTCAAAAACCACTTTTTTGCAGTGAAACATAAAAGCAAAAATAAATTAATGTTTCGAAGTAATCAATTCCAAATTACAACTATGAGATTGACAATTGATTGGAAGACTTGCACAAACTGGTTTTCCATTGTTTTCATACCTCCTTGTCAAATTGGAGGGTGTGATTTACGACAATAACAAATTAAAGTTCGAAAATCACTGGAGATTTTTTTTCTCTCTTCTTTCTGAGGAAAAATTCTATAAGCAAGCAAGACATACAAAGCAAGAAATTTTATCATTAAGTTTGAGCTAAATTTTATTGGGTAAAAGATAATAAAATAAGCCAGAAAATAATATTTTGGTCGAAACTATACTCACCATGAATTTCATGTTACCAGTGCCTGAAGCTTCTGTACCAGCGGTAGAGATCTGCTCACTCAGATCAGAGGCGGGGATCAATTGCTCAGCTAATGTGACCCTGTAGTTTTCTAAGAAAATGACTTTCAGTTTATCACCCACAACAGGGTCATTATTGACTACGTTTCCTACATAGTTGATCAGCTTGATGATCTTCTTTGCAGTATAATAACCAGGAGCCGCCTAGGTAAAGACAATGGAAACAGAATTAATGCAAAAATGTATCAATGTCACTTTCTCACGGTAAAGAATCAATTATAAAAAGGAAACTGATTGAATTGGTCTATTAAATAAGAACCAAGCACCTGCTACATGCCCTTTCCAATGTTTTGTAGAGATTACTAGTGCTCAGGAGAGGTAATTACATTTACTGCCAAGAGAATGCCCAATTGAGACTGCTTAGAGATGACAAGTTTTGAGGACATTTAGTTTCAGTGAATCACCTTATTTCCTTCCAAAAAATCTAAGGATATAATCGGTTAATTTGAAGCAATGTGAATGGTTTGGCCAAAAATCAATTTCCTCGATTTTTTAGATACAGCAGAGGAAACATCACTAAAATCACACCACTGCCATTGATAAAGTCCAAATTTTGATCAGAATTTAACAAAAATGATTCGATTTTAATCATTAATTCAAGAGGTCAACTCTAATTTGAAACTAGGTACATAATTCTGAAAAAATGGATACGATTTCTTCAAATTTTCTAAGTCAAGAAATCAATGTGCCAATCAAGCCTTGAAGTGATCAATTTGAAATAGACATTCTATAGTATGCTGAAGTTGTCCTGTTTGGAGACATCTTCTTTCATTGCATTTTTTTGGTAGGCTCAATACAGCTGAAAGTAACTGTAAAAATCCAAATAAATTGTTAAGTCACTCATGGACCATTGTTATTTTTCTTTTACAATTTATTACTGAGTGAGCACTCGGGTTTGCAATTGATCGATAAAGTCTCTGATTGCTGACCTAATTTTGTGCTGTGCTTTTTGTTGTGTTAAATTTCTGTTTGCTGTTCCATGATCTGGTCCACCATGACCAACGCCATGATTGGTGTAAGTGGGGGTGCGCACTTTCAAAAAAATTGAGGACTTGATTAATTTTTTTCCCACATTATTATGAAGAAAAATTTTCAGGAATCCCATATTTGCCCCCAAGAATCATATATTACCTTTCCTCCAATCATCACAGTGCGAGGTACAAACTTGCCGGTTGGATTACGCTTAATACGGTTGTACATAGTTATGATGTGAAGACAGTTCAGCAATTGACGTTTGTATTCATGCAGACGTTTCACCTTTGTAAAAAAAACATTGATAATTTTAATAAATTATGTAGCCGAATTCTTCACTATTCCTAGTCAACTACTGAAGTATTTAAATAATAAACACAATGTGCAAAACATTAATAAAATTTTAAGATTAAGTAAAAAAGACAGAATTAATGAGAGAGAAATATTAAATCAAACCTTATGAAACCTTTCATGCAAAAAATTGGGTTCCTAACAAGAATTTTGTTTCTCTTCTGATACAAGAGAGGAGAGGCATTTCAGAACACTTTTTCAAAAAAAAACTTCAAGATAAAGTTTGCAAAATAATAACCATCACTGGTTACTTCCAATATAATTTTTTTTACAGAAAAAGTGCGTCACAGATTTCACACTATTTCCTCGCAGGATGAGAATCAGCAGTGAAATTTTTACAAATTCGTCAATAAAAGATCAAAGCTGCAGAAAGCTCTTCAGAGGAAAAATTAGTCAAAATATTGGTCTCGAAAATCTCTCATTCCTAGAAAAGTTTCTCCTTCCTTGCTGCTCTAAAATTTCTAAACTTTGCATTGAACAAAATTTCTTTAAAAACCACAGTGCATTATTGTGGATTGGTGGAGAGATGGTTTTATTTCTCATTTTGCACAAAGAAAAAAAGTTGGCATTATAGAATTTCCTCATACCCTCAGTGATTACCTCTTGTCCTACATGAGCAAGGGCTCAAGGTAATAGGTGACAGATAAAACAATTTTTTACCTATTTTCCCTTTCAGAACTGATTTTTATTGACTAATTTCTTTTTGGATTTTAAACTTATAAAAATGATCTAAGAGAATAAGTAGCATATTGAATCATTCTTTCACTAAAAAATCATTCTTTCTTCTTGGATGGGCAAAGAGATTCGAGAAGGAACTAGGAGGTAACTATTTTAAAGCTGACTGGACCTCGTACCTGAACATCAAACATAGAGGCAGGATTTAATTTAACGTTATAAGCCTTTTCAAGTTCTGTAATCAGTCTTTGTTTGTTTTCTTGCTTCACTTTTTGTACAGCACGCTGGAAACTTGGATCCTTGGCAAAAGCTTTTAATTGTTTAAGATGATCTAAGTGAGTAATCCATGAGTCACCGATTTTCTACAAACAAAAAAAACAAATCTAACATTATACGTAATACTACTTACACGAAAAATGTCTTACCAATAAAAAAAAATTACTGTGCATACCATGAAATAATGATCATGAACAAGGTATTCTTTGGCCACTTTATGTCACATAATATTGGGAGTTCCTCACCAAAACAAGTTGTCAAAATATATTTTTTTAAAAAAAGGCGCACACTGAAGAGGACAGTTAAAATAAACACACTGATTCAACTGACTCGCAATGAAAAAATGAAATTGAAAACAATTATTGGTTCTTTTGCAAAACCTCTGCACTTTTATATCATTTGCATTTAGAGCCAGTAGTTGATTTAATCTCATATTTTCCTTGTAAGTTACTTAAATTTTATGGGATTAATCAAAATACCGTCAAGTATTAGAGGTAAGAAATGCAAAAGATGCATGCATAGCTATGATGCTATGGAAATCAATAATTATCTGAGTAATAAAATTGAAAGAAAATTTACACGTCCAAACTTATAAAATAATTGAAAATCCCTCAACCTAATTGGAAACTGTACATCTACTTTTGTGACTTTGGATTCTTAAATTTTTTGGATTCTCTCAGATTCTCTTTTACTGAGTGAGAAAATAAAATTTCTAGAAACCTACATCTGTGATGACATCAGAGAGAGCCGGGTTACACAGGAGGAGCCACCGTCTTGGGGTGATACCGTTAGTTTTGTTCTGGAATTTGTCGGGGGTCATTTCATAGAAATCATGGAAACTGCAAGCAAAGGAGGAAAAAGGCAAAGTATTAGGACATATGAGATTAAATTTTTTGTATATGATAAGTAGGTAAAGATGGACTATAAAAAGAGAAAGATATCTCAAAAAAATACCGATGAAACTTTCAAAATGTTTGACTTTTATCAAATTTCAGACCCTTTCTTCTTACAGTTGATGTTTTAGAATGTCAACTCACAGATAAATGGACTTGAAAATACTTCCAATTCATTTTTTGGCAATAATTTAATTAAAAAATTAAGAAGTTTAGTCAGCGCCACATTATTTCGTAGTTTGAGCAATCTCCTTCACTGCAACGTTACCATTGCACTTAATTGACTGAGGAGACTTCAGTTTATTCGATTTGGAACTTAGAAAGAAATTATTCTAAACTCAAAGTTCAAAATGCGTCACTTACATATCTTTTTTGATGATATCAGAATGGATAGCTGCAACACCGTTCACAGCATGAGATCCGACAATAGACAAATGAGCCATGTTCACCCTCTTTTCTCCATCTTCCTCAATCAGAGACATCCTGCGCATTCTATCCATGTCTCCTGGGAACTTAGCCTGCACTTGCTGTAAAAAAAATAAGAAAAAATTGAGAAGGAATCAGGCAATCAGGGGAAATTTATAAAGATCAGCTTTCTTGCTTTAAAGGGTGCCAATTACGGATACAGAAAAATATTCTGGGTTCTTGTAAATTATAAAACTAAAAAACCATCTGGATCATAAGATTTCAGAATTTTCACTTCTATCAAAGGCTTGCTAGACTACAACTATATTCCAAGATAGATCAACTTAGGCCTTGAAAGTGATGGTAAAAGTATGTACCTACAGTACAAAAGACTCATCAATAATAGTCCGTGTGATTAATAAGGCATCTATCATGCACATTTTCAACGTTTTTCCAAGGTTTTAAGCCATCAGTTCACAGATGAAAGGTGAAAGAAAATGGTAGTTTGCAAGTCAATTAGGATGTTTGGAAGAAAATCGAAATTTATTAAATTTTTAGCTTAAAATCGTTTAATAGGCAATTGGAGGGTACGTCAACCACAAAAAGGCAAAATGTTCTTTGTTTCACACAAACATGGCTATTAATTACTTTGATAACAAGCTATTGTGGGTTTAAATTTCTTAAGTTCAGGACTCTAGATTGTACATTCACGATGCAACTACACTCCTTCTATTGACCGAAAAATAGAATGAAATGTTTGCAACTTTTTCATTGAGATAACCAAGAGAATTTTCTATTGATGATTCCTGAAAAATTTGCCTTTGAGCAATAAAATCCCTTTCCCATTGATGATGACAGACTTAATTAATGTTCCATCAACTGAGCATACCTGCAAATGAAGGAAGTTGATATGGTAGATTATCTGCATGTGTCTTGGAAGAATGTGCTCAAGCATGCCGCACGGCCATCTTTCAAGAGCTTCGGGCAGAACAGTGTGATTTGTGTAAGCACACGTTCTGACTGTTATATCCCAAGCAGCTTCCCACGACAGTCCTTCTATATCGATCAGAATCCGCATCAGCTCTGGGATGGCGAGGGAGGGATGGGTGTCGTTCAGTTGGATGGCAACTTTATCTGGGAACGATGAGAAAGAGGTTCGCACGGTGCTCGATGAGCCATAGTCTGATGCCTTGAAGCGACGGATGATATCCTGAATAGGCAAAGTCAAAATTCATTGATTAAAATCATGGGGCAAGAAAGGTTAATAAGTATCACAAATTCTTCATAGGTACTTGAGTAAAAGCTTAAGGAAATTTAATTATTATGTTAAAAATATGCAAGAAATAGCCCCCATTTGCAATGACTTTTTAAATCATTTTTCAAAAACACATGAAAAAACAAATAACATGTTAGTTTTGGCTATTTTTTAAGCAAAATTTACGAGAAGTAAAATTTGAGGAAAAAAGTGTTAAAAAAACTCTTCAAATTTCACTGTGGTTTGATAACATTTTTTTCAAACATTTTTAAAGTTGAAAAACCACAGTTTATATTTTAATAGTTTTTTAACAATTTATTACTTAACTTTTACCGCTCGTACATTTTACCTAAAAAAATAACCAAAAAGGGTTTCCTAATACAAACATATCAAGGGTTTTTCAAGAGTTGTCTCTTAGAAATTTAAATGTTTTTCTAACAGTCATTGCTCCTAGGGTCTCAGGAAAAACAAATTCTTTACTCAGCAGCAATGACAGTAAAATACCCTTGTAAAAAAATCGAAGAAACGAACCCAAATTAATTTAAAAATTGAAAAAATTGTTTGAGGATACACAAAAAAATGAAAACTTAGAAGAACTCATAAAGAATAAAGCAGGTCATTGTTTACAAAGACAGAATTTTCAACTCTTTCGATTGCCTCACCCGTGCCAACAGCATATAAAGTATTTGGCAACGATTTAAATATGCTGCAATTGTCTCTTACACGTGTTCACACTATTGCCAGATTTTACTTCAATTTATTGTATTAGGTAACACAGATAAAAAATTGACATAGTAGATGACATCATTGCACTTAATAAGTAGTGCTTTCTGCATTGCTTTTCCCAAGAATTATATCATGAATTTCATTTATCTACGTATCTCTTTAAAATATATTTTCATTAAGGTGTAACTATACTACTAGACTACTTTTCCTATTTTGCTACTAGGAGACCATTATTTTTGAAATCTATGTCAAAGTTCTCAGGTCTCCTTGCCTAAATTTCAATTTTTCCAAAATCTCTAATCCAACAGTTGCAAACTCTAGTGGAATAAAAGCACACCTAGCAAAATGATGAATTTCAGTCTTTCCCTGAGAAATTTTTAAATCTGTCTTTAAATTTCACAACCTAAACTTTGTTGATTTACTAGTGATACTCTCGGACAGCCAAGATCTTGCAGTGATGTCCAATTTTTTCATAAGATATAGTTCAGTATCTGTTTGTATCTTGTAAATCAATTAGAAATTCCAGCAGCATTTCAGAAATGTAGCCAAATTCAGAATGACTCACTTGACTTTACCTGGACATTTTAAGTTGTAGATTTAAAAGTAAATTTTTCAGCATTCTTGCATGCATTTTCTTGAGGACATTTCTAATGACCTGTTGCTTTGTAAGGGTGGACAAGGCACTGTCATCACTCGAAAGGAACTGAATTCTTTTCGTCCGTCTCATCTCCCCGGCCAGCGAGAAAACAAATTTTTCCTCAATGACCAATCAGATGCGGCGACATTTCTACTGCATAATGCATTTAAGAATACTGAAAAATCTACTTTTCAATCCTGCTTTTTTCCCGATTGGAACATAGAAAGTTCAATTTTAAAAGTTTGTCATGCTTAAGAGGTTGTAAGGAAAATCATGACGAATTATCCTCATATTTTGCTGACGCCAAATTTCTTGAGATTCTGTGCATTATCCTTTTATCAGATCTGCGGATACCCCGTTTTATTCAAAATTTTCCATCATTCAAAAATCTTCTATTTATTTCAGCCGATTCTTGGAATGTTTGAAGTGAAGATGACCCACCTGTAATGTAGCAGCGCACATGAAGTACTCTTGCTTCAACCTCAATTCCTTGCCCTCAAAATTGTTATCGTTAGGGTACAATACACGAGAAATGTTCTCAGCAAGATTTCTGTCCAAGACAGCTTGAATGTAATCACCATCGTTGAAGAATTTGAGGTTGAATTCAACTGGTGATTTTGCAGACCACAGTCGCAGGGTGTTGACGATGTTGTTTTGGTAGCCTGGAATTGGGCTGTCGTAGGGCATAGCGAAAACAACCTGTGAAAAAAGAGATAAAATTTACTTCGAGTACAAGATCTTCTAAAGCTTTTCATTGCACAAAAAAAATATTTTTCACAGAGTAGAATTTTAAAAAATTTAAACTAGGTAATATTTTGCAAATAAAATACGGATTTTTATCCCTGACTTCCCCATTAGTACCAAATTAGGCATGGAAACTAATCCTTCTTATCGTTTTTTTTCCATCAATGATGATAATTCTAAAACAAGGTATTATCGGTCTCTATCCTCAAGATAGACATACAGTTCTCTAGACGAGTGTCACCAAAAGAGCATCAAATACGCTAAGAGCTAACGGCTCATATAGACATTCTTTAAATGCATTTTGGAACCCTTTTCACAAAACCAGAATTTTTTTTATCAATGATTGAGGAAACTTTGCTAAATTTGAAAAAGTTAAAATTGGTAAAAACAGTGGGGGGGAAACATGATTTTAATCACTGCTTGATAAAATTTTTAGAAGTTGAAAAATTTATAATATCCACGTAACTACCCACAGGGTTCTGGAAGTTTTCATTTCGAAATATTATGCGCATTTACCTGAGTGTTGACCCATTTCTTTCCTGAGGGTGTATCTTCAACTTTGCCGTAAAAGTTGACAGGCAACATGAACTCTGGACGAGCCTTCTCCCATGGATTGCCGAACCTCAACCAATCATCAGGTTCTTCTGTCTGATGGCCATGGAAAAAATAAATAATTTGTTTTAAATACAGTTGTTAATACGAAACAGGAAACTTGGATAGGAAAGGTAGTTAAAATGTCATTTCTCCTGGTTTATTGAGCATTTCTCCGATTCTACCCTCCCCTATGCAATTTTTCTCGAAGAGCCAATAGGAAGTCTCTCAATTACTAGTAACGCTTCATATATATTAAAAATCGAAGGAGACGCAAAAATTCCATAAAATGATAATCCCCCCCTCATCTCCCTCTGATCATATGTTAGCCCCTTGACAAATATACCTCTTTGACAACCACTATTCCATACTTTTAACTTATTAATACTACACCCGACTCTTCAACTCTCTGGTCCAAAGCTTTAAAATCAAAGTTATACTTTCAGATTTTGAATCTCAGTTACCGACAGCCAAAAGTTGCAGCGGAAATGCAGGATGAATTATTTTCTGGAGAACTACCGATAATATTCTCTTACATGAAACAGATAAAAAGAGAAAAAATTAGCCCTCACCTGTTCACCATTGACAATTTTTTGAGCAAAGATACCGTACTCATAACGAATACCGTATCCGTAAGCTGCTAATCCAAGGGTGGCCATGGAGTCGAGGAAGCAGGCTGCAAGACGACCCAAACCTCCATTTCCCAGTCCAGCATCTTCTTCAAGTTCTTGCAATTCTTCTATGTCCAATCCAAGCTGAAGAAATAAATCGGACACAAATTAGTTACAAAAAATTAGGGAAGGGGGATGAATATGCACTTCAAGATAACACAAACGCAAAAGTTTTAATTACCCTGATAAAAATTGGCAGTAGAATCTGTGTTCCAAAACACCATAGACCTACGGCCGGCTGTAAGATTTCCAATAGCTTCTATAGCCAGCTACACAATTTCTTATAGCCGATTGCGATTAAGCAACTCACAGCCAGGCGATAAAGCGTATGCTAAACGTCACTAATTACGGCTGCTAGGACTCAGTGAGTTTTTGGACCACTGCTCTCTCTCTTTGGGCCGTAGTATCTTGATTTATTTTGCGAGGAAAGCTCCGTACTTTTGATGGATGCCTGCCATTCCTAATACATTAGAGCGCCTCCAGTTTCGTATGATACTGTGCAATACTTCTGGTGTGAAATAGTTGCCTCAAGCGCCGTGGCACGCTGCGGTGCGGCAGGCGGGCAGCCAGCGCGGAACGCGCATTGGCGCCTACAAACCTAACAGGGATACTTCATGCGTTGCGCAATGCGTGAAGTGTCCCTGTTAGGTTTGTAGGTGCCAGTGCGTCGCCGCTCCGCTTTGTGTTAGGCTCAAATATTTAATCTGGCGGAGTCAGCGTTATTCAACTCATGATTTTGAAATGTTTGCACATCCTGTATGGATTATTCTTGTTTTAATTGATGGAAAAAAATATGTATTGAAGGAAAATATAACGTGTGTTTTGTAAATATTAAGGTGGTTCCGTATCAAACTTGATTATTTCCAAAGCACACGAATTTCTACACAATTTCTTACAGCCTTTTATAATCGATGGCGAAAAAGCAACAGCCAGGCGATAAAGTGTAAAGCCCGGCGATAGGAACGATAGTCCGGCTGCATAATTTTTTATCGCTTCGTATAGCCCGGCCGTATGATTTTCTCCGTATTCTACAGCCAGCTATATGATTTGTTGTAGCCTTCTTCAGCCGGCTATAATAATTCCTATGGTATTTTTAAACGCAGCTCTTATCGCCAATTTTTACCAGGGTACAGAGGACTGAGTTAGAGACATCGTTTGAAAATGATGGAAATAACTGATCGTTTTCAGTGCAGGGAAACTTGCGAATTTTCTGAAGGACCTTCATAGCATCTTCGGTTTGTCTGTAGTAAGACTGTGAGGTTGGAGGTATCAAAGATTAATTTGCGAAGGCAGAAAATAGAAGCATTCTGCAAGGAGCTTAAGCTTATGTATTTGCGATCAGCGCGGTGCCACTGTAAACGCCTTCAATTTTTCATGCATGCGACATGGACATCCATGAAGCACGAATAGTTGCATTCAGGAATTTGAAGGAAACAGGCATCGTACTTATTGCTGGCAGAGATTGCTTACGTTCTGAGTACTCTATCGATTCACATAAATGAGTCGTATGAAGATTTGGAAGTTGCCAAATTTTTCCTGACTAGAAAAACATTTCTATAAAAGTTCTACATTTTATTTATTGGAATATAAAGAGACTTGTTTGCAATATCATGTGGTATGCCTGTAAATACTGATAAAAATTATTCTTGGGTAACTTCTCTCAATTTTTTTTCAATCCAAAGAAATTTGGCAACATTTCAATCCTCTAATGACGTTCATTTAACACGATAGTACTAATTCTCTGGTATTAGTTGTTCAATTTGGCCCTTTGAAGAAGTTTTTA
Organism: Bemisia tabaci; assembly: GCF_001854935.1. NCBI lineage: Eukaryota > Metazoa > Arthropoda > Insecta > Hemiptera > Aleyrodidae > Bemisia > Bemisia tabaci. The sequence goes on from NW_017547136.1 coordinate 763,441, forward strand.
TACTATAAATTTCATTTATTTTCCAGCATTCTCGACTGTGAGTGACATTAAAACTGTTAAAAAAAATACCGAAGGCTGAAGTAAAAAAACGTGTATTTTCTGATGCAACGTTGCAAATCTTCGCTAATTTATATTTTCTCATCCGAGAAAATCCAATATATTTCCGTGGATTCGCACTTTCAAAAGATAAATGCATAGAAAATTTCAAGAGTATACTCTGCTCAGTTTCCAACTGAAAATTAAGATATTACCAGAGATTTTGAAACGTTCTGATAAAGATGCGCATTTTTGGACTTTTACAGTCATCGATACAAAATAAACTGTAAATGTCTTGCCAATGAAATAGACTGCTTACAGCTACACAATGAGCTATAACACGAGGCAACTTGAATTGATTACGAAATAGTTTTACCTGATACATAGCCTCATCGCAAGCACTTTGAATTCCTAAGTTGATCATGGTGTTTGAAAGAGTTCTGCCCATGTAGTACTCTAGTGACAAGTAGTAGACCCGCTGAAAAATCAAAAACGGAAAGTATTAGGTATGATGGACGAGTACACGTATAATTAGAATCCAAAAATACATGCAGGTGAAGAAAAATCGACAAATATATTTCCATTCGTGTGAAAAAGACCCTAATAGTCAACAGAGGAAAAAAAATTGGTATTCGGATTTTGAGATATTGACGTAAGTTTTTTCGGTGACCAAAAGAATTCATTGCGAGCGGTTTGGTCCATCTTTCGTGTCTATAAAGAGTGTGAGGCTATATTCAAATAGGGTAATTTTGTGCCTTCGAAACATTCTTGAGTGCTCGGGTATGAATAACTCAACTCAGGGTTTTTAAGGACGAAGGTTCCTTTTCCCGTAAACAGTCACATATTATTGAATCTCTTTATGAAGCGTATCACTGGTAAAAAAAACCTCTTGGACCAATGCCGCATTGCATTGACTTAAGAATGCAGTTTCTTGTCGCCGGATTTAAGAGTTTTGAACTCTTGTTTCCAGCGGATTTTACATTGATTCAATTCAAACGTGAATTGAATCAATGCAAAATCAGCTTGAAACAAGAGTTCAGGACTCTTAATCCGGCGACAAGAAACTGCACTCTTGAACCAAGAGGTTTTTCTTACCAGTGTATAAGTATACTCGATGGATGAAAGGAACTTTTCTTTCACCGGCCTTACTACGGAATCTCCGTTTATACCTCTCTTTCTTCCTTCCGCTCTCATTGAAAGTATTTGCGAGAGTTGGCAATTATTCAGAAGGAGGTTTAAGAGGTTTTGAGGATAATGGTCATCATATTTGAGCTTAAAGTCGTATGTTCCTGACCTACTTTGACCTTCGCTCGAAAAAATTATTTGATGAGGGGCAACGCTCTGAGGCGAAAAGTTGGGATGAACCGGAACCGATAACGCAGATCAAGAACGCCTTAATCTCAAAAATTTCAATTAACCGACTTAATGAAACGTTGCTGCCAGATTGCGGAATATACTTCACAATGACTAAACAAGCTCACTCAGGGGGTTCCACAAAAATTGTGTGGCAAACTTTTCTGCGGACTGAATCAATAAACTCGACGTCGGTAGAAGATTTTCGCTTTTTTAAACGAGATTTGACAACAATGGAGCAAAAAATTCGCTTTATCGAGAAACAAAGGTCGCTATAAACTTTTGACCGAGTACGAAAGTAGGCTTGGAAGAGTTGGTCATCCTGATTTTATAAAAATCACTCTCAGAAACCATCTCTCTTGCTCTCGCTACAAGGACTCAGAGAAGGCTCAGGCTTCCAAAGCCACAAATAAAAGTTTCTCGTAAAATGAGGATAGCACCGGCGTGATCAATGTCATCGAAAAATTCGTTAAAATGACCGGAATATCCTTCACTAGTGGTTCGATGTATCGTTCGGTTTAAAACAACAGAAAATAACCTCAAACCAAAATTGTAGGATATTTGTCAGAAAAGCTGAATATGAGAAATTTCGTAGCAATTTCACTGCTCTTGGTCAAAAAGTACTCATACGAATTAAAAATCTATCACAAAAACCCCGTTCCATCAGATTACTCAATGGACTTCTGAGGCTATGTTTATGTTTTGAACCAATCGATATCGATACAATCTCACCCGTTTGATGTGTCTAATTTACAGGTCGATTTTCGCACTTCATCACGTGAATTTCTTTTTTGTTTTTTTTCTTTTCTTTTATTGCAGTGCCTGTAAGATGCAGTCAGACTGAACATTGCCGTGCTGAGAATATTCTTAGTTTCGACAGGAAAATGTTTTCCGGTAAACATTCGAGTGCATGGAACGAATCGTAGCCCCATAGAATAGTCTACATTCTGCAAAAGCGGTTTCCCTATTGCAGAACACTAAGTACACTCAGTACTCCTGGCTCTTTCATGAAAGCATTTTTCTGCAAAGAGAAACTAACAGCTCATAAATGTACTGTTTCTTTAGTGAGCCGAAAAAAGACGTTCCTTAAAGCAAAACATAATTCAAAACCGGTATTATACACAAACATGATTTTATTTGTATTGTTCAAACATCTGATACGACTATCAGCGTGATCGGTTAAAGATTGCGTGTTTACACCTATGACCGACAAATGAGATTATCTCGTCGACGAAAGATATTTTCGGTACTTGGAGGCTGGATTAAAAGTAATAAGCAAACAAACATGATTGTAGGTGCGAGTTCAAGCTGATACAAGAGGTCAAGGTCTCTTATCAGGTACCTAGCGCGCTTTTTCTTTCGGCCTAGCCGTGGATCTCCTAATTGAGGTATTTTTCCGTAAAAGAAGCGTATTGTTTGGAAATGAGATTTGAAGGAAAGAAGCAATCAGAAGTATAAAATTGTTCTTTTTTTCCTATCTTTTTCACACCAGCTGTCACTAAAAATACGAGTCAAAAGGGGAACTCTCATTTCAAAAAAAGGGAAAAATTTACCGGTATCTCTGAGGGAGCAAGGTGCAGAATGTGTCAACTACTTTTTATTTCAGTTTGAAAATTGAATTAGAACAGAAAAGGAGAAAAAACGATAACCTCCTCAACATGTTTGCATAGATCCTGGAATAAGTAATACATTATTGCTGAGCATCCATCCAATCACATGATATAAAAGGTGGGGTAATTTTTCCGCTCACAGTTATCAAAAAATAAACAAATAAATAAAAGAATAAAAGACACATTCAGCGTTTCAATTTTGACCTGGTCTTGAGGCCGAATCGAAAGTATTTATGCTAAAAGAAACTATGTTTTAATGATTTGAATAAAAAAGAACTATGTGCATAGGCTTTGCGAGCTTCATGCTTCTGTTCGATCTAATTAATTTGAACATAGTTCCTTTCAGCATGACGTCTAATTACAAAACGGACTAATGGGAATTTTTTTTTTTTTTTTTTGTGATATCAACATTTTCTGAGGTCAGATTCGCAGGGGCAGATTTTCTCTTGTAGGTCGGACTTTTCAATCGACCTATTCAATAGAAAAAATAAGCTACAAGATGGCGGACGACGCAAAATTGCGAGACAGAGAAAACGCACATTTATCAAGATTGAGGAAAAGTTAGTTGTTTATGCATTTTGTGCAAGAGCGACAGAATAAACGGAAGTAGTGCATTTTGCCGTTCATTATTTTCTGTAAATCAACTTTTATTTCAATTTCTTCGAGGTCTATGAGCACACATATGAACATTTTCTGCCCCCTCTACTCAAAAAAACGTTGCATGTCTTTTGTCACTATTAAGTCCAAGGTTTACATGCATGCACTTTAAAATAAAATGTCAACATCAAAACGAAGTCGTTTTGAAATTTCATCACGTATTCTAGGGATGAATATGCGCTTGACTCGCTCTTTTTATTTCCTTTTAAAAATAGCACACTAAATTGAAGTGCAGAGCAAAGCTTGTAAGGAGACACCCACCGCAATATTACCATGCTCAGAAAAAACACCGTAGGAGCTTTTGAATGTTGCCAAATTTTCTCTAAGAAGCCACGAATTATCTTAGAGACTTGAAAATTTTTCCCTTTCAATTTTTCAGCAAATTTTTTCCGCAATTTTCTCGAGTGCATTTGATGATTTCGAGGAAAAATGCTTATAATCTCGGTAAGAAGGCTTATAATAGTGCCAAATCCGTGTAACTTAAGTCTTTAAGTGGTCTTTACGTACCCAAACGCTATTCTATACAATGCTCCCATAAGCTCTAAAAATGTCCCAATTTTTCTGTGGAAATAATTAGATCGTAAAATAATGCACTTTTCTGTTATTGTTTGTGAAACTGCTTCGTTGGAAGCGGTATAGGCTCCTTTACCGCATATCCCCTTGGAATTTCACGAGATTCAGTGTTTCGTCCAAATTATGTAGCAGTATTTGAGTGCTTTTACGGAGTTTTTCCTTACAACTAGCACGGGAGAACACTGGGTGTCTAGTTTTGTTTTCATTTCGGAAAATACTGATTTTTAACTGCTAAATCCTGATTTCATAATTTTTCCAAATCCTGATTTCTAGCAGAGAAAAATTAGGCAAATGTAATTTTACAAAAATAGCTCGATAAAAAAATCCGATCAGACGGCCAACTTTTCTCAAATCCTGATTTTACGACCGATTTTCCCTCAAATCCTGATGAAATCGGGAAAGTCCTGATGCTAGACACCCTGTATCAACACGACTCTGGAGTCCAAAGAAAAGGGACGTTGTTCCGGGACCTTTATTTCGGAGAGTATGCTTTATTTTGTCGAGGGAAAGTCGGGACGGTGGGGCGCAAACAAAGGGAGTGGAGGGGGAGGGGGGTGTCGATGCTGTATCAGTAGCGAAAAATTGGCAAAGCATAGCGACATGGCCCGCTTTCGGGGTCCGCGCGGACGAGGGGTAGGGGGAATCAACAGCTCGCCGCAAAAACTGTGACAAATAACGAACGGTCGTAAAATCATCCCAGTTCAGGCGTTCGCTCCCTCGCCGAGAAGTAACTTTTTGAAGCGTTGTTACATCATCCGACGTGTAACGCCGCGTTACCATAGGTAGCGCGCAACGCTAGATTCGCTGCGCGACTGTGTGCGATGATTTTAAAACTCCCTCGGGTACCTTTATGAACGAGTGCCTGTATACGGGAGAGTATTACCATCTCTGTGCCGCTCTCTGATTGGTTCATCAGTTTCAGGCTATCATTGAGCTCCAAAGTTGGCCCAATATAAACAAACCCGACCCAGAGGAACACGTATTATCGGCTGAGAAATGAATGATAATCACAAAGCTTATTTACTGCAAAAATATTCATCAAAGTTCGATCCGAACTCAATTCAGAAGTTGGATATAAAAAAATGTCTAACACACCCAAAATCACGCCTAGAACTTTGTAGAACTTTTCCGCCATCTTTTTGGTTTACATTGGTCCAAAGTAGGAGCGGAGGGGCTGGTGTTTGTTTACATTGGTCCAACTTTGGGGCTCATGATAGCCGACCAATCAGAGAGCGGCGCACTTTTTCTGTAGTGAAAGGATTGAGATAGCAATTCTCTCCCGTACACAGGTGCTCTACAGAGTAAGGTCATTGTGGGATCCATTCGCGGTTGGTTCAGCCAAGACGATTTATACGTCGTCGATGTGTGAAGCTAGAGTACCTATATTGAGAGAGTATGGCCACTGGGGTTACCACCTCTGATTGGCTCAGCCATCTTAGGCTGAATGAAGCCCTTAGGACCCAAAAATGGCGGACGCCATAAAGTTAATGTAATGCAAAATGATTCAAAATGTAGTTGTCTTTGCTTATCGTAACGAGAACTTTACCCAAATGCACTATTGCGACTTTTTTACATATTTTTAAGGCTAATCGTGTGCAATTTTTGAGAAAAATGATCTTAGATGTAGTAAGGTTGGCAGCAAGTGCGGTTGGTGATAACCGTCAAAAGTTGGCAATGACCCCCCTCCCATCCTCAAAAACCAAAACAAAGCACCGCCATTTTTGGGTCCTAAGCCTCTCCATGGGACCCAGTGACCATACTCTCTTAATATAGGTACTCAATGTGAAGCGATTGAATCAGATCGCGCGGTCAAGTTCGCGTCGCGCGCGGTTTGTGGAACCGCGGCTTAAGACGCGGTCGCGTATGGACAAGGCGAGATCGCCAGCTAGGCTAGGTCAAAAGACACGGCCTGATAAGGGCTAGGCGCGTTCATCTATCGATGGGATCAGTCAACGCGCAAATACAAAGCGAAGGAAAAAAACTGCGGTAAAAATACTGAACGGAATACTGAACAAGTCCGCAATTTCTGAAACGCGAAAAAAGCTGTTTCGTGAAAACTTTTTTTTTTTTTCTTTTACATTTTCTGATGGTTGATTTACACTGGTCAAAGACAGCTTCGTGGTTAGAAGACGCGAGTTCAGGGCATTATTTGACATTTTTACCCTTAAAAGAAGATTGTCGGAGATTCCGAGGAATTTTCTTCTACATCCAATTAAACTCCCATGATATTAATAAATATGTTTCATTATGGACCCTTCGTCAAAAATGTCTCGGTATGCGCGACACATCAGTAGCGTCATTTGTGTAGGGCAGTTCTCCATCCCTGAAGGCTGAGAAATTTTACACTCGTGGAAAAAATTTAGTCAGTTTCAGAGTTTTTCCCCCAACATTTTCTAAAATTTTAACCTTCTTCTTTCAACCAAATTTTAATTTCTTCGAGATTAGTTTAAAATGTTACGCCTGTCATCGATTGATTTTTTTGCGAGCTATACAGAAAATGATGGCGATTGAATCTTTACTCCTAGCCATACTCCGAAACGGCACGGATAAAGCGTAGATGTCTGTAGAAACCATACGATTGACTCCAAATAAATGTAGCATGCGGTGGGATAGTTTTTCGGGGCCACCGTAAATTAAAGTAAATCTGTTTAAAACAGTCAGTACTTTCTCTCTGTTGTTTAATTTTGCAGTTCGCGGTTTTCATTGATACGAAGAGTTCAGCGCATGAGCAAGGTGAGTAATACTCTTTAGAAAAACTAAATCATTGGTTGTTTCAAGTAGATCAAGTCTCCGGGCATAGCACGTAAAGTGTGGAATACGCCAAAACGCTAAGTATAAATTTTCAAATTCGAACGTTCTTTTTACAAAGAGCGTTCGAACTTCGTAAAGAATTTATTTTTAAGGGGAGTTATTGATATTTTTTCTTGAAATGTTCATGCTTTATATTAAGTTCGGCATGAGATTCTTAGAAAAATTGAAAGTAAATATTTGCAAGTGTTCCTGAAAATTTGTAATTATCCAAGAAAATTTGGCAACGTTTGAAGGCTCGAACGACGTTCTATCATAGCACGACAGTCCTACAGTGACGAATACTACATATTATTTTCAGCGGCTTCGCCCCAAGTCTCGATGTTCTTCAATATTTTCCCGCCAAAAGGAAATCCGCGTTGTTCCCCTCTCTCGACATGCCACCAGCCACAGCTGTGCTTTTCGTCACCACTGTGCCACAAAGGCTCCCGTATAAAAAAAAAGCATGTTCAAAGGGGGTTGAAATTCCCTAAAATTAGAGGGACGAACATGAATATAGCTCTAGAAATCAAAACTTTCCAGGGAAACTTATCGTTGGATGGAGAAACATTCAAACACGCTCAAGTGCCACTGGTTCTTCAGGATCGAGAGAATTGAGAAAATAATGGACAAATCAGAATGAAGAAAAAAAGTCTGCTGAATTTTATCTTTCCTATTGTCTAAAAAAAAACGTGGGGGTGATTAAGGATAAAAACTTAAGAGAGACAAAGGAGTGTTCAGAAAAAAGCTATTCTAACACTTGGAAAAAGCCGCCGGAAAACTTTCGGCAAGTCCAATTTTCGCACGTCACTCTTCCGGAAGTTTTTTTTTCTACGTACCATTAACGACCAGGGCAATCAGCGTGTGGATCTAATTGTAACTGGGGATTTTCTTATCCCAAAGAATTTCCGGCTAAAATCTACTTTTCCGGGATAGAAAAAACACAAACATGCACATATCCACGGTAATCAATCTTTGAAGAGCCACAGGGAACACTCCCGGGAATTCCCGTTCTAATGCCCGGATTTCAATTTTCCTGAGAAAATTCGATCCCTTCGCACGTGATACAAGCCGGCCGGGGAGGAGATGATGAAGTGGTGGAAGGGAAGAAATCCCCTTTCTCATCACCATTCGCGTTCCCGACATTTGACTTTCCCGGAAAACTCTGATCCCTACGCACTTAAAGATGGTGGTGACGGGAGAGGGATTGTAATTTCTTAACATTTTCGTTCCTCCTCAAGATACTTGACTTTCCTTGGAGATTTAATTCCCTACACATGTGACGGAAGCCGGGAGAGGCGACGAGAGGGTGAGGGGTTGGGAATTCTCGTTTTCCTTACAGATACTTAACATTCCCGGGAAACTCTGATCCCTACACACGTGAAAAGCGGGGAGGGTTGGGTGAAGGGTTGAAAAGATGCTCATCATTACTTTCTACTCTCTGAGCCGATAAATTTTCATTTTTCGTCACAGTCCGCTCTGAACTTCGGTTGGCCGATTTTCATGATTTTTGCGGATAGCAACAGGTGACAGTTTTTTGACAAGCCCGTTTTATTCATATTTCGAAAATATGACCAGAGCTATCCAATATTACGTGATAAAGTTGTGAATTTTCCCATTTGAACAATGGAAATCTTCATTTTTTATCATAATTTGTTCTACCGAGCCGACATTCACGCTTTTTGCGACTATCGACAGGAGATAGTCTTCAGCAGAGCAGGCTCTATTTAGACGAACTCACGGCAGCCCGCCAAGCAGCCCTTAGAGAGCGCGAAGCGTCCTCCAGATGTTCGGCTGCGTAGCGGCCAGGAGGCGTACCCCCTAGTAATTCCCTAAAACGCTCTGTTCTATGAACGATACTTGACTTCCTGGGGAAACTCTGATCCCTGCACACGTGGCATGAGCCGCGGGGGGGAGGGGGGGAGGGGGCGAAGGTTTGGGGTGCGCACGTGATCGAGGGAGCCGGTACGGGCGGGAGGGGGTTGGAGGGATGGTAAAAGAAGAAGCTTACCTTGGGGTCCTTCTCGTGGTAATACTGCTGGGTTCGGATCCATCTGGAGACGAGGTTGTCGCGGACGCTGTAGGCGAGGGCGAAGTAGTAGTCCCTGGGGGTGGCGACGTTGCGGTCCTTGACGAGGGTGTAGTGGAGGTGCCGGTTGAAGGTCGTCTTGGCCGACTGGACGTTCTCGACGCCGGCGATGCCGCGGACACTGATCTGCTTCCTCTTCTCGAAATCCGACTGGAGGGACGACATTTTCCTCGACGACGACGGACACTGACAGACGAGACGGACGAAGGAGGACGAAACTCAACGAGGACAAGCGCGGACCGTGAGATGCTGCCGCGCGCGGAGGTGACGGCTGTGTGCTCGGCCACTCCGCGCGCCCCGAGGGTTCACCTTCCGCAAGGTCGCCACCGCGCATGCGCCTCGATCCCCGCGTTAAAATTAAATCCCGCCGATTCCGACGAGGAGTCGAGAGAATGGAAATACATCCCGCTCCATTCACCAAGGAGTTGCTTCCATGATTTCGGCTAGAGTGGGGAACCTTTATCGTGAGGAAGTAGCGACTCGAGGATCGATTGGATTACTTTTTTGCAATAAAGAGTCACTATCTGGACCGCGTTAAACAGAAAAGAACCAAGCCACATCAGCTATGGCCAAATTTGATTGGGCACTTTAATTTTTTACGAGTAAGCGGTTTTGCGGATTTTTGTGCAAATTTCAGTGGGTTTTCTCCATAGTACGAAGCAAATTCCCTACAATTTTCAAAAGAATCCGCACAAACATTCTCTAAAAAAAAAAAAATTAACTTGTCCAGTTAACTTTGGCAATAGCTGATGTGGCTTGGTTCCTTTCTGTTAAACGCGGTCCATTTCTGGCTCATTTCAGAAACAACATATGAGGGGCTTGGAGAACAAGGCGCACAAGTGCAGTTTTCGAAAAAATTGAGATGTTAATGATTTTAAATAAAACTGGTCTTAATACATATTCTGTTCAAAATTCGCTCCCAAAATCCAATTTTTAAGCATCAAAAATTTGGTTTAAACTCTATTTCGCTGCCGTAAAGATCCATGTAATTTCGAAACTTCGAACACGAATTTCTCGAAAGAGCAAAAACTGCACTTATGCGCCCAAGCCCCTCATATGTGCTACTGGTTTCCCTATGCAGAAAGGTGCTTTAATGGGTGAAGCAGAGAGAGTGGTTCCTTATTGCAAAATGTAATCGGCTTAGGGGCCGCACTTTCACACCGAAATGCAGCATACTTCGATGAGTTGGACTACATTTTGCAGTTAGGAACTATAATTTTTGGCTCAGTTTAAAAACAACGTATGTAACATTAGTTTACCTACGCACATGAGTGTTTTTACGGATGGGCCAGCCAGAAATTATAGTTCCTGCTTGCAAAATGCAGTCCAGCTGAAACTGGATCGCCGATGAATCAGGGGCGAATTTCATCGGGAAAAAAGGCGTAGATCAGGGTTTTTTTTTTCGATCAGTGACAATTTGCCAAAGGTTTTTGTAGTTTTCAACTTTAATTATTACTGCAGAACCAGTAAAGACTAGCTTTGCAGTGATATCAATTTCACTTGCAAACTTCTTTGACAATCAATATTATAATTTAAACTACGGGGCTACATAAAAGGGAGCTTCAAAATGAATGCATCTGCGCAGTGGCTGGTAAGTTTGTTGCCTATCTGGGTATATTGAAGGTGAACTTCAGATATACGACATCTCCGAGCAGGTCCACAAATCGTGTATTGGTTCGATCAGAGCATGGAGGGAGATTACTTTTTTTGTTTGTTTTGAGGATTTATCCATTCCGGTATGCCAGTTTCCTACACGGCGAAGCCCAGAAACTTCAAAATGTTTATGGACGGTAACAATGACTAAATTTCAAAATCGCCTATTCGTTTACTTGATGTGTGGGGTACGATAAATGTCAATTTTTCGAATCTTATTCTATAATGTAAAATCATCAGAATAACGCATAAAGCCCGGTTGTCGAAGCGCTTCGGGGGTTGGACCGCGACTCGCTCAGAGGGCGCACCTTCTAGTAGATAATAATCATACCTGCTTCCCGATTGAAATTTTGGGACAGAAATTTGGAATCTTGGGATGATTTTATCATTTTTACATGACTATACCCACACTCAGTTGGATTGAGAGAAGTTTAAGAGGGACTTATAAAACATAGTATTAGAAATTGACTTCCGCCATGATGGTCTGAAGAATTGTAAAAGAAACTCACACAAATCTATTAGCTGCATAAAATCTACTGACTTAAAAAACGAACGTCGTATAAATCTTAAGATTTTCCCAGGTCATTGCAAAACTTTACCCAAGCTTTAATCAAAAGTTCCTGAAATTTTAAGGAAAAAATAATATTCAAAAGGACCTTTTCTACAAAAAAAATATTTTATCTGGAAAGAAATTTGGCAACGTTTTAATACTCGTATATGGCGTTTCTCCTTACCACAACAGTACTTGTTTCCCCGGTTACAAAATTACGACTCAAATAAATGAATGGAGGGAAAACTTTCTACTCGATATAATGTTTTCTTTTTGTTATTTTGAATGTGAAATAACAGGAGTTCTTTACAGTTTAATTACACTGAAGTGTTGAAAAAAATTCTCCCCTAACCCTCAAACATTGTGATCGGTGATTTCCAACATGAACAACAATAAGAAACGGACGAAAGAAAAGAAGGAAAAGCAAAGAAGTCATTCTCGAAGGTACTTCATTTCATTTTCATTTTTGACGTATGGGAGACACTTAATTATTCGGACGCATAACTTCGGTACCTAGGAAACGCAACGACCTTTCCTCCAGCTCCAGCGCGTACAAGTAACAATACTTTTTTTTTTTTACACCACAGTTGCGATGTGTTACCCCGTCAATTAGGTAAAAATGAATGTGAACTTAAAGCTTGATAAAACAAAAAAGTCCCTATGCATGAGTCCAAGAAAGCAACAAGAAAGTCGTTTTTACCGGAGGAATAGAATTTTAGGCAGCACGCATTGAATTTGACACTTGTTCTTTTTAGAAATCACGAAAGTGCGGGTAAGAAAACACATATATCGATTCATGACATTTCTGCTTTCTTGTCAAATGCTCTTTTGCTTCAAAAGTAGACCAATGCACATTAATTCTTGGACTTATTAACTCTTTTACCCCCTTTATTCTGCTGAGATCAAGAACACAAGGTGAATATTATTTACTAGGTGAAAATTTCAAACGAAAAGATTCGTATAAAAGAGATATTTTGAAACGTCACGATGGAGGTATTTAACTTGACTTTCCCATTTGATCATGTTCTTAATTCTTCGATTCCTCAATCGTCGGCTAGACGCGACTGCATAAATACAGCGTCAGGCGCTTGGATGCAACTATTCGAGCTCAAAGGTTAGCGACGTTGCATATACAAGTAATTGAAGGCACTTCGGGAGTATTTCCCCTCAGGAGTTGTTTTTGTGACATTTTGTCGTAGGCAAAACGTTAAATCTATGAACACAAAGCAAACATTAATTGCAGAAACCTAGGAAGAACAAAACAGAGTACCTAGAGGAGTGCTATAAAGCCTGCGATCGAATAGTTTCTTGGGTGCATTTATTGCCGCAAGTATATTTGAAGGGAAGTCAGAATTGACGGTCACTTTATTTACACGACTTAAAGCCGGTAATTTAATTATGCAAAAACAGTTTCTGGAGGCAGACCTGAGCATGATTAGTGAACGATTTTTTTTATATCTTATGATTGATACTTCGTTTTAGAACTATGTTGCCTTGATTGTAAAAATTTTTTGATTTTTTTCGGTTTTTGACCTAAGACTTTCCTGACTTTTCTCTGACTTCCAAAGGATGTTGTGCAAATTCTTTCTATGGGGGCAAATCTAGGGCAAAGTTCCGGATCTTCAGAAACAGCGCATGGGAGTAATGGCGGCAATGGGATCCATTCTAAAGTTTCGATTTAAGAAAAAATTGAGACTTCTTTCCAGAATGTGTAAATTAATCAAATATACTGCCTTCCTGGGTATGATCTGAATTTTTAAGAATTTCCACCCACATAAAGAACTAATTTGTTGAGCCGATCTACATGTCACTCTTACAACACTAATTAATTATTTTTCGTTCTTTCATCCGCGGGTATTTTCCTAAGGGTCGGACCACACATTTACGTTTTTAAATTTGGAAAGCATCTTTTCTTCCAACCTGCTCTTCCGAGGCTATGCAAATGCACGCAAAAGGCAAATGCATCATGGTGCTGCATCTTGCATTTTACGTATTCGAGCCTTGAACTTTCAGTTCATCGCGACGAGTAAGATATAAGTTTTACGCAATGCTCACAATCATTCATTCGACAATTCTTTCCAGATCGGCTTATCAGGAAAAATCGTCATTTATTTTTAGAGGATTGCGCAAAGAAGGCCAAAGTTGCCAGTTCGCGAACGATTTCCCGAGTTTTCCCGGAAGAACCTCAACAATAATCGATGGTTTTTCTACGTAAGTGGCAATGATAGATAGAGTGCGCTCGGTGCAAAATCATTACGCGTTAGCTTGGTCAGTGTTCGTCACTGCACCATGACCCCTGCTGCCTAAAGTTTTACGTTAAATCTTATGCTTATCTCACGCTACCAACGATAAAAAAACCAAAAAAAAACAAAAGAAAAGCCTCGAAAAAATGCGTGAGAATTTATGACTGTGACGTACGTCCGATTCAGTCAAAATTGAATTACTACCGGTTCTTTTTGGTGTATAGGAGCGAGGATGGGGGACGGGGACGCCATAGGAACACTAGACAGGGTACAAAATTATGCATCGTAATGTGTATTACTTTGACTAAATATAACGCACAAAACGGGGGACGGATTGAAACTTTCCAAATTCACAAACTGATTACGGTGGACGCACGGGTCGTAAGACGAGATGTTGGAGTTTTCGAACCAACGTGCGTTAGAGATTCAGCTTAAAGCTGATAAGCTGATATCTCAAAACAGAGGGAGAAAGCTCAGACACAAGCACAATTTTCCCCCAAAGAGATACGCTGTTTGGTGCAACACTAGTAACAACCACTCGGCTGAATTTAAGCTGAATTCCTAACGCACGTTGGCTAAAAAAACTCCAACATCCCGTTTCCAAATTAAATTCAGAAATGAGGAGATAGCGTTTTGTTTCTGTGGGTCGATTCAAATTTTCCATTTACAAAAAACAGAGTCTGTGCTCGAGTCAACTTGAACACTGCACTCATTTTGGTATACTTTGCGATAGAGGAATTTATCTGTATGCTAATTTTTTAGAATAACAGAGGCATATGCCTTCACCTCCCTGAACAATTTTATAAAAAAGTGAAAAAGACCTTTTTTCGAAATCATCGAAATTTAGTTGTACCGGCACAATTTAAAATTCCCCGCATATCGGATGCTTCAGAACTAATCAAAATTCAATGTACGTTGTATTGGGACTCAAAAGTAAAAAGTAAAAAGTAAAAAAAAAGAATAAAAAAATCGGAAAAAGGAAGTCAGATTTGCGCCTGAAAGAGTTTTTTCCCAAAACTTACTTTTTACATGGATCCTTTTGTGGGTATACTGTTAATTTCGGGGGAGGATATCGAAATTGTGAAAAGGCTGAGCAAAATTCTACATTATCAGGTTGTGGCCATGACGACAGAAGTACTGTCGTCAGTAGTGCCTCATTCAGCATTTTCATCACGTGAATTCTGAGGCTTGATCTTTGAGTGCTACTGTTGCAACAGATGACCTCCGTCTATACATGAGATTTATAACTAGCGTGAGTAATTACATGACTACAAGTGCGAAAATTAATCAAGCCTGTTTTAACGGAAAAATAGATTTTCCAAGAGCAAATAAGACTTTCTTTTTGCCGATTTTTTTTGTTGACAATATTGGGTCCTCATAAGCTGGAAAAAAAAATTGATCAGTTAGAAAACATACTTTGAACTGAGATTTCGACAGTGTCAGTAGGTATGGCTGTGGACAACCTGTTAGTGCGACCTATTGGTTAAAACAGGTGGATGCTATAAACTAAAGGGGGGGATATGGACTAACTATAGAATCCCTCGTGGGTTGCCGTTCGTAAGTCTATTACGTGCCTTCATGTGTCTATTACAACCACCCGCTTCCATCAATAGGACGACTTCATATTCTCTTTGTATCCTTGGTCGATTAATGTCATAATGTCCATTAATTTGATTAATCAGCCCGCAGGTTTTCCTGACAATCGGAAATCGTAGAAAAATACGGCCTCTCTGAGGGCCCTCTCTCGCGTAGGGAGCGTGCTCCCCCCCCCCCCCCCCCCCACCGTTGGCTCGAAAATAAGGGGAGAAAAACGAAGGGAATAAAAAAGGAAGGAACGGAGGAATGAAGAAGGAAGGACGCTTATATTTGCTACTTAACCATGTCAAAATTGACTCAATCTTCATACTAGATACTTTAAATTTCGAAAATTTTATGGGAGAACCCTCCCTACCCCCCCCCCCCCCCCCCCCCCCCNTCTCTACAGTATGTACTATCGATCTACTGCTTAAAATCTAACTTTTTCCAAACTTCACTTTTTCGATTTATTGCCGCTTAAACCGGCTATTCGGACCATAGTGCCCCGTTTGGAGTGTCTGGATCCGTCTATGCTTTCTAAGCATGTTATTTTATGAAACTTTCTCTCTACGCTGAGGGATATCTACTTTCTCTCTCAGGTCCCAAATTCGACTGAACGACCCAATGCTTCGACCTCTTTGAGGATTCTCCACTGGTGCAAAATAACCTTAAAACGCGAATCTCAAGGCTCGGCCGGCACCATACGACACGGTACCATACTGCTGCGCTAAGGAAGAACGCCGTAGGAACATTCGAGGGCTGCCAAATTTCCTTCGATAAAATGTTCATTTTTGGGTAAATTTATGATTATTTTTCCTTGAAATTTTCAGGATTTTTAGGTAAAATTGGGAACAAAATTTGCTGAAAAATTGAAGGAAAAATGTGTATAAATTTCCCCGAAAATTCGTGATTTACCAGAGGAAATTTGGCAACGACTGAAGGTTCATACGGCGTTTTTCCTTAGCACGGCAGCATACTGGGGTGAGACACCCGCTCCACGCGAGTCAATAACGTGACGGCCGGAATGCGAGCGCTCATCGCCCAAGCCGCACAGTGGATCGAGTCAATCAGAGAAAAGGGACATGGAATTTTTTACTATAAATAAAACTACAAATTTTGATGTTTATTTCATCACATTTAAAATTCCAAGGGATGCATTGATTAGAAAATTTTACGAGGAAACCGATGAAACCGTTTTTAGACCCTCAAATGTAGGTATAATCGGAGTTATAAGCTAGAGTACCTAAATTGAGAGAGTGTGGCCACTGGTGTTACCACCTCTGATTGGCTCGGCCATCTTGGGCTGATTGGAGCCCTTAGGACCCAAAAATGGCGGACGCCATAAGTTCATGTAATGCAAAATGACTCAAAATGTAGTTTACTTTGCTTATCGTAACGAGAAATTCACCCAAATGCACTATTGCGACTTCTTTACATATTTTTAAGGCTAATCGTGTGCAATTTTCGAGAAAAATTATCTTAGATGCGATAAGGTTGGCAGCAAGTGCGGTTGGTGATAACTGTCAAAAGTTGGCAATGACCCCCCTCCCATCCTCAAAAACCAAAACAAAGAACCGCCATTTTTGGGTCCTAAGCCTCTCCATGGGGCCCAGTCAGAGACAAGAGACCCTCCACTAGTAACTTGGCTATGGTGGAAGCTTTTACTTTCGGGACTTCAGCATTCTACTGTTGACTTACCTACATGGTTGATGTTCAACAACGTGTTGGCAGTTTCGTTTTGCAAACAAGCCGAAAATGGCCGACGTTTGGGAAAGTTGTTTGGCTTATGACGTCATCCGAAGCTCATCATCGACCATGTAGGTAAGTCAACAGCCGAAAATATGGTGATGACTGTTGCTCGCTCATAATTGTCCATAAGGAATTGTTGAAACCCCGAAAGTAAAAGCTTCCACCTGTCGCTAGGAGGCCAATGGAGGGTCTCTTGTCTCTGGGCCCAGTGGCCATACTCTCTTAATATGTATAGGTACTCTATTATAAGCTTTGGAAGTTTTCAAATTTTGTCTGAGCTCTCCACTGTGAGCCGTCGCGTTCGTCGTGCCACCTGCTTTTGTGTGGATAACAATTTTCCCGGCCGCGGAAGCACCAGTTAATTGTTAAGTTCACACTCTGAAACATGTGCAGCCTCCGCTCGTCCGGGGTCGATTCCAGCCGATCGAGTCCGTCTCCGTAAACAAATTAAGCCTCCGAGATTAGGCGACCGTGAAACGCTCCCAGACGCAAACGATACCAGCCGATCAGACATGTCGACAAATTAGCCCAGGCTAATCTACATATTTTCTAATAAAGAGACCGCTTCCGAGGGGGGTGGGGGATGTATCTCTAACTTTAGGGGCAAAAAAAAGAGGAGAGGAGGAAGGTCATGTCAATAGAATGACGGACGAAAGGCTGCCAAAGAAGTTGCTTGATTGGGTTCCTCCTGGGAGGAGACGAAGGGGACGCCCAGTGAAAGGGTGGCGACAGGGGTTTTTAGAAGAAATGAGGGTTTGCCAACTCCCTGAAGGGCTTTGGGAGGATAGGGGACTTTGGTGGCTAGGGGTCGCAGAGCGCCAAAGAGCGCTATAAAAGCGGCTTTAGACATACATACAAAAAGAGGAGAGACAAAGAGGAGAAAGAGTAGAGGCCTCTCTGTAAAGATAAGTGCATGCATAGGTTGCACACTCCCCTGCTTCGGGTCGGTTCAATCATCTCCGGTTGCGAGGTTAAAAACCTTCAGCTAGAATAATCGTCTTGTTTCGGAAAAGTGGGTCCGAGAAAAAAATTCAAGAAAAAAAAGAGACTGAATTCGGTCTATTTGCGTTGAGTAAAAAATGCATTTGACGTGTGTTACTTGGTTCCATAAAAAGTCTTTATGTATCAAACTTTTCGGTCCTTTAGTAGAAAGATTTGAATGGTCTTAAACATATATACAAAAAATGGAGAAAAAGAGCGTTCAACTCTAAAAAAAACTACTATTCGGCAATAAAGCAGTGTTTAAGTGCCGGTCGAATTGTAACCAGAGGTTAAGACTGATTGATTCCGAAATGATCCATTATGATCTGCATGTCATGTTTCATTTTCGCACACTTTTTGTTGTCACTTCCGTTAATAGCAGAATTTCATTTTTAATGGCGTTTTCTTAGTTTAGACCTTAATGTGGACGATTTAAATCAAAAGAATTTATCTTCATAGTGACCTGAGCCATATTGAGCAAGTGTTATTATGGGTCTCAGGGCTTAAGAAACAATGGAGAAAGATCAATACGTCCGTATGAACTTCAAAGAATTTTCGGAGAACGGCAAGCTACGGCTATAGGAACTCCAGAAATCTCCTGCACGATAAAAATTGGAAAGAAACTATAATCGTGAGATTATCTTTAATACGAAAGCTGGGCGCGACGATTCACACAAGACTTGAGTTGGGTGGGCAGAAGAAATAACTGCAGTTCGAGTCAATATTTTTGACCCAATTTTCTTTTTCAAAGACAGTCTGACAATGAGTGGAATATTTTCAACAAGCGGACTTGTCCCACACATTTTTCTGGCATAATTAGTTAGTAATTACTACTTCTACAGATTTTAAACGCGTGAACATGATCTTTCCAAAATTTCGATTTAAGTTCTTTCTACCAAATTTTTGGGAAGGTGCCTATCCTCTTTTCCTAATATTTCAACTCTAAATCAGATCCTACAGTTCCACTCCACTCCCAACTAAAGTCCCAACATCTTTCTGGATCTGCTGGGGCCCATTTTCCAGGAGACCATTACCAGTATTACTTGAAATGTGAGACTCAATGCATAACGCGAAGATTTAAAAGCATTTTTAAAAAGGAAAAAAAAATGAAAGTGCGATTGCAATCTGACAACTGCGGAACGTGGAATTTTCTCGATTCTTCTGGAATTTCACTTTCTGTTTGTCACAAAGGTATTTCAGTCGTGCGGATATCAGAGGTAAGTTCGTCCCGAAAATTGTTCCGCGGTTATTTCACCGATGCAACTAATTAATTACCGAGCGATAACCGCACGAAGCCTGACGACGCGACTGATCGCTGCATGTGAGCTCTTGTTCCACGGACGTATGACACCTTCCCGTTTCAGACGTCGAATTTTCTCGATTTTTCTAGAAATGTTGAATTTTCCTTCGTTTCGATGCTATCTCTGGATAATAGGGCTGTTATGAAATTTCGCTTTACACGAGAGAAAATAGTTGTTTTTTATGTGGAATCGCTCGAATATCGCGATAAGCGAACTGACAAAGAACTTGCAGGCAAGTGTTGCTGCACTTTTAGGAGGTTCATAGCCCCAGCCTCCCTGCCCCTTCTCCTCATTTAAAGGAAGCTGTACAATTTTCTCTCCTTTTTTTTGGACCTAAAAATATTGTAATATATGGTAGGGAAAAAAAATTCTGACTGTAAGGAAATCTTGTTACAGGGGAAGGGTTGAAGACCTAAACGAGTATTTCCATAATTTCTTCATTTTCCGATTCTTTGAATTTTCCTGGCCTTCGCACTAAACTTCCCTTCGGATTTTCTTTCTTTTCGTTACG
This sequence comes from Bemisia tabaci, assembly GCF_001854935.1. NCBI lineage: Eukaryota > Metazoa > Arthropoda > Insecta > Hemiptera > Aleyrodidae > Bemisia > Bemisia tabaci. Next base: position 783,109 of record NW_017547136.1, read on the forward strand.
CTAACTTCTACTAAACTTAGGACAAAATGTTCACTTCCCATAATTCAAATTATGGAAATACACTGAAAAAGAATTTACGGGCCATATACTGGAAAAAAAGTCGCTTGGATCTAGAGTCCAGACTCTTAAAAACATTGACAAGAAAAAATACTCTTGATTCAATCCGACTTTTTCTTGAATTGAAGAGCCAAGCTTCTTGATTTAAGCGGATTTCCTTTTGATTATTCAAGCAAAAAGTCTGATTGAATCAAGAGTATTTTTTCTTGTCAATGTTTTTAAGAGTCTGGACTCTAGATCCAAGCGACTCTTTTTCCAGTGTGCCTACAGATATACCGTCCGTTCCGGGCTCAGAGGCGGAAAATTCCGGGTGCTGGAGCCGTAACTTCGACAGCTCCGGGTGCTACGCCCGGAACTTTCGGCCTCTGATCCCGGAACGCGGAAGATATGCTTCATAGCCCGTAAGTACAGCTCCAACGGCCAGAGTTTCTTTTTCGGTGTAGGCACCCGGAAGTTGTTGACCCTCTCTCGTAAAGCTCCGTCTGATGACGTCGTCAATGAATCAGTCCATCCTGCCTCCTTTAGACGCCAGTTTTCGATATGACGTCACTTTCGACCCGGAGAGGAGTCGATGACGGGGAAAACTAGGAGACAAAAAATGCAAACTCCGGCGGAAACAATAAGATCGGTGAGCTAATTACGTAATCACGCACGACTCAAAATTATGACAGCTGTTCGTTATTAAGAACGGAGCAACGGAGAAATGAGAGGACGACAAGTTACAAGTTCGCCTATTGTTGTCGCAGAGTGCAGCGCAGCTCCGATCGCCCCAGTCGCCGCAAACCATCGCCATCGCGAAAAATTACGATTTCCCGATCCAAAATTCGAAAATCGGGGAAAACGTGATCGGTAGCCGAATTTTGGAAACACCAAAAATCTTCGTTCTGTGTGCTGGTGCGCTGTTCGAACTTACGACCATAGATTCATTTAGAATTTCGCTGTGTATCATCATATTCCGATATCAGTAACGTGAATGGTTTCATCATATTCCGATATCAGTAACGTGAATGGTCAACTGAGAACTGTCGAAAAAGCTTCAATTCGTGTTCTGTTGCGGTTCGAAGTTTTAAATAAAGACCACTCAAGTTTTCGAGTCCTATAAATTCCTGTAAAACTTTCGATGTTGATCCAATCAAAAACGCGCAAATCGGAAACAACGTAAACAGTTGACTGATCTCCAGCGTTGCTGACAAAGCTTTCACTTCGTGTGTTAATGCTGCTGCAAGTTGATGAACTGACTACTAAAATTGTTTGATTCCAAAAATTTCTGATAATTTGTGCGTTGATTCGTCGATATCTGATCGAAAACGCGCGAATCGGATAGCAAAGTAAATAGTTGACAGCCCTCCTGAACTTCTGGAGGAGGAAAATTGTTCCGTGCGATGGTGAAATTCAAGATGTCTGGTAGTCTTAAGATGGCGAACACTCAAATTTTCAGATCACGATAGACATTTTTGCATGATCTCCGCATTGAATTACTGAGTAAAAATTTTATTGGCCGCTCCTAAGTGATTATATCGACGGGAATTAAATGTGAGTAGCATTTGTAACTGACTAAGTTTATCTTGAAGGGAACAACCTAGATGAAAAGAAAATGATTTTCGACGGAAAATCCCCAGGGTTCACATGAGTACATGGAGCGGTGGAAATTCAAAATATCCTGAGAGTAATCGGGTGTTCCATAAATTTTGCAACCACCTGCAACCAACCTGTAAAAGAGATTACGGCGATATTGCTGGGGATAACAGCCATAAATATTAGTTCACCCTGTCACGATATTTCTTTTGAAAAATTATTCTACACATACTGTCAAGGAATTTCAACTCAATATAGCGTGAAAATACTTCCTGTAGTAAGTATGATGGTAGAATAGTACTGGGTTTAAGCTATTCTAAGGGAAAATCAAGGTCAAAAAATTCCCAAATTTCACTCAGTGAGAGCTATATCGAGTTGAGTCTCCTTGGATCTCATCAGTAGATCTCGCTTCCCTGGTAAAAATTGGCGGTAAGAGCTGCGTTTCAAAATACCATAGGAATTCTTATAGCCGGCTAAAGAAGGCTACAGAAAATCATATAGCTGGCTGTAGAATGCGGTAAAAATCATACAGCCGCGCTATACGAAGCGATCAAAAAGTATGCAGCCGGGCTGTAGTTCCTATCGCCGGGCTTTACACTTTATCGCCTGGCTATTGCTTTTTCGCCATCGATTATAAAAGGCTATAAGAAATTGTGTAGAAATTCGTGTGCTTTGGAAATCATTAAGTTTGATACGGAACCACCTTAATATTTACAAAACACACATTATATTTTCCTTTAATTCCTTTCATCAATTAAAATGAGAATAATCCATACAGGATGTGCAAACATTTCAAAATCTTGAGTTGAATAACGCTGACTCCGCCAGATTAAATATTAGAGCCTAACACAAAGCGGAGCGGCGACGCACTGGCGCCTACAAACCTAACAGGGATACTTCACGACTTCACGCATTGCGCAACGCGTGAAGAATCCCTGTCAGGTTTGTAGGCGCCAATGCGTCTTTCGCGCTGGCTGCCCGCCTGCTACGGCGCTTGAAGCAACTATTTCACACCAAAGGTATTGCACAGTATCATACGAAACTGCAGGCGCTGTAATATATTAGTAATGGCAGGCATCCATCAAAAGTACGGAGCTTTCTTCGCAAAATAAATCAAGATACTACGGCCCAAAAAGAGAGCAGTATTCCAAAAACTCACTAAGTCCTAACATCCGTAATTAGTAACGTTTAGCATACATTTTACCGCCTGGCTGTTGCTTAGTCGCCATCGGCTATAAAAGGCTATAAGAAATTGTGTAGAGCTATAGAAGCTATTGGAAATCTTACAGCCGGCTGTAGGTCTGTGGTATTTTGGAACACAGATTCTACTGCCAATTTTTACCAGGGTTCATCTACTGATAAGTCCAAAAAGTAACTCTCTCAGCGCGACCCCAGCTCAGCTGTTTAAGCTGAACACTTCCCCCTTAGCCTTGAACTGATACTTATTAGAATTCAAATTTTTGACTCTGATTAAAATTTTTGGAATTTTTTGGCCTTGATTATCCCTCGCAGAGTAGTGAGAACCTAGCACTATTCTATTGCTTACAGTTCGGGCTACGTATTTTCGTAATCTCATATTCTCATTGGTGATAGGTAGTGAATGAAATGTTGCAAAAATATTACCGAAATCATCGACGCAAATACTCGTGAGCATTATTGGTCAGAAGAAAAGTCGTAGAGGTGACTTCAATGCAGTAAAAATGTATATTTATGGGAGAAAAAGTAATATGCGAGTATGATATACTAATACTACTAATACTCGTATTGATGGAACATCTCATAGAGAGGTGGGCACGGATCGAGAAATGGAGCAATATACAGGATGTTTTGATAGTCAAGCGCCATAAATTGAGTGTTT
>NW_017547136.1:786608-808089 GCF_001854935.1 Bemisia tabaci
GGGGGGGGAGTCTTCGAAAGAGGGCCTAATGAGTGTAATCACTTCGAATCTTAGTGGTCATTACCTGGATTCCTCAACATTTCAATACTAATTTTCAGTCAAAATAAATGAGACAGATCTGACTTTAGCATACTGCACGATGCGTTTATTTTCATTTGGACTGCATTTTGCAATTTGGAACTATAAATTCTGGCTCTTCTAGAAAAACAATCATGTGCATAGGGAAACTAATGGCACATACGTTGTTTTTAAACCGGGCTAGGATTCCTAGTCCCAAATTGCAAAATGTAGTCCATTTGATACCTGATAGCTACTGTAGTGGCCCAGGTCGGGAATCCGTCGACACGGTGCTCGTATCCCGGTAGCATCAGGGGATTTCGTCGCGATATACGTCATACGACTCGGAACACAATGCGAAAGATAATCGTGCGACGTAACGGAGAACAATGAACTTGACAAATCTGAGAGGTTGCCATGAAATCAATGCCCACGCTACGGCTACTCGTCGGGCTTACAATTAGCCGAAACTGACCAGGGCGCGGAGACAGATTGAGGAGACTTATGAGTTAACTTTTGACGGAATGGGCCGGGGGATGGGGTCGGAATTACGTCAATGCATCATGCGTTCGTCGTTAAAATTCCGATGAGGAAACTCACATTGAGCACGCACCGATAAGCTCTCAGAAAAAGTTGGGACACACGCTGACAGTGTGATGGAGTCTGGCAAAATGTGCTTTAAGGTGGAAAATTCAGTTTGAGGACAGTTTCATAGGCGTAGCTAGGTCATTTTGCTGGGGGGGGGGGGCTGGCCCCTCACCACCGGAGGGTCAGGGTCAAAATTTTTGAAATTTTAACTTTATTTGAGCGCATCTCGAGACACTTGTGGCGCTAATCTTCCTCCAATTTCTGCCTAAAAATCACCCAGTTTTATGCATAAGGTTAAAGTACTTTGAAATTGTTGCATTCAAAAGGTTTTTCTATTTATAGGCATCCTCTCACGGGCCACGGCGACAGAGACTTGCCGTTTAAGAAGGTGTTTTTGCACCATCCAGAATTTCTGGGGGGGCCAGATGATACTATTTCCAATTCTGGGAGGGCAGGCCCCATGTGGTTAAGATTAGACAACTTTTTGGCTCTTTATAGAATACGTGCTACTGGCCTAATCACGAGTACTGCTTTGCATCTTTTGTAATATAAGCTCCGAATTTTACCTAATTTGTCTGTAAAATAATTTGCCTGTACCTAAAACGATGCATTTATCTGCGCGCATGATTCTGCACAATCTTACAAAACCGCATTAAAGGCCTGAAAGCCTTACCGGACATTTCATCCAGGATATTTTTTTTTATTTTTCAGTGTCATTATTTGCACCCAATGCATCGGGATATATCTACGAACAGCGAAAAAAAGCTGGAAGATATCAATTCGCAGCAACACACTTCGAGCTTTCAAGAGTCGAAAAAACTACAAAAAAAAACATTCCACCACAGAATCACTCGAAAGCACGAGTCACCGTCACTGCTATTTTTTTCGCAACTTGCAAAGCGCAGGCTTCATTCCGCTTTTTTCAGCAATTTTCTCTACTTTCGACATCGACGTAGTTTGCCAACTAAGCATTTTTAGGATTGCCTTGTGAGTTCGCGCATGGGCTAAGGCATAGGTTCCAAATCCGAAACTAAATCCTCATCGAATATGTAATTGTCAAGTCTGGTCTAGTCTTTATCATTATCTGAATCTACCGCTATGTCTACCTCATAAACAGTGTTCTTTACTCGTGATTCAAGTTACAAGTCTTTTCGTGAGCAGATTTAAGCTCAGTCTCGTGGCCTCTTCGTATTTTGGCATTGCTATAGAGCCCGCGGTGTGTATGCTAATTGTTAATGGATTCTCCTACGCCATAAATCTCTGTGCATTTTGCTCAAACGGTTCGGTGTGCGCCAAATTAATAGCGCGTTACGAAACTGCAGCGGTAAATGCGGGTGCATCGTGATTAGTTATTCGTTTAACTCCGCGAATTACGACTGGACGAAAATCAAACTTCTCATCAAAAAACAAAACAAAACAAAAGAGGTGAGCATTAGCTAAGACATAGTAGCGTCATTACACAAAAAAAACTTGTGGGGAGGGGGGGTGGTGGCAAATGACCCGCGTGACCCCTAACATGATACATGAGTAAAGACATGAGTAAATTGATAGCTTCTTAAATGCACATGGCGACATCTTACTTGCAGTTAATTTAATAACCGTTCATTATAAGAACATGAGTTAGATGAGTAATAATATAAAAAGAAGTATGTAATTACGATACCTAATAGGACCAGTGGCGTGCGGTGGGTTCAGTGACAGGGCAAGCTCTAGCGTTCGCCATCCGGGGGGGGGGGGGGGGGNACCTCCATCCGCTCTTCTGCTTTCCTACTTTGGTGGCTCTGTACGTATTTCTGTCTCCCTCTCTTTCTGTTTTTAATGCAATTTACTTACTGAACGCATTTAATAAATTATATTTGCTAAAATGTAAAACATTTAATAGGTGTAATTTTCTTCTTACTTCAGAAATCTTTGGGCAAGCAGTGCTTGCCTTGCTTATCTGGACCGCACGCCACTGAATAGGACTGTTCAAAAATCAAGTTTTCACCAATTCGATACTTTTTTCTCGTTTTTTACCTAGGCCTTCTGCAACGCAAATGACGCAACTGAAAACACTGTCCTTTCGAGAAATATGACTTTCTTCATACTAGTAAACAAGCGAAACTGAGTTTACTATTCAATTAAGATTAAGTTTTCATTTTATATGTAAAAAAAAAAAAAAATAATCGCGTAAAAATAAAATATGTAGCGAGTAAGTTATTTGATCTATACATTGAGGCAATGCAAGCCTCATAGAGAAATACTTTTTTTGCGATACTAAATAAGAAGCTCTCCTGAAAATTTGAGATCGAGAGAATTTTGGAGATATTCTTACAATTTTGGCCATTAATTGGCAGACATTTAGCAATTAGGAACTACAATTTGCTGCTCATTTAAGAAATGGCACACGTGCTATCAGTTTCCGTGTGACGCATTTTTTTTAAATAAAATTCTTTCAATATTTAATTAAAACCAAATTAAAATAAATAAAATAAAATGATTAAATCAATATACAGTTTAAATTTAAATTAATAATTAGGCAAAAATGAGCCAGAAATTATAGTTCCTTATTGCAAAAAGAAGTTCAATAATTTTTAAGACCTGAACTGACAGTTACTTTCATGGAGGAGGTTTAAAAATCTCGAGGCAAAAAAAATACTCTTGTGGAAAGTATTTCTCCTCCCCTGCCCTTCTCTTCCAGGTTAATATAAGCAAATCTGAAGGAAAACATTTTGGGGAACAGGAAAAAATTCGGTGAAAACTAAAGAATAAGATGCGGAATATCTTGGCGGTTGATCGCGATAACCGCTGACGGTGTGCTGGATCGAGCAAAAAATTTGCAGAAAATAAAAGTAGGTTAAAAGACGATGATGGACACGTCGCGCGGTGGAAGTTTACATTTCATTAAACATTTTATGCTCTCGCCGGTCTTAATTTTTCCCCGTAGAATGTTGTTGTCTCCCCGAGCGGCCCGAGCGTGAGGCACGCAGCTGCGAGGAAAGCTCGATATCTGCGTGAGAAGCAAAATGATACACACAAAATTTGACGCCCTTAAAGGATGCAAACATTTTAAAAAGATAGGAGAAATAAAAAAATAAATGCAAATTTCCTTTGATTAAGAGAAACATTTTTGCACGTATTTAAGAAAATTTCATTCAAATGAGAATTTCTTGAATTCAAATAATTACTGGAGGGAAAAAAAAAAAAAAAAAAAAAAAAAAAAAAAAATGGAAGGCAAATTTAATTTGTGATCTATGACAGAGTTAGGCACACCCCTTCGTGTTCCATACACCCAAACTTGAAAACTCCCTGACACTGATTTTTCCTCCTGTATTATAAAAGTTCGAGTTTTGGAGGGGGACATAAATTAAATTTTCGGTGCAGGCAAAGAAAATAATTAGCAGTTCACTCAAATGCATTATAATGAAATGACTTAACGCCATAGGGTTCAACAGCACGTGAAAGTAAACTTGATTCGTGAAATTCTTCGACTCCTTACTACGCTACCCGCCATTTCGCTCGAGGTTCGTGATAAGTATCCGTTATTGCATAGTCAGTTATTTGAAGGCGTTTTGAGGCCCGCATTTTCCATTACTTTTAAAAGCACGTTGATATTATGACCCAGGGTTTAACTTGCGGCCTCTCTTGCTTATGGTGGTTAAATTTATTGAATTATTTGATAGAAACTTTTAAAATCCGAAAGGCTGGATATTGAAAGTTTCTAATATTTGTAACGTTGATATTTACTCTGCTACACACTGAATACCACTATAAACTATTCGTGATGTGTATCCGTCATTGCATAATCAATTATTCGAAGGCGTTTGAAGGCCCGCATTTTCAATCGATTTTAAAAGCACGTTGATACGCATTTTGGGTCCAAATTATTTTTTTTTAGATTTTAGAGACTTATTTGTTTGTCTGTTTCTCAAAAACGCTATTACAAATATGTCAAGTTATACATTACAAACCCACTAACATGCGATGAACCTAATGTCCCTACCAAACTTCTGAAACTCTTTGCCTCCCTTAATTTAAAAATCTAAATTTTTGTATGTACACCCATCTTCCAAATTCTTCGTAAAGACGTTAACAGCCTAAGATGCTGAATGTCTTTAAATAAATTAACTAACTAACTAACCAACTATTTTAATACATTTATCAAGTAAGTAGGGAAAATAATTAAATCACATAGTAGTAGGTCAAACTAAGATTCAATCCTGAGTTTGCTCATTAATTCCACGTTAATTAGATATTCTTTTAATGTCGCTTTAAAATTTTTTGCATCATAAATTTTCTTTAGATCATCTGGGAGCTTCAAGAAGAGGGTATGCATACCCTCTTGACCTCTTTTTAAAGTGGGGCTACCCTTCATCGCAGCCCTTATATCAGCATTCCTGGTGTTTACTTGGCAGTTGGCATTTGAGTTTCTAGGATCTAATTTATTAATGACAAAATTCATGGTAGATTGAAATATCAAGAGGGATGGCACTGTAAGCAGCCAATCATATGGATTTAATTTGAATACAGTCCTGAAAGCTCTCTTTTGGATTTTGAAAACTCTTTCAATAAGGAGTTTACCACACTGAGTCCAAGAGTTAATACAATAGTCAATTATTGATATAATAAGGGCAGACTCTGGATTATCCGGATTAATTGGTGCCGGGCCCGATCCGGATGAAAAAAAATCCGGATAATAATAGTAAACACAAACACCACCAACCAACACCACAGTATTCTTATTATGTATACACCATGTACATATCAACACGAATTTAAAAGGTTAACGCAAAATTAAACGACTCAATGGTGATTGTGAATGGTAGCCGACAACGATAAATTACAATACAACGATTAAAGTGCGCAATGCGTGAAGTATTCATACAGTCTTGTAGCCGCTAATGTGCGTTTTAGGCTAACTAACCGACTGCACTGCGTTTGGCGTAATGCGAGAAGTATTTATGCAATCTAGTAGGCGCTAATGCGTTCCACGCCGACCTCACTGTTTGGCGCAATGCGTGAAGTATTCCTTGAGCCTTGCAGGCGCCAATATGCCTTTCGACCGCTTCTCCGCGGATCCGCTCACTTATCGGAATGCGTACGTAGTTACATGGTTGCAAAATCGATCCGGATAATCCAGAGTCTACTGTATTGACTGTCTGACTTTTCTTCATTTGTTCCAGAATGAGTGATGAGCAACTACTTCTGATGACTTTACCAGAAAATGACGACGAAGATGAAGAACATAGACGACGAATAAATCCTGCCAGAAAAAAAACTGTTATCAAAGGACGAAGCCCTCGATATGTAAACCAAGGGGCAGCAAACGTAATGAAACAATGGCCATCGCATCATTCTCACATGCACTTTTTGCTGACATTGGCGGCAATTTTGTTCCTTATTTTTTTCTTCCTCCTGTACATCTCATGCTTTCGGAAGAATCCCCTGGGTCCCATTGACGCAGAAAAAAGAAAATGCATTGCAGAAGATTTCAATCGAATTAAGCGGCTGTACAAGAAAGTGTTTGGTGCTCACAAAAAGACTCTTGACGAAGACTGTAAAGATTTTTACGATAGGGAAAGGGCTCTGGTGGAGTTGGAAAATTCTACATCGGAGTCTCAAATCTATTCATTAATTAATGATTGTAATATATTTTACGTTCATAGTGAAAGTATGCCTTTTAGTCATTTAAAAGCTTGCGCAATGGAGTCAGCATTACGCTATGCACCCGATAAGCAATTTTTTTTCATCAGGCTTACAAAGTGTTCACCAAAAGCAGAGCATATGGAGGATGGCGAGACTGACATGAATTCTCTAGTCCATAATTTAACCGCAGTCCTTCGCAATGATTATCCGAACCTAAAAATTGTGACTACTGATGGTTGTAAATATTTTTCAGGGTCACCATTAAAAGACTTGTGGCAGGATAACTCTGAATTAATAAATAAGGCGGCACAAATACTGACAGTGTGGCGATTTGGAGGAACAGTCCTCTCGCTCAATGCTCTAGTCACAAACCGCAAGCTTTTCGAGCAAATAGAAAGTTCGGTAGAAGTTTGCAAATTTTTAATTAGATCACGATTGCAGTGCAATAATTTCGTTCGAGAGTTACTCCTGCAAATGAGAGAAAAGCTGGTTCCAGCTGGCAACTCTAAAAACAAGACTGTTTCACCAAATAATTCCACAAGTACTGAACTCATTAGCGATGTGATAGATAAAAGTCTGGAAAATTTTTGCCACAATCCTGTTGGCTGTACAGGAGTTAGAAGGATAGAGAGATCCAAAATATGTAAGCAAGTGGAGGAGCAGTGTTATCTTCTTGATTTTAAAGGATGGAGACAAGAAAATTTGGATTGGCAAAAATCCATACAATATTTTTGCCCATCTATAACAAGGAGAAGCATGAATTTTACCATTTAACATGATTTTACAGCAAGCATCCTTCACTGATCTCAGAAGTGAAAATCTTCGTGTAGAGAGAAAAACGCCTTCCTAATCTTGTATGTGATTGCATATTAAATTCAACTAGCTTGAGAGCTTGGAAAAAAAGAATTCCTATTTCTCACCAGTATTTTGTACAGACGTTTAAAATAGGTAGGACTTTATGTTAGATTTCTTTTTGACTTTTTTAATTTCTTACAAAGCAATCAAAAGTGTGATATTTTCTTTGTAAATAAACTTTTATTTCTAAACATTTCTATCAAGTGTGTTTGATGAGTCAATTTTTGAAAGACAGAATGTTATCTAAAGAATTTAATCCCCCTGCATCAGATAATGGAGTGTACTTTTAAATAAATCGAGGATGCAAATGCAATAGATACTCAATGGACAAGGAAAGAAATAAATCTTGGCAACTCGGACATGACGCCTCATCAAAATCAGAGTCAACAGGTAAGTGGGAACACCGTAAAAGATTCGGCTGGAGGAGTCTGTACTTCCGGAAATTTAGGACCGGATTGTCTTTTCCACAAGGCCAAAAAAACTCTGATATTCACTGACTCTTTAAAATTCCCTTAAATTGGCAAATACTCCTGACTTATAAAAAAAGGGACGACCTTTATTCTTTACATGATGATCTCGTTCACAAATACATTTTTAAGTTCTATTATTGCACAAGCTCAGATTACCACTTCTATGAGAATTGGCTAAGAACAGAAACCTCAATTTCCTACACTCGATAATAAGTGCTTTACTCTTCCAGCACCAAATCCAAATTATTACACTCAATTCGTGAGGCAGACTATTTTGATAGCATGAACCTTTGTCAAAAGAAATGGAAGAATTTAGTCTCCGGATGATGAGGAAAAAATCAATGTGATAGAAAGAGTAAAATTGATGTCAATACTGTTTATGATTTTCTGAACATACCAACACAGGTTTTTAGATCCAGATGAGATAAAAAATTTATTTGTGCAACATTCTTAAGGAAAAAGATTAACAAAAGATATTTCGACAATTTTCGAGTAGAATATATCAACCTAAGAGCTAGTAACTTTCATAAAATATTGATTACAAAAACACTTTCCTTACAAGCTAGCTACGTTCATAGAATACAGCGAGATTGAGAGGAAATAATGCGCAACAAAAACAAAGACATCCACAAAATCACAATATTACTCATGTTTTTCTGATGCTGAATCAGTGAGTCTTCCTCATATTTTTTCTGAGTAGCATCTCAGATGATTTAGACAAAGAAAAAAAAGTCCGAGAGTGGGGTCATACTTCTGTCCAACGCAAAAACGCCGTAACACAATCCTAAAAATGCTCAATTCTTTCCGACAAAATGTTCTATTACAACCGACAAACATTCATTCTTCATATTTTTAAAATGACTCTGAATCATTGGAATTTCTAATTGAAAAAGTGAGGCATGATAGTGATTATGTTTTCGCAGAGAAGAGTGTGGAGGATAAATGCAAAGCCTGGAATGAAGTTGCGGTGTTTTTGCATTAGATAGTAGCGTAGTTGAAGAATGAAATTAAAGGAGAAAGCCGAAAAGTGAGAATCCGAATCAGAGATTTCCATAAAGAATTAGCCATGTCTTATTTCGTAATGTCCCATATTTACCATTACTATGATCATCTGTAAAATGCAGAGTTCTGGAAATAGGAGTGATGACAATTATTGAAAGAATATGCATACAAATTAGGAAGTATCTTGCTCGAAAATTCAGTTCACTAATCGTCCAAACACTGAGAATTTCAGCTAGAGTCTTCCTTCCTGTATGATACTTCTAAATCTGTTTGTGGGTCGTTTTAAATAAATGAAGGGAAAATATTTAGTGTCCCAATATATAGACAGCATTGAAATGTGCATGACTCACAAGTAGAAGAAACCTTTCAACAAGGTTTCCCCGAGATAAAAAGTTCTGGTTGATTTTGAGTGATACATTTCAATTTGCCTGGGACATTAGAGATGTTAAGTTTGAGCAATATCAACGATTTAAAATGCCTTTGTTGATTAATCAATGACCTTGAAATGGATTCACAAAATTACGCAAATCCTTTCCTGACGATTTCAACATTGTACATGCTGACGGTAAAATGAAAAACTTGGTCTTGCTTAAATCTAGTTAAGCTACGCACAAAATACAAAATTAATTTCTCAGGAGGAAGGAGAAGATGCACATTTGGAAAAAGCTACAATCAAAAATGCAAAAACGAAACACCCTCTCTTGGAAAAATGGCGCAAAGATTATTTTAGTCAAAGAGGCAAAACTAAAAGAAGCATCCGCAGAGAGTGTCACAAAATGCACACCAACCTAACACTGCGACTTGACCCATTTTAATGGGATCAAACATACCTAACATAGAGACTTTTAAGCCCAATTAAAATCCAAGCTTTACATAAAGTGAGGTGCGCACAATAATTCGATTAAGAAAATCCAAATTAGCGACTTCCTGACAACTACTCATCATCAGGCAGCAAATTATTTGCCTCCCCAAAAAATATATCTTCAAATAATGTGATATTCTAAGCGTATAATGTACCTAATCATTCCGTTAAATTTAATTGTTGAACAATCTTGGATACACGTTTGAAGCAACGTGCTGAAACTGGGAAGTAGCACCCTCGAAAAATTGCCATCTTGTTCAGAGAAAATGACTTAAATTTACATTCAAAATTACGCAATTTCTTGCTTGAGTCTTTACCGCTTACTGTGTTTTTGTTTTTTATCTCTTCCACTTCTTCTTTCCTGCAACTTATATGGGATATGTTTAATCAAACAACATTCCTAGGTAATGAAGGGTGTATAAACTCTTTCCAATACTATTAATTATGTGTGCCGATAAGAATGACTGTTTTGAAGTTCCAAGCATCCTTATTCAACTTGACAAAAGTGACTCTGGGAGTAATGAATAGTCGTAGTTGGGCACCCATTATGACTAAACTTAAGACAACCTTGAGCATGAACAAATTAAGCCTCCACACAAACCCAGACATAGTAGTTTAATATGCAAGAGGATAGGGGATCCGATTATTCTAAGATCTTCTGAGAAAAATAAAACGAAAAGAAAGCAAATAAAAAATACCAAAAACGATGAAAAATAGAATGATTGAATGTTTTTATTCACGAATACTTCAACTTTGTTGTTACATAAAAATGAGAAGATCAACTTCTAGTGACTGAGATTTATCACATACATAAAAACAAGGATATTTTTCAAAATATGTACATGAGTCAAAGACATGCGCTTTCTGGCCAAGTCCGAGAAAGGATTTTCGTCAATAAAATTATCTTCAAAGGTGACTGAGAACAAAAAATTGTCGTTAAAAAAAGTTACGCAATAAATTAAAATTAAAATTAACAAGTGAACGTAGAATTGAGGGATGAAAGAACATCAGAATACTTCCATATCCATGTTCGATCTTGCTTTTTTCACATCTTTTTCAATGTCCCTTGGATGCTTGTGTATTGTACAGAGATCCGATATTGGTGTTGGTTTGAAAGAGTTAAAGCTTACAGAAGAGGCGATTTCAACAATGTATGCTACAAAATACAACCTTTTCGGGAGGCTGTTCAATGACTGTATGGGTCAACGAAAAAAAGCTTTATCAATAAAACAAGACAAATGGACATACTTAACAATATAACTGACATACTTTCCACAACTAAATACTTGACCAAAATATGATTAAGTTCGGAAAACAGGGGCTTAAAAAAAGAGCTACTTTAAAAATGATCGAAGTCTACAGGTTGAAACAAGGTACAGAATTACAAGGAGCTTAAAAAAAAATAAAAACGAAGAAAAAAAGTCGAACACTTATCTCAGAAAATAATAGATAATGCTTATCTAAATACATTGATGCTCCTCTTGGCGAAAACGAAATCAAACTTATTCAAATGACAAAAATCAGAAATAAAAAATAAAAAATAAGGAAAGCTTTACTCTCAGAGGAAAGAAATTTAAGAATAAATTAACTGAAAGAAATCATCACATCTATTTGTAAATATTCCAAACAAAACAGGAGCAAACTTAAGAGGAAACGTTTTCAGTTGCATTAAAGCATCAACTGCTTTGGAATATCATTCTGTTTGTTGATTTTCCATCGTCTGAGGATTTCAAGGGATGTTCAACTATTCTGACTTATTGTTCTTTGTCTTTAGAGTCCTTCTTGCCACCTACGGGTAGAGCTGCAGTCAATCTGAAATCAGAAAAATGGTCCAATGTTAGAAACAAAGAGCATCAATATAAGGATAAATTCATACACAAGAGGAAATAGAAAAGTATGCACCTAATCCTACAACTTGCTAAATCTTGTTCATTGGCTGCTAGACAGACTCCTCACAAACGGCAGTTTTGATTGAATCCAACAAATATTCAAGACTTGACAAGAAAATCTACTTTGTTCCACTTTCATGCACATTCAGAGTGATAACTGTCTCAAAAATAATGTGCCACAAAATACATAATATGTTGACGGCATAAGTCCAAAATCACATATCTTGTTTACGGAGTCTAAAAATATCCGCGTCTATGTTATTTTTTGAAAGGAGAACAAATTGACATTACTCTTTGAAGTTTATGCAGAATTTTCTTCGCACAGAGAAGAAAAATCACGGCAGTTTTTTTCAAATCAATTGCCGTTGAGAAGTTTTCTGTTTAAAAAATAAAGTATGACAGGAAGTCTGCAACGTCGCAAACCGAATTATGTGATTACCAACTTACACAGACAATGTCTCATTTAAATTTTAAGAAGAAAACAATAGGACTTATTGAAACGTCTTAAAATCTCTGATATTATTTTATTTTTTTGAAGGAAAAACTGGCCAAAATATCTCATTGATGTTTTCTGTAAATATTGCAGGGCGAGTGGAAAATATTTTAAGGAAAGCTGATGGTTGATTTTCTTGTGAAAAAATTAATGTGAGCAGATATTTTCAACTACCGAATTGGAAATATGCAGTTGAGACTTGAGCCATCAATGTTTAAACTTTAACTGAAACCTCTTACTCGTCAAAAAACCATTGTCTACTTGACACAGATTGGGTGTCAAAAAAAGTTTTGTATGTTTCACTATTGATGAACTTTCCCGAGGCGTTTGTTTTCTGGCAAGTTCGTAAGTTCCAAGTTTTAGAGGAGGAACAAATTGATGTGAAACTAGACAGACACTGACAATATTCTGAATGCTCAGAATTCTTCACCGCAGCTAAGTTAGCCTACATTGATTTTGATCTTTCCACTAACGAGAAGTTTGAATGGACTGATTTGAATGGTAACAACAACGCTAATCCTGCCCTGAAGAGTTGATTCCAAAAGTTTTCAATACATAATCAAGGTATCACTGTACAAAGGTATGAATATTAGTATGATTAAATCATATGAATTTTCTGGCATGCATCTGGGACAAATTAAAATAACTTACGGTCATCATTAATTAAATTCAAAAGCTCAGCATCGCAAGCAGGGGCACAACAAGTAATCATGATTGACATTCATAGCTGATGAATGAAGTGATATGAAGGATGCTTGATAATTGATAAATACACTACAAATCTGCTGATTCAAATAACACACTATAGTAAGGCTATCACACTGAAAAATCCTTGCTAATCTGATTGCGAGGTGTCACAATAACGCAGAAACTGATCAATCAGTTATCCATGACTAGTAGAGCATACTGTCGCTCCTTGGACGTAAGGGCTCAACTCAATTTTGGGATAACCCCTTTTATCCATATAACTCCCTGCTTTTGAGGGCTCAGATGAATTTTGAGATATGCTCTAATGTTAGAGAAATGACAATATGCATGACCATTCAGAGAAAGGGCACACGATGCGTTTGTCACTGCTAAAATTGGGCAGCTTTTGTTGCATTTCTTGGTTGTTCGGAAACTTTTATTTTCATAAGTTTCCCTTCTAAAGTGTTTTCCATTTAATGAGGTAATTTTCCTGGATATTTTTGGGAGGGTTACATGAATTTTTCTTCGAGTGAGAGAACAGCAGAAGTGCAAAATCTTAGCAACACCAAATGGACATAAGCTCTTTCTTCGAATGTTCCTGTGTATTAAACGAATATAACTTTGGATGGAATTCAACCCATAACCTATCATCATTTACCTGCACCAGCAAAGACTTAAAATGAAAGATGGATGAGTATTGGAATATTCCCACAAATAGATACAGGCTTGATGACACTTTTCAAAATTTTGTCAACTAAAGTGGGTACTTTCTAAAGTGCCGGTCATTAATCAAGATTTGGGAGAGCAGAGATTTTGTTATAATTTTTTCCTCCACAATTATTTCCATAAAAAGCAAGATGTTAGCGATACAAGTGAAGCCGAAGTCCATGCTGAACCACTAATTGAAGTGCAAAATATAATAAAAAACCGATAATAATGAGCAGGGTGTTCAAGCAAATGAGGGGTTATGTATGTTCATCTTCTGAGCAGGTGTGCTGATAATCCTTTTCCTGACGCAAAATCATGATAAATAGAAATTTTTCAGAAATCTCGTATCCCATCAACATCAAAGCCCTCATTCAAGTTCTTTCATATATAAAGCGGATGGAAAGAAGCGTATTTTGGCACTGGATGAACTCAACAAAATTCAGACTTGAAGAGGCAATAGAGTTGAGACGACAACTTAGCATTATTTCATTCAAAAGTGGGATTTCAGACAAAGCTGATTAGAGATAAAACCAGTGGCATTATTGTGTTCCTCAGAATATTTCATATAGATATGGAGGGTAAGGTCGTGAAATCTGCGTTCCCACCGAAACTTCAACATTACCGAACGGGGAATGAAAATAGTCTTTTTGAAGAGATGCAACAAGCACCATTAAAAAATGAATGCAAAAGATGACACACCACACCATAAATAGTAGTATGTTAGCATTAGTTTCGTTATTTTAGTTCCTTACTAAGCCTGTGCAGAGCGCCATATTAGGTGTCAGATGACAGGTGTGAATGTTCTATTTCAATTGTCAATTGTTCGGAGTACAAAATGTCTGTTGGAAAATTTCTATTTTAAAGTTTTGAACGCACAGTTTGTCCATTGTCAGTAAATGTTCAATGCACTGATTGTTTAAGTCCCACTGCACAACTGATTTGGTCAATACTGAAACCCAATGTTTTTCTTATATGATAAACCTTGGGAGACAACTATTTGAGTGGAGCTCAGAGCTCATTAGGACTTGTAATGTTAGGTTTTAACATTGACCATTTCAATTAGAGATTCACTGAGCATGAGCGTAAGGAATTTAAATTTTACATGAATCGCTCAATTCTTTGCTTCATAATTTTGTCTTTTGTTCTGTTCTTCAAGGCAGATTGGGATGGTTTTTAAGGGAAGGACTATGCAGCATGCACAGTAGAGGTACGAAGAAATTTCGCATCAGCTAAATTTTGAGATTCTTGGATATGATGTCATCCACCATCTGAGTAAAATGTAGCTTAGTAGAATGAGAAGCTTGTAAAATTGATCTTTCTACGTGCCAAAATCGAGAAAATTGAGTCTGAAAAGTACATTTTCTGGCAATTTAACACTTGTTATTAGACGAAGAAATGGTGCCATTGCAGAGTCAAAGATGTGAGGCCTTTATTGTTGAACTGAGTTGACGTGCTCGTCTTATCTCTCTGGTCGGCGCCAGACAAGAACCTCCATCACCTACATTGTTCTGCTTAAAAACATGTATAAAACTGCCAAAAATGCACTTTGGAAACTCGATTTTCTCAATATTTGCACAAGTCCAGTTCGATTTTAAGGGGTCATCTTGCTAGGGAGATCGGGAGGAACATCATATCAGAGAATCATGAAATTTAGCCATCACCAAATTTCTTAGTATTCTATACGTGGCCGTTTCCGGCTAATCAACATGTGAATAATTTACAAAAAGTCCAAGAATGTCCTCTATTCTACAACCATAGAGTACATAGAGTCGTAATACAAGTGAGAGAGCTGGCGCCACTTTTAAGCATTTTTCAGGTCCCGAATTCCGAGATTCCTGCGCGGCGCCGGGTCCCTTTTTCGATACATAATCGATTGTTTGCGATACACGGGGACCCGGCCATATTCCACACCACCATTTTGGATCGAATATGTATCGATAAAGTGACCCCGCACACCGGGCTCGGAACTTGTCGAGCAGAACATGGCGCCAGCTCTCCCACTTACAATACGACTCTATGTACTCTATGTCTACAACAATACGGGTACTTCATCTTTCACGATTACTTCATCTTTGTGGTGTATGGGATTTTAATTATTGCAAAATCATTGCTACTTTTGGATCCTTCAACATTTCTGACTAAACCTACCTCCTTTTAGACATTATACCTAGAGGTCTTGAAGGTCTTTGCAAAAGAAGTAGTTGGACCTTTGAAAGTGGACATTACTGTGAAAATAAACGTTTTATTTGACATTTAAAATGGAGCATTCACTCTGCACACCGAGTATCAAAGAAATTTTAAGTGATACTAGTCATTCTATTATACTGGGCGTGTGATAAAATATGTAGAACAATGGCAAGGCAGGAAGATATACATGCATTGAAAAGTTAATTTGCTTACTTGGATGTGATTTCAGCAATCTTTGCCTTGGCGATTCCCCAATTTTGATCGATTTGGGTTTTGTTGTTTTCATAAACTTTGGGTAGCGTGAAAAGCGCTATTAGCCCTGTTGAACAAGAACAAATAAATGATAATACTGAATTATTTAGGTATGCAACTGTGATAAGATTGCAGGATAGTAAATAAACAACTTGTGTAAAAACCTAAAACACAGAAAGACTAATAAAAATTTTAGTATTGATTGAATAGGGCTGCTGCACATCTTTTTTCCACTTCCATTTTGGAGAGAACTTAGGAAATAAGAAGATCTGTATTTTGTCATTTTTCATTTAATCAAATTTTAGTGGAGAAAATTACTTTCAAAGTTGCCAAATAACCGACCCCATTTTAAACAGGGGAATATTGCAGCGACAAATATTATGACATCAAAAGAAGAATCAACTGCCTTTTATCCTTTCCTATTGTTAGTTTATTTATTTTCCAGCCGCACTTGTAACGAAAGAATAGGTATCCCAACCATGATGGCAATATCGTTACTGTTTGAAGTAAATATTTGTATTCTTTTTTTTTCTGAGTGAAATCGTTTATTCGCAATGCTAACTGTACGGCTGCCGTGTTACATTGAGCAAACAATGGTTGAAACCATGGGTTGTCATTTAACATGACGTCATAAGCTTCAGGCCAATATGGAACATTCTCTCAATTACTACAAAGCTTTCGACTACTTTCCATCATACAAGAAAGTTGTTGTGAGCTTCTTTAAGCTTGCAAAAGCATATCGAGCGAAAATTTACTTTAGTAACACCTAATTTGAAGGCAATTCTTGAATCATGCAGTAGCCTCACTGTTTGCAAGATGTCCAAGCTTCAAATGATACGAGCCTTGGAAGTAACCATAGAAAAGCAAACCAAGGATCATGAAGTTTGACGCTTAAACCCTTTTGTAAATAAACAGTTAAATGCAAAAGCCAAGAAAAATTGTTTGCCTTAGAGTACATCTTTTACACAAAACATTCTCTTTGCTACAGTTTGATTTTATAATTCACAATCTATTGCTAAATACTGTTCACAAGAATTATGCCTGCTTAACTGAAACTGAATTTTGAGATAAATTTCTTATTTACACTAATTAAATTGAGTAAAAGAACGAAACCAGTCAAATTTGTTCGTATTAGGTGACCTCCTGGAAGATATTATAATTTAATTTTGAAGAGGAAATAGAGGACTATGTCGAATCAGATAAAAATCTCATGATTAATTAACACATTTGACATGGCAGTTGTGTCAAACCTACAACAGAGTTAATAAGACGCTGCCTTGAAGTCTTACAAACGCCAGATGTAAGTACTCAAAAATGCTCTTTCTTCGTACCTTAAGGTCAACTTAAATACCTCCATATAATGAAAGACATGGGACTTAACACTAGAAATAGGATAGACTGAGAGATTACCAAGGATGAATAGGGTGAGGCCGTTGAACCACGCTCCGATGTAAGTAAGCGTCCATAATCCAACAGCGAATTTGATCGAGTCAACCAGATCTTCAACAAGGAATAATTTGCGCAACTTTGAGACTCCAGCATTGATGTGTACAACTGCTGTGTCAGTCAGCTCACGAACTTTCTCTTGGGGTAGAGTGAGGTCATACTCCAAGTATTCTCTGAAACCAAAATAAACATAATGAGCAAATTGAAAAATAATGACAGACCTCCTTACTTTGAAAATCTTGGAACTCAAAAACAGATCCTGACTTCAATTATAGCTGGATGATTACCTAATTCTGGTTTTAAAATACTGCAAATTAACGACTGCTTTTGAAACAGAATGTGTGTTGGTTTTACTTCTTGTTTTTTGATAAAGTTCTTTTATTCTCCACTTGAGTTTTAATTCACTTCTCATGCCACTGCTCGATAAAAATATACAAGGCAGTATTCTCAAAGTATCTGAGATTTTTCCGCCTTTAACTCACAGACAATCGCAGAATTTGAATACACATCACCTACTCTTGTCCACACCTTGTTACCTTTTTTATTTCTACAACACTTTAACGCCTAGATCTTTTGTAATCAAGCCTGACTGACAACTTGAATTATCTTCCTGGAATGAGATTCTGGACTATTGCATTTTTCTTGTTAAAAAGAGAGACTAAAACTTATAGGCAATAAATAGGGCCGTTTTAAAAAGCTTTTTCTATAAAGAATGAGATGGTACGTTTTTAAACTACACAATTAATTTCGGAAGTTCGCTTATGTAAGATTAAGGAGTAAACAAAAATCACCACGAAGAGTCATTGAAAATGATCTCTTGCCTGGGAGGGTTATTTTTTTGATGATGATAGATTTTGAGAAGACATCTTGAGTGATGTCCTGGATTTAGCATATTTAATTTGGCTGAGTTTGAAGGAAAGTAATTGGCATAATGGTCCATCTATATACACCGCCTTAGAGGTTCATGAGAAAAGTTGAGGCTAATAACTTCTATATTGATTAAAAGTCTCTTACTACTGATTTAACAAACAAAAAGGAGCTGAAAAAAGGACCTCATGAGGCCTCTTGAATTCCAAATCCAATAGTGCCTGGCAACTTGGTGCACAGCCAATCAAAGTAAAGAGTCTAGCAAAGTTCGTTCTCGTGAATCTTGGCCAAGATTAGACCTAATTAAGTGCTCTTTGTGTTCGTTGTTGGAGGTATAAGAGAGACACAGAAATAGATATAAGCAGCAGTTGAGCTGAAAACGGTATTCATCAATAAGTGAGAGACATGTGAACTCAGTTGCAAGAGCTCTTTCTTATCTTGAGTGTCACTCCAGGTGCACCAATGATCTATCTTGTTAATTTTCAATTGTATCAAAAGACCTCATTCCCATTATTTATTACACTGTCCACCAATAAATCAAGTACCATTCAAACTCCAAAATTGAAAGAGTCTCTTCAAATTTCAATTAAGGTAGATGATGATGCATACATAAAACAGTCTGCTTGTTGACAAATAGAATATGAGTGTTTATAGTCATTATCAACTGAATAAAAATCAACAAATAGTCCAGTATGTTCCAAATGATAAATACTATGTGTATGAACAGTTATACCTCAATTAGAAATTGATTTCTGCGGCCTGATTGTTGAAATTTTGTGTTTGTAGGATAGACATAGATGACAAGGGTTAAGAGGTGGAGCGTTATTGGTCAGCTATGTCGTATCACTGCTTCATCGTGCCTTTGTCAGGGGGAATGGACGACATACCGTCAGAAACTTAAGAGGTGCCTTTAGCTTGTCGTGAGTTCCACCCAACATAGGCACAACAAAGCAGCGATAAGACATAGCCGACCAATCACGCTCCGCCTTTTAACCCGTGTCATCTATGTCTACTTGACAAACACAAAATTTTACCAATCAGGCTGCTGATCTTAATTATTGTGCGGGTTTATTTAAAAATAAAATAATGTTTGAAACGAAGAGGCAACTTCGAAAATACTCAAAAGCATTCACAGGGGACATTCTAAAAGTTAGTTTGAGCTTATGTTGACTTCTTTCATTAAACGACAGTGTTCCTTATGACACTGTGTGCAAGAACTTACTTCTCTTGTATTTCCCAATTATTTTGATCTGTTGTCGTAATGAACTCTCTTTGACACATGTGGCTTGTAACGAATAGTAAAAAGCCCGAAAAGAGATGGATATTTTCCAACTTCTTTATCAATAAAAAGTCGGGAACAGAGGCTCTTCCTCATCGCTGACTAGATTACAATAGAATCAGAGGCGGATCCAGCGATTTGGCAACACCAAATTCCCTCCATTTCAACCTATGCTAAATAATCGATTCTTGTCGGAGCACCTGGCCCCTCTAAAAATCGATACAATTCCATAGGTTTAAATGGAGGAAATCCGGTGTTGCCAAATTGCTGGATCCGCCAAGATATTCCATTTGAACAGGCTACTCACTTGAATGGATGACCATCTGATGTCTTCTGTACAGCCTGTAAAACTGATTTGTACACTCTGAAGACAATGGAGGCTGAGAGAACTAGGAGTGACAAGTTGGAAACGACTGAGATGAAAGAGAATATGGAAAGAGAAACGAGGATTCCTAGAGATACTCCGAAGGCGACTCCGGATTTGATTGGATCCCGCCAGTAGATTAAAGCTTCCACTGAAACAAAAAAACAAGAGCCATCTGTTAGCATACTTTTCAAATAATAGAAAGTAATAGAAAAAAGAAGAAAAAAACACGGAAAAATCAGATAAAATCTAGTTGGATTGCATTTTGCAAAAAGGAACCAGAAGCATAGCAATGTTGCTAAGATTGTGCAACTTCATCTTCTGCAATTAAATTACTGAAATCATGAAAAAACATGAAATTTACATGGTAATGTTTGCCTTAAATTTACAGCATTCAGCAAGTATAATGGGAACTGTTGATGGATAATCACGTTTCTCTTCCACGACAAAAGAAGTTGCACAATCTTAGCAACATTGCAATGCTCCTGGTTCCTTTTTGCAAAATGCAATCCAGTTGTAGTTAACCCTCTATGGCATGAATTAATTTTGGATTTCAGATTCTAGGGGCACTAATCTTTTTTGTAGCTTGCATAAAAAACATGGAGTACCAAATTTTTTTCAAAATTTTAAATTTAAGGGGACAGTTTTTCAAAAAAAAAAGAAAAAAACTAATGAAAGTTTGCAAAATCACGCCACAGAGGAAAGATTCGACTTTTAAAAACCTAATAGACATTTTGTTCCGAATTCGTCACGCTATGCCATAAAGGGTTAAAGAGATAAGTTGGATGTCATCGGAATCACATACAAGAAAAGAGAGTTCGGTGCTACGAAGGTGTTGCATGACAATTCTACGGAACTTCTCTATGACGATATACAAAAGGGCTCGAAGCTTACCCTTAAATTTGCCCATTCGAGGCCTCTAAGTGCCTTCTGAGTGGAAAACGTGAATTGCATACAGTGCACCTTCGATTCCCGGGGCTATTATGACACCGCGGCACGCAGAAAGGGCTATTTCACGGGCGACGATGCCGAGTCGAGGCAAATTTTCGGATGGATTTTCTTCGATCCATCAAGAACGGATTAAAACAGAATATTTTCGAAAGAAGTGGCAACGCTGCCCTCACTAATCTGCCGTACGTTGTCGCATCATTATTGAAACCATACATTATGGTGAAGCTTCAGGTGCTTGGAATAAAGTGAGCCATTCTTTGAGGAACGGACGTTTGCATTTTGGAATGCTGCTGGACCTGGAATTATGCAATCTTGCCCTTAGTTCGTTTGACGATATAACGACCCTGTGCTGGCATAATTTCGTTCCCTGAAAAAATCTACCGCATTGTAACTCATTTTTCTTTTTCTTTGGACAAAAATGAAACGAGAGAGGAATGGTAGGAGGACGAGAAGCAGCAACAGCAGACGAAGAGAAAGATAAAGAAGAAGAGAGGAGAAATGATTGTCATTTCAGCCAAAGTTGTTGAGGAATTGTTGAGACTTGGAAGGGAAACGGTAGCACTTCTGAAATTCGTAAAATTTGATAAAAAAGACAAACATTTCCCAAACTAAGGTTAAAATTGAAATTTAAGGGAGGTAGAGGTAAGCGCACATCTCTCCTCCTCCCGAAAGAATCAAAGAAACCTGACAGTGTGAAATTGATTCTCCAAGAGTAATTAAACCTCATTGACAAAGCAAGTAAGCAAGCTGATCCGAATAATAATTGCGTGTGGAATATCTATTCTCTTAGAGTTCCTCGCGCAAAGTTTGGTTTCCCGAATAGACAACGCGGCGGACGACTAATAATAGCGGATGGGAAGAGGTCACCCGGTCACTCCCCGCACCCATCCCTCTTACCG
>NW_017547136.1:808098-879839 GCF_001854935.1 Bemisia tabaci
AGCGCTAACGCTTCAGTTTCACGCAGAAGCGGAAATTTATTTTTAACGTCTATTAAACTTAGTTTTTACTTCAATTATATCGAGCTCCCATCGTCTCCGTGCACAAACGGTGCGGTGCGCACAGAGAAAACATTTCTATTGGACTCCACAGACAATGAGTGTATTCAATAAATATAAATATAATTTCTCACTGGAAATCTTTTTAGGGCTACCATAATCTTCATGGTCTCTAATAGGGTTTCAATAATTACTTCGATTTCCAATTCTCTGTCTTTCCCCTGACATTTTGTTTCATTTCCCTGACTCCAAAATTGCCTTAGTCTCCGATTTTTTCATGACCTGCAAACGTAACTTCCACTAGGCCTTAATTTGTTATTTTTTTCCAATTACGCTGACTGGTGCTAATTATTTGGCGAAATTTCCACTTCAAGGTATCCAAATTATAGAAAAAGGCACTCGGAAGTTGTCCACGCTCTCGCATAACACCGCTTGAAGTTGCTGACCCGACGTGCTACTCGCGGAATTTCCCAATTTTCCTTGGGAATTCCCCAACTTATTCTGCGAACTTTTTGACTTCCTTGAAGCCCCGCTCTCTGACATACCGCGACGATTAATGCCTGGTCGTTAGGAAAATTGTTGGATCATGAGAGGAAGGTCGTTCCAGAACCCCTGAGTCCATTTCTTGCTCGCGCTACTGTTTGGAGCTAAATTATGTTTTCGAGGAAATTGATAAACTGAATTCCAGTCGACGCTATTATGTGCTCCATCCGAATTCTCTTCACTTGCACAAAGCAGTTCGTCTAATTCGGTATTCACATGCAATTCAAAATGTCCCATACTAGCAAGGGAAGAAGTGTTAGACTTCGGAATTTGACCATCAGAGCAATCAAGACTGAAGATAGCGGTGGTCTCTCTTATAACGTAGGAGATACTGACCGTTAAGACCTCAACTTTGAGAGCTTTGTATCAGAAAGAACCAATGGCAGGCACCATCGTGTTTCTCGCGACATTTAACACAAGTTGCAGTGCTGCCGTGCTAAGGAAGAAAGCCGTATGAACATTCGAGAGTTGCCAAATTTCCTTCGATAAAGTGTGTATTTTTAAGGAAATTTTGTGAATATTTTCCCTTCAGATGTTCAGAATCTTCAGATAAAATTGTGAACTAAATTATCTGGAAATTGGGAGGAATATATTCATAAATTTACCAGGAAATTCGCATTTTATGAGAGGAAATTTGGCAACGCCTGAAGGTTCATACGGCGTTTTTCCTTAGCCCGACAGAGTGGTGGAAGCGCAAATCCCCGCGGCAAGGTGCTCTTACGGCGCAACGTGGCGTTTCGGTAGGGAAATTGGCTGACGGCACATGAATCGGGCATCGGTTTTAAAATTTCAGCATTTCAACGGCGAAGTTAGAAACTTGCCAACGCAACGCGCCAACGCACCGCGGTCTAGGCGGACCGAGCGAGGCGTGCCACTGTAAATAATTCCGTCTCGCGAAAACTTGGCGTTCGATTTTCTGTTTTTTTTTTTCCTCCGCCATCGAACACGTAATCGATATGAGTCATCGAGTCATCAGCGTTACCGACAAGTAGGCTGTGGAGCCACATGACGAGCCCTTCGACTAATGAAAGCACACACCTCACAAGGGCAAATTTTGCAATGAGGAACCGCTATTTCTGGCTCATCTATGAAATCGCTTATCTGCATATGCTGATATGGTATATGCGGTTTCTAAAATGGGCAGAGCAAGTGGTTTCTTATTGCAAAATTTAGTTATGATATCGATGATGGACCAAAGATTCAAAGCAAGTTGAAACCGTTGATCAATTTCCTGATGTGCTTCGGTATACCAGAACTTAGTCGTTTCCCAGGAAGGCCGAACTACAATTCGACGTTTCAAAATTTCTACTTGCAAATTGTACTTTTACTAAGAAACTGATGGGCATTTCGAATTTAACATTACGTATAATGTTACTTCTGTTTACACACTAAAATCGGCAAAATTTAGGATAAGAATTGCATATTTTCATTCTTCTGAAACGTCCCGTCGCATTATTTAATTGCTTTCTATCAAATATTGAAAAAATATGACGCGATGCTTCGATTCAAACCCTGCCAACCCATTGAACAGAATTTCATATTTCCTGAGTAGGGCACTATCCAATTCAACGATTCGAGTTTCCGTGACATAAGAGTTCATTTTTACAAGTGTACTCACTGATAAACGACCAGAGACAACGAGTTTCACAAAATCATCCACAACGAGGATACACCATCAACGTGCACGCAGAAACACGAATTCAACTCTGGAATTTCTTACGACCCTCGCGTTAACCTTTCAACCCGCTGCAGGGGTGAAATCGAACGATTTGAGATGAAATTTTGGGCGGAATATTTAGGTTAGGAGGAGGACGACGCGGCACTGGAACTGGAACAAGGCACGAGCGGAGGCAGCTACGCGAGCGCGCGTACTAGACGCGCGACGAAAGCTCCTCATGCGAGACGCCCTACACCCAGCGCCTCGTCTCGCGATGACATGTGCCGGGTGCCCCAACTCGCACTTCTAAAAAAACCCGCACGCCAACAGGTGGGCACGTAGGTGTTGCCGCCAGCGCCAGGACGCCCGGCTCCAACCTCGGGCCTCGCGGAAAAATCGACGACGCCATGGAAACTTTGACTTGTTGCTCTGGCGCTCCACGTTGCCACTCCGAACTTTAGAGTTAGAACGATGAATTTCTAGTAAGTAGCTGAAAACAGCCAAAATTAGCCTCGATCACGTCATCAATCGAACGTGGCCGGAAACTGCCATATATACGCGGATAGCGTAATATCCGGACATGGTGCGTGGACATCCGTGGTGCGAACATCAGGGTGACAAGTTTCGAGGATTTCATAAATGGATTTCGTTTTGCAAAAAGGAACCAGTAGCAATGCAATGTTGGTAAGATGGTGCAACTTCATCCATTGCAATTTAACTATTGAAATCCTGAAAAAAGATGAAATTTCCAGGATAATTTTTGTCCTAAATTTACAGTTTTTAGCGATTAAAATAGAAACTGTTTATGGACCATCGGGTTTTTCTTCTAAGACAAAAGAAGCTGCACAATCTTAGCAACATTGCAATGCCCCTGGTTCCTTTTTGCAAAATTCAATCCAAATATCTGTCAATGTTCAGATTTTCCAATTTTTTGGCGTGAATTGTCCTTAAGATTTTTTTTCACGAAAAAATCAAGTATAAATACTACAAATTTGGAAAATTAAAATTTTTATTCAAGGTTTCGTGGCGAAATTCCCTTAAGTTAGGGATGGTCAGTTGGTCACTGACTAACGAAGTCCGTGTTTTAGTCGAATGATCATCCCTAGCGCAAGCAGGCAAAGATCTCTATCCTTCCTGCTGGACGTCGGAAAACCAGCTTAATTGTAAAACGGTATATCTGCAATAAATTCTTGTACATGTACACACACACAGACGTTTTTACGTAAATTGCGATCATACCCTCGACTCCTATCTGATAAACTCATTGCCAGTGAAATTGCGCGCAGGTGCTTCAATAGCACGGCAATAATGACGACGCGTGTAAGATAAGTCAATCACTTCGCGTTATGATAAGTCGATTTGCAGCCGTGCACCTGTACATTGTTGCGAGCCAATGGTTAAAAATACAAGGCTGACGTCATCCTAATAAAATACAATGCAAAGAGCAAGTCGCTCGGTTCGCCGACCTTGGAAAATAAAACGGTGGACAATGAAAATTATCGTGGCAAGCTTTATCTTCCTGCCCTCTAGATTGGAATTAAGGTGCTTCAGGTGGTAATCCACACGGTAATCGGTCGGAATTTGGGCGTTATTGGCGCGGTTGAGCTTACAAGAACCGAGTAACTGCTCAAGCGCTTTCGTTGGTAGATTCCCGGGTACCTGATGCAGATAGAGCTTTTTTCAATCGACGGATTCGTCTAAACTTTGCGCGTGGCATAACGTCGCTTTTTTGACGTGCGAGCGTGTCTCGATTTTCACTTGAGCCTTGTTGTCCATAAGACTCCATGCTTTTCGGGGCTTACTTGGAAACAGACGTGCGCCCTTACGTCGGAGGAGAGACGATAAGGCGAACTTGTAGAAAGCCATAATCGACTCTTCAAACCATTGAGAGGATAATTGATTCGAAAGATATGCGTTAATATCAGTGAAACTCCGAATCGGAATGCGTAATACGATTACATCAAACGGCCAGCATACAAAACTTACTTCAGTTCTGTATAGTTTGCGATGTGCTCGATTCTAAGTAAAATTGTGTGAAAACAATTCGGTGTGCCTAGACGAGGGGGTAAAAAAGAGATAATATAGGCGGATTTCCTTTTGATAAGCAAACAGTCAGATTGAATCAAGAGTGTTTTTTCTTTTCAATGTTTTCAAGAGTCTAGACTCTAGGTCCAAGCGACTTTTTTCCCGGTATAACATTCCCTGACATTTCCCGGTTTTCCCTGACCGAGGCAACCCTATCGTTTAGACACTCTACTTCCATAATCAGCCTGCAGAGCCCTTTTTAACCGAGTAAGTCTCCCACAAAAGTAGCGCTGGCTGATCGTGAATCGTAAATTCCGACCGGCGCGGCGCGGCAAGACAGGATTGGCGGTTAACGCGACTAACGCGGTTAACGCGAGCGGGCGCTATGAATAGGTGCGGGCGCGAGGTTGGACACCGATGCGATGCGCGATGCACCGAAAAGCAATTACGATCCGCTTGAGCGGGATCGAACTCGGCGTTGATTGAAAGCTCCGGCTCCCTTGCCCATTCGGCCACTTTCAGCTTATTTCCCCGTCTGGATGAGAGCGGGTACACAACTCGGTGAACAAGGCAAGTGTGCTCGCGGTGGGAGGATGGCAGGGGTCCGGGGACCCTTGATTAAGTTGTATGGATGCCGCAGCCACAGCCGCCGAGCCAAAGGGACGAGACTCCCACTTACGACAAGCCGAGAAAAATCCCGGACGCAACGAGGGTATCGTCTGCACAGTAAGAAAAAGTGACGAACTATTCGTGTTTTTATGAGAAGTAGAAACGGCCTTCTACTGGCCTCTTAGCGACGTGCGGAACTGTTACTTTTGGGGATGCGTCACTTCCTCATGGGCAATTATAAGGGAACAACAGTCATCAGTAGCTGCTACACGGAGAAAAAAACTTCGTGCATGGGACCCGAGGTTGAGTTCATGTGGATCTCTGAAGTTTTCTGCACACGCATCCGAAAACTTGAGGTCGAGCTGCCGAAGTTCGGGTCAGAAATCGAGACACTTCGGTATGTACCGGGGTACTTCAGATGTGTGACCCGAACCCTTTATGTATCGAAGTACTTTTGATGTCTGACCTTAACTTCGGCAGCTGGACCTCCAGTTTTTAGATACGTGATCCGAAAACTTCAGAGATCCATATGACCTCAACTTCGGATACCACGCACGAAGTTTTTTTCTCCGTGTAGGTGGCTGATGAGCTTCAAGTGACGCCATGAGTCGAACGAGTTCACCAAACTTCGATTCGTTTGCATATCCAAATACTTAACACTTATGCCCTCTGCACACGTTACCTACAAGTTTTAAGTTGAAAAAGGGGGCCATCGATGAGGGTTTTTGCAACACATTTCACGATCGTCGATGAGTGATGCACCGATGACTCCCACTTTCAGCAAAACACTTGCAACGTGTGCGAAGGGCTTTATTGTTAGTTAAGCATCCACCTAATACTTATGTAGGTTAACAATTATTGAATGGTAGAGTTCCGAAGAGTAAAGCTTCTACCATTGCTAAGATAACGATGGAGGGTCTATCTTAGACTTTGAGTAGAACACGGAGTAACCTAACCCCTCTTCTCGACACTCCCCCAACCTTAAGGCACATTTCCTCATTTCCGTTGGTCATTTTAGCGGAAACAACCATGGAAAAGCTACTATACAACGGTGGCGGAGCCAAAATTGCAGATTTTGGCTTGCCTTGGGTACAGAACCACTTCCAGTCTTTGACAGGTGCTCTTAAAAAAAGATTTGGCTCGACTGACTTTTTCCTCTGGGCATTAAAAAACCTGCCATTCTGAAGGGTCGGGACAACTTATCAGAAGATTCGAGCTTCAGCTGGAGGATCAATGTCGTTTTTTAGTCTCACGATTGGGTTATAAGTGCGAAAAAAAATTAAACGGAGCGAGGAGCCTTTCTCACTTAAGGACCAGGAAGCTCAGCTTTACCGTATCGAGAGAAACTTGACGCAAGAGTGGGTGACCAACAACTTTCTTCTTTTTTCTCCACCTCTCATTGCTGAATTTCATCTTGCCGATGGATTGCCTTTCTCTTTCATCCAACGACTTGCTAATGATTTCGAACCATTTTGCTCGGCCAAAACTTGATTGTTACTCGATTACGTGATCATCTGATCGACTTATGACCGTGTTTAAGAAAAGCCCCGTAGAATAATGTTGATGTTGTCAAAGTCCCCTGAATCGAATTTGCATTTAACTGAGAGGTTGTGATTTTTTTTTAAGTTTCTCGGAAGTTAGTTCAGTGGCGATTTTGCAAGTTAGCAACACTGTTTTTCCTTCATTTGAATCCATTAAAAATATCGATTTTGGTGCCTCATTAAGAATCGATTGTTTTGCATACATTTAAATGGAGGGAAAGCAGTGTAGCCAACGTCTAAGAATCGCCAATAGTTTCGTACGGTATCAAACGAAGGCAAGGATAAAGGCCGTTTTTGGGCGTATTCGGGCTGGATTTCCTAAACTCAACGATTTTTGGCTCATTGAACGTCTGAATTTAAAGAAATGCATCGTGATTTGGTCATTTTTGGCCTCTTTTCGGGTCTAATACTGGCCTAAATGGACCGCGCAGAAAGAAACTCGCCACATCAGCTATCGCCAAATTTAATTGGGCAATTTACTTTTTTACACGAAAACGATCG
This sequence comes from Bemisia tabaci, assembly GCF_001854935.1. NCBI lineage: Eukaryota > Metazoa > Arthropoda > Insecta > Hemiptera > Aleyrodidae > Bemisia > Bemisia tabaci. The sequence goes on from NW_017547136.1 coordinate 815,032, forward strand.
TGCAGATTTTTATGCAAATTTCATTAAATCTGCATAATACGAAACAAATTCCTTACAAATGTCAAAGGAATCCGCAAAAACTTTCTTTTGAAAAAAATTAAATTGTCCAGTTAAATCTGGCAATAACTGATGTGGCTTGGCTCCTTTCTGCTCCGCGGTCCGAAAATGGGTCTAAAGGCAGACTTTGGTGAAAACTGCAATTTGAACAGGCATTTGACCGTAAACCCGCGAGGCCTTTGTTGTCATCCGTTGAAAAGTCGAAAAGAGCGAGACGATCCAACGGATGCCGGCGCAGCGCGTGTAACCGGGGAGGAATTGCGCGCACGCGGCAGCGACGGCCGACGCACACTGTAACAAAACATAGGATTGCCCGGTCATGGACTTCCTCCGCAACTTCTTTCCGCTATATCCTTCGATCTTTATGAAATTTCAGGTCTGAATCACGCGTTCTAGAAGTATTTTCATCGCCGAATCTGATTTTGACCTTAGTTTTGCCGATTTTCAAACGGAAATGCATGTTTTCGGGTGTTTTTATGACGTGTTGCTCAGGAATGTAGGAACCAAGGTGTTTTCGTAGATTTTCTCTCCAGTTTCTCTCAACTGTTTCACTCCCTTTTCCAAAATTTCAAGTTAAATTTCACATAATCTGAAGTATTTTTATCGTAGAATTCGATTTTGACCACAGTTCTATCGATTCATCGACGCCAACATTACATCACATCAACATTAAGGAAGAAGTATCGAGTACAATAAAATTATGCTTTAATATATCTGATTATTGTGCAGTTATTTCAAAGTGGAATAAATAGAACGTATTGAAACAATAGGAAATTAAAGTAAACCGTCAGTTCATGAAAAAACTCTATACTTATTCAGTATACGGTTCGCTATTAGAACACAGTTGACAGAAAATATCGGTTGGAAGGCCTATGTAATCATCTTATTCGCTGTCGTCCATTCCGCCATCGTCCATCGATTCCTCTACTTCCTCTACCTCTCTTCAAGAGGGTCCTCTTCGAAGTTGATGTCACTGCATGTCATTATTGCTATGATGAAGGACTAGAAGTGCAGTGGCCTCATGATTTTTGAGATTTTGCGATTAAGATTATTGCGTTTTTTTGTTGTTATCAACCATATACAACTGTTTAATGTAAAACTGATTATTTGATGCATTTCCTCTTATCCCCTCGATTGTTTTGGATACCAGATTCCGGTGGCATAACAGTCATCAATAAATGGTCTAGTAACAGTTAGGATAAAGTCCCCTCGTCGATCAATTTACCTCTAATCCTACGATGGGAAATCCGCATTGGCCAGTTACGCTGTACGTAGCGTCTTAAGCGGATGGAATGTAACCATATTTGCTGATGTTTAACACTACTATGCGTAGTATTTATTATGTTCACACTATTACTTAGATGAAACTGCTACGCCTTACTTCGCAGGGTCTAATAATTAGATTAAGCGCATTTAGCAACCTGCGATATTTGCTTTCGAGAGAGGCAAATACCTCTAGGCTGACACCGGGGGGAGGGGGGGGGTTATAATTTAGGTATCTTGGGCAGAGGAATGCTGGTCTTAAAACCATACAAAATATATGAACAATTGTACATTTTCCAATTTTTTAGGAGGGACGTCCCTACGTACGCTTTTGCAGGATGCCTTGTGCCGTATGCAAAATTCAATAAATTTCGCGAATGTGCAGCTATCTGCAAGCAAATATGGCTGATTATCATTCTCAAAAGATTACTGGAGCACGCCATATGCTTACTTTTTTGCAAAATGCGGCACTATTTTTAAAAGCTTGCTTAAAGTTCAATTTTCATGTTTCTGAAGCGGGTAACTTTAGAGATACGTGGTAGCCTTCAGCGTCGAGATAATTTCAAATAGGGCCAGTGAAAAATGTTTCGTAGAGTCTTAAAAATAAGTTTCAAGCATCAAAATTTACATGGGTTAATCTCACAACAAAATATAAGGGTCGAATTGAGTTTGACGGAGAGAGACCCGCTCGTGTCGTCTGGCCTTTTCAGACGAAAATCAAAGAATCTCACGAATCTGCGCCTATCTGCAGCCAAATATGGCTGATTATCATTCTCGAAGGATTACTTGAGCACGCTATATGCTTACTTTTTCGGCGAAATGCGGCGAATTTTTTGAAAGCTTGCTTAAAGTTCAATTTTCATCTTTTTGAAGTAGGTAACTTTAGAGTTACGTGGCAGCCTTCAGATTTGACATAATTTCAATTATTACCAGTGAAAAATGTTCCTTGGAGTCTCAACAATAAGTTCCAGGTATCAAAATTTACATGCAATAACGTCACAACAAAATATAAGGGTTTTAAGATTTTGACGAAGTGTGACAATTTCAGGAACAGCGGAATCTGCCACATTTGAGAAGCTCTAGGAAAAAATTGGAGGAAAAAAATTGAAAATACATGCTAGATTCGTATAGTATGAACCCTTAGGAACACTTCATGCCCACTCCGGATCCAAAATTAGAGACACCCCCGTGTCCGACCTTTTACCCATTTCGTCACAGTGTGCGACGGGGCGGGTTTAAAGTTAGACCTTATCGCGATTTTCGGTATTTTCGCCACAATTTGGCGGGGGTCCAGGGGCGTCTGGCCGGCCACCGCTTATGAACGGCGTTGCAGCCGCCTTGTCGCCGATAAATACCTCTCAAGAGCCCTGCCCCGCCGGGAGTGCACCATCGTCAAGTGACGCCACCACATTCCTCGCTTCGTATCGGTTATTGAATTCATACACTGAAAAAAAAGTTACGGGCTATACAGACATACCGGGCTCAAAGGCCGGGACTTCCGGGTGCTGGAGCCGTAGCTTCGATTGCTCCGGGTGCTTTGCCCGGAGCGCGAACGGTATGTCTATATGCGGCCCGTAAATACGGCTTCCATGACCGGAATTTTTTTTTCCAGTGTATCAGAGGCGTTTCGTGATTTTCGGCAAAAATGGGATTTGCCCATTTAAATGTATGTAAAAAAAAGTCGATACCGAGCGATTTCATCAGTGGCGTGGCGTGCTTTGCGATATGTCGATTGATCTGCCATTGAAACCTATGGTAAGGGATCGATTAACAGGGTGTTCGCAGCGAACACCTTAATAACCGATTCTTTACCACGGATTCAAAGGGGGGAAATATCGATAATCGATCATTCACGCCACGCCACTGGATTTCATGTGAGGCAGACGCAGCACTATCTGACGACAAATGGTAGGCGGCCATCAGGTGTGCAGAATGTGCTGGATCGCGGTTGGACGGTGTGGACCTCGATACACGGTGTAAACTCCGGCAAGCGCAATATGGGCAATTTGCATAACAAGATGTTGTGTGTATCGGTGTAGTGTTGGAAGTATGTCGACGATGCTGAAGGCGCTACATCGGATGCGCACGGGAACGCCTTATGTAACCCGCAATAAGTCACGGTGGCGGCGATTCATGCTTTGATTTTACACTTTTGCTTTTCTATTTTTAATTACTGTTTGCACACTGATTTTTATATGTATAGATAACTGCAGCTTAGCTGATGTTTTGTTGCAGTTACCTAGGATTGCGTTTATTTTTTGTTAAAGTTACTTTGGTCGCGCTGATTTTTAGGTCAAAATTACATCGTCCGTGAATATTTTTTTGTTGAAGTTACTCCGACCGCGCAAAATTTGATGATTTTTGGTGAAAGTGTAAACTGAATAACTTCATGCACTCCTGAGTGTCCTCAGCTGGTTTTAGAGCTCTATTTTATGATGAAATACACAAAAACAAAGGACGCTACGCCAGCGCCGCTACGGTCCGTCGTCCATGCTCAGAAATTCGAATTTTACAAGAATATTTACGCCATAGTGCATCAGGGTTCATAGTACGTCACAGATTGCTGAATTCCTGAGTGTACCCTGAATTTGCGAGGAAAAGAAAAGATAAAATATAAATTTTCAATTGTCATTACAGCAAAGCGTCGAACTTTGTGGTTCACGAGATTTCTCCTAAAATTCCCTGCGTTTCTCCTGGTGGCTAACAACCCTCCTGCACCCACCTACGTCACGGTTTAAACAAATCATGAACTGCCACCACCTACTCCACCGTACTTAGGAAGAGCGCAGTATGAACATTAGAGAGTTGACAAATTTCCCTCGATAAAACATGTGTTTACGACGGCACTCGTGCATATTTTTCCTTGAAATTTTCAGATATTTTAGATTAGATTGCGCGTAAAATTGTCTGAAAATGCTGGAACAAAAATATTCACAATTTTCCAAAAAAGTCAGTTTTTATCGGAGGAAACTTGGCAGAGTCTGAGGGTTCATACGGTGTTCTTCCTTGGACGGCAGAACTTTTCTTCTCTATCATTACAGCTCCATTTGAACTCTCACGAGTCACGACCTAACTTGACTTGGATCCGAAATCCCCTTTTCCGTTCCGACAGGAATTCCCTCGAAAAGATTTTGTCCAGCTGTATCCAATAACTCGGTCCACGAGGACGCTTATCCGTTCTCGACGACTGGTCACAGTAGATTAATCCCCACCAAGACCAAGTCGAAATCCGGGGGGCCGCTAACGCCTGGGCAGTTCGAAATAACAATATACCTACACACGAACGCCACGCCACGCCGAGGCGGGGTGGGGCGCTGGAGCCCAAAAGAGAAACGAAACCATGGGCAGAACTTGCGTGGCCACTTCGGAATGGGATCCGACGCAGCTTCCCGAGAGCATAACGTGAAATAACTTATTACCCCGGCGATTTGGCCACTGATCATCGGCCGCCCGCGAGTGGGAACCCGACGTGGTTGCCAAGTTGATACTCAAATTTTAAAAAAAAAAGACACTACAAATATACCTATGTATAGAGACAGAAAGAGTTTAAGTGTCGACTGGGCCCCATGGAGACTTTTGGGAACAAACAAAATGTAGGGGGGCTCTAGGTAGAACTGGGGAAAGAAGAGATGAGACAAAGTCAATTCAACCTGAATGCATAAAAAATCAAATGGCCCATTGGTTAGCATGTGAATTTCTGTTGAATGGTGCAATTTTTGGATGTGGCTTTTGTCTTATCTTTTATTTCGCCAATTCTGGAAGAGGGTAGCGAGAAGTCAAATATTCTAATTTAGATTGAAATTCTGATTCTTCTCCTAATTTAAGACAAAATAATTCATTGCTGCTGCGAGAAAAAATTCTCGGTAAAAATGTTCATCACACAATACAGATTTTAAACGATTTTTAGCTCCTGAACGGACAAGTATCTTAAAATATTCAGCAAGTCATGAAATACAGAATATTCAGAATTTCAACATATAAAAATATGAGAAGCAATTGAAGAAGAGACAAAACGAGTTGGTAGGTTCGAGAAATTATTTTTCCAAGTATATTGAAAACTCGTGAGCTCTTCGCCATTAAGTCACGAAATTTTGTGAACCGACAAAAAACTATCGGCCTCGGCATAGGGCAAAATGCCTGATTTCACTATTTGCCTGCGACATCTACACCACGCACTCTCTGCGAAGGTACTCTAAGGGGTTGGAACACAGGCTAAACTCAGTGTTGGAGTTCAGCTGACAACTTTGTCCCTACCTGAAGTGAGATCTGACAACTTAGGGACAAGCGAGCTGCTAAGTCAAGGTCTAACAGGGCGCGGAGGCGGAGACAGGTGATGGAAAACTGTCAAAAGCCAGATCTGAGCGCCCGCGCGGCAACGCTGCTTGGTAGACTAAATCAGTAAAAAGCTCAGCGGGGGAAGACTCTTAAAAAGCTCTTTCACCACGAAGCTGCGGCGAAACCGGTGAAGGAACAAAAATTTGGCGTGTAAATGTCAAACTTCATCGATAAATCCTCCGAGTTTCATGGGATTCGAGCGATCTCGTGCGGTTCTATTACAGCAATCGGTTGTCTGCCCAGACACACTGACCACATATTCAAACATCTTAGCTTTTTCTTTTGCCTGACTTGAAAAAATGCCAAGTAACATCCCTCTGTTGGTAGTTCTGAATTTCCATAAATATAGGACACCGTATACACGGAGAAAAAAACCTCGTGCTTGGGACCCGAAGTTTAGGTCATATGGATCTCTGAAGTTTTCAGATTGAGCATCTGAACACTTTAGATCTAGCTGTCGAGGTTCGGATCACACATCTGAAACTTCAGTTCGTAAGAACCGAAGTTTTTCGGATGTGAGAACCGAAGTTTTTCGGATGTGAAAACCGAAGTACTCCAGGTGTAAGAACTGAAGTTTCAGATGTGTGATCCAAACCTCAGCACCTGGACCTTAAGTGTTCAGATGCTCAATCTGAAAACTTCAGAGATCCATATGACCTAAACTTCGGGTCCCATGCACGAAGTTTTTTCCTCCGTGTACACTACTGTAGACAAATATACGGAGAGTATCAGGTTGGAAACGGTGACACGTAGTACTGAAAATCAGCACTGAACAGCGTATCAGGAGAGGAACGGTATATTCACTAGCAAAAGAAATCGCTGCGAGACGTTTGACTGGAAACAATGAACCTGGACCACTGGACATGATACAAATTTAAGCATTCTAAGAGATAATAAGCCTTCAAAATTCCACGCAGAACACGATTTGCGCCATAAAAATTACTGAAGCCGACTCTCAACTAAGATATTGAAGTATTTATTTAGCCGATCGGTTACGAGAAATTTTGTCAGGCTTCTTAATAAGCCGTGTCCCTCCCCAAACCTGAAGTCTTCAAAGTATAAACAACTTGCAATAGCTGAGCCAAGGTGCAGATGTAGGGTTTGTCATCTTTTCTTACAGCAAAAACTGTCTCGGTAACGTCTAGTGTGCAATTTAATTCAAGTATACTAATTCCCATGAGCGGAAAGTTCGAATTTATGCATTGAAAAACGTTTATGTATTTGTTAGAAGTTACTTCGATACTTAGTCAAATCATGTTCAACGAACAATTTTGATGAGGAGACATGTAGGTATCAATGCTTAGATTCGCACCTTGTCTAATGGTACATTGATTTGGCAGGTATTGACATTCCTGAAGCCAACCGCGTTACATCGATAAAACACAGGGAAAGAGGGAGCGACTTCCAACTCCTGACCGCGAATGTGCGAAATTCAAATGAAGGATGAAACGTGGATTTGTTTATCCGTTTTAAAAGCGCACCTAAATAGGTGTGAGGCTCAGCTCAGGAGTCTCAGCGGTTGAATAAATAGTGGAAACTTGATCCTAAAGGGGCACGCCCATAATCTTCGTCGTAAGATTTCGTCAAACCCCATTCTACGCAGATTGATTCCTTCGATGCGAATGCACCATCGGATCTTATTCTTAAGATTGAGAAGCGTTGCGACATAAACACGCTAGAAAAGCCAAATGCCATATCAGCACAAACCTTGTGTTAATGTAGGGGTTGCGGCACACTGTGGCATCTCTGAAGTTTTCGGATTGAGCATCTGAACACTTAAGGTCCAGCTGCTGAGGTTGTATCAGACATCTGAAACTTCAGTTCTTACATCTGAAGTACTTCGGTTCTCACATCCGAACAACTTCGGTTCTCACATCCGAAAAACTTCGGTCTTCACATCCGAAAAACTTCGGTCTTCACATCTGAAGTACTTCAGATGTAAGAACTGGAGTTTCAGATGTGTGATCCGAACCTCGACAGCTAGACCTAAAGTGTTCAGATGCTCAATCCGAAAACTTCAGAGGTCCATATGACCTAAACTTCGGGTCCCACGCACGAGATTTTTTCTCCGTGTACATACCATTGGTTTCCCTATGCAGATATGTTTCTATATGGGAGAGCCAAATATAGTGGATCCTTATTGGAAAATGTAATTCATTTGATCATAAGGGCCGAAGTTTTTACTTCCGTTCAGTTGGGAGTAACACCTTTTTTTCTAAAACCGCCTCTCGTCACAGTGAAGCTTAAACTTCTCTCCGCGGCTGAAATTCAGTCCCGGAGGCGTCGCGACGCTGCTGCCACGATGCAACAGCGACGCCGCGTGGCGGTGCAGCCGGCGTCGCGGTTACGCAATGCGCCCCCGGTGACGTAGAGCCGAAAACGCTGAGCAAACACGATTGAACGATCATGAGCGACGCTCGTTAAACGATAAAGCGCAACTTTGTGATACTTTCTTCTTGTTTAATCTGTAATTGCGACGACCGCGGGTGAGGGCGAGGAGGTCCAAACGGCCGATTAATCGAGTGACAGTAAACACCTCCGTCGAAAGAGAGGGAGCCCCCCACCCCACCCGACTGGAAGGCACCCCCCGGTGAAAGCGAATTTTTATGGCTTTATCTAGCGCCGCACTCGCATCGGAATTGCCGCAAATCTCATCCCTTAAAGTGCTTGCCATGACGATGACGCTGCGCTACCCTTACAAATTCCTCCCCCTCCGCGATGAGTCACTCCCTGAAGAGACCAATCGATGAGCGACACGGAAATTCCGTTGAATAATGCTTATGCATGGTTTCGCGGAGTGTCGCCCGAATGTTGAATTCGATACGAGGGGGATAGATTTTTTGAGCTACAAAATACGAATCTCATAGGCATCATGTTTCCTTTGGGCCATACTGTTAGGGGAGTAAAAACCTACTGTCCTTACTGTCCTTTAAAGGGTTGGCCCTGAACAAAAAAAAAATCAAGGTTTACCAAAGATAACGATCAACAAGTGAGCAAGATCGATTATTTACATTAAATGTTCACATTCCTTCAATTTCTGCCCCAATCATGAAGTAAAAATGGACCACTAGACAAGGTACGAATTTAAGCGATCTGATACATGTTTCTTAACCAGAATTTCACGTGGAAAACGATTCACACAACGAAAATTACGGAAACCAACTCCTAACGAAGATATTAACGTTTTTATTTCACATTGGTTACGAGGAATTTGAACTGCCCGCTGACAAGAAACTCAAAACTCTACGTGAGTCAAATCGCCCACTACAACGGTTTCAGCAAGCTTCTCAATCGAGCAATGTTCATTTCCCATCATGTGTTGTTCAAACTATTAGCAATTTGCTATAACTGAGCCAAAGCGTCAAAATTAAGGTTGCCAGATTTTTATATCGCAGAGACTGTCATGATAACGTTTAGCGCGCGATGTGAATCACGTAGAGCATTGTGTTTTCATGAGCGGGTGGTTTGAATTCACGCATTAAGAATCATTAAATATCTTCGTAAGGAGTTAATTTCGGTAATTTTCGTTGTAAGCATCGTGTTTTACGTAAAATTTTGGTTGAGAAACATGTATCAGAATGCTGAAATTCGTACCTTATCTAGTGGTCCATTGAGGAAAGGAAGAGATCCGTAAATGTTACTTTCTTCAACTAATGGCACTGACACGACAAAAACAAAAATCACGGAGCACATTTTGATTTAGGCATACAGAATTTGTCGCGTGGGCATATACTTTCGAACCACCCCGTACACCTTATTATTAGATAATAAAACTCAAGGAGGAACGGCTTTAAGGTGTTATGTAACCGCCCTTGTTCCATAAACCACTGAATGAAACATCCCCCTCCCCTAAAGAGTTGAGTTACGTAAGTTACCGGAGGCAGTCTCAGGCTTCATTTAGACTTTAATGTTTGGCAATACAACATGGAGTAATCACTTCTTTCAGATTGAATTTCAGGGATTCATAGGGACAAAGTTTTTTTATTTTTCCATAACCCCACGTGGCATCACAGACATAAATTTGGATTCTTCTCCACTTCCTATAGGGATGTAAAGGGAGAGGTTTGCGGTTTGCTAAGCCTAATGGCTCACAGCTGTTCGTGTTTACATGTGCTCTTAACCGCAGCTCACAGGCTTGCGATGTGCAGCTCCGCTCACTCAGTTCTCAAGTGATAAATTGTTTCTACTGGAATCATAATGTGGAGAAAAAATGAGACTTAAAATCATAGCCCAGATAAAAAAGAAAAAGAAAGATTATGTGCAAAAACATCTGTCTGCTCTGATGTGGAAGCGATTTATCCTGGTTTTCGAACACAAAAGTAGTAGTGAAGCCTTGAGGTTTACGACCACTTCCTTCGTCAGATTCCAAAATTTAGCTCGACAAAGTGACTTGACTAATGATTCTTTCTTCCTAATTCTTCGTTTCAATTTAAAGCAAGTTCCCTCTTTTTTGTAACAGCAAAATACCTTAATGAATAAGTTGAATTTTGTGTCTCTGATACGGGTGAGGTTCTGATAGACCTGTGACGGGCCAACGACAGCCCTGTAAGTGAACATATGTTGAACATTCAATGCAAAAGAAAGGAATGAAAGGGAAGGAAAAGGAAGGAGTTTGCTGGTCAATTGGTCGGCAGAACTGTAAAAAATAGTCAACTTCACTTAAGGTACTTTCGCGTCCAACTGCGAATATCAAAATGAATGATGTGAGGAGGAACCACGTGTCACTTTCTATCTATCGATGATATCATTCGGGTCTTCGTCTAATCTACTGTAAATAACCAGCTCAAGAGATACTTAATAAATTGCAATGTTTCTACAAAAATCACTCTCTTTCGACAAAATTAAACAAAGAAAAATCCGATGGTTTGTAATATTAAGCTGCAGGACAAGTCGATTTTCTTGGTGCGAATTGATGTAAAAGCCAGCCACCTGATATCAATGCGTAAACCCCACCTCTATTTTACTGTCCCTTTAAGCGGTGCCTAGCTGACCGTGTTAAACAGAGCTCATAGTAATTTCCAAATTAATTACTCCTTGTGATTTTCCTCAGCTTTTCCTGGATTTGCAAGGGAAAAGAAGAAGCGAAATTCCGCGATAAAATCATTCAGGCGGTTCGACTTTACAATTTTCAGGTGTCGCTACGATAAAGAGTCATAATTCCCTATGTTTTCTTCCAAAATTCCCTCAAATTTTAATGATTTCTCCCGGACTGACAGAATTCCCTATATTTTCCCTCTTCCCCCGGTCGCTAGGAACCCCGAGAAGTCCTCTAAACACCACCCAGCTGTTCCCGTGGATACGCAAATCCCCGACGGGAACCAACGCTCTGCGCGTTGCCTACCCCTCAGGCGCCAGCCCACCTCTGGGCTGACCCTCATCCCAGTCCCGGAGGAGCACAACAAAGACGAAAATGGGGGCACGCACCGGGTCCTCTCGGCGGGAGTTCGATGTAGCTGGCGGTCCTCTTGGCGCGGCGATCGTCTCGGCCCATGGCGAAATCACAGATGCAAATCGACGGGAAAACCTACAGGAAACCACCACAAACACTGCCACTCTTCGCACGGCCGAGGGGGTCACAGATCACAGACAGGGGGTCCACGGACCGCGGTGGTGGTGACTGGGTCCAGCGTGGCGGTCGCGACTGCCAACGAACCGCTTCCAGCGAAGAAACTCCCGAGTCCAACGGTACGAGTCGCGGTGGAGGGGGGNATGACATTCGCGGCAGTTCGCGGAACCATTCGACCCGTTCGCTTCGAGTCGACGACTGCCCTTTTTTCGAATTCGACTTCTGCCGATGTCGACGATTGAACTCCGCTCGTTCGCGGCGCGGCGTTCCGCTGAGCGCAGCGAACTCGGACCGGTCGGCTCGGGAGTGCACCTACAACGCGGTGGTGTCGGCAGAAAGGTGGAAGTGGAGGAAAACGGACGGAAAACCCGTGCGAAATGTCCGGCGGAGTGACACGTCTTGATGGGTCGTGGCTGGAGTCGCTATGGCTGGAAGTTCGACGACTGCCGCTCGTTAGTTAGTAAAAGTGGCGGCGGAGGTGGTGGTGAGTTTTGAGTGACCTCCTTTCCGATGAAATCGGACTGCGTGGCGCGCGAGGTGAATGACGGGTCGATCAGCGCGTGTGACTGTGGCGCGCTGTTGCGTCGCGGAAAAGCGATATGTATCGATTTGATCTCACGAGTGGCGTTAGAGGAGGTTACATCTATGTTGGTGTTTGGATCCCCAGAGACAAAATTCATTGGGGATCAGTGGCGAGGCGTGAATGATCAATTATCGATAGTATTTCCTACTCGAATAGTGTTAACGGAAATCGAAAAGGCCAGCGTGCATGAAGGCTAAATCATCCGTCACGTTCTTACGGCGCAATGATACAACTATTTGAACTCTCCGGAATGCGTGAGGTATCACGCCGCATTTGAAGGCGTTTTCAAATCAGCCAAGTTCCGATACCCGGATTATCGTTTTGCATCGTTCATATTCTTTAGTTCTATTCCGTACCACTCGTTTATTTTTAATTCTCGTAGAAAAACCACCCATTTGCTAAATACAATTCTAGCTGGAGCGCACTTCAGCTATGCATTCACCACTGCAAAAATGTCAAAGGAAATCGACACGCCCAGCGTGCATGAAGGCCGGCCCGCCACAAGGGGGGGATACTGGGTCCCTGGTACCGGGGCCCGGGCCCCGGAGGGGGCCCATGTTACCCGTGAAAAACCACTATGAATTTACATGCAACCCTTGTTTCATAAGAAAAAGTGAAAAATTTACCCTAAAAATTTCCAAAAGGTTTTCAGAAACACGCTGGGACAATGTAAAATTCTTCTTAAATTTTCAAAGAAGTATCCTTCTTGGAAAATTTCTATCTATTTTCAAGATTTTCAGTACAGAGGGATATTTTAAGTAACTGCGTTTCATTTTCTTCCGTCGTCAGAAGAGTCTCCAGTCTGGGCATCCTCGACTTCAATGGCTCATGGCTCAACTCCCTTGCCATAGACAAACGAAGGGGGAGTCCAGCAGGGGGGCCTGGCCCTCTTAGAACTGAAAATAGTATCATATGCCCCCCCCCCAAAAAAAAAAAAAATAAATAAAAAATAAAAATTTTCCAGATGTTTTGAATGCAACAATTCGCAAATATTTTGTGCTGAAAGTAGAAAAAAAAACCATAATTATTCCGCATATTTGATGGAAAACTTCTTTATGGAAGCTTCAAAATGCGTCCGATAAGTCGTATAAATTCTAAATTTTCGCGGGGGATGCCCCTCGGACGACCCCCCCCCCTCCGTGCTTGGGGCCCGGACCTTAAAACTGGTACCAGGGCCCGAGATAGGATGTGGCGGGCCTGGATGGAATTCCAGGTTTGTTTCCTATAATTCCCTCATTTTCCAGGATATCTTCCTTTCTCTTCAGATAAGCATCTCTGGGTCCTAGACACCATGCATGAATTCGATTTGCGATCGATTGCAGGCTGCGAAATTCAAATCCAAGCGGGGCGGGGTGGCGGGGCCAAATTCGAGTTAAAGCTCTTATCAAGATCAATTGAATAAATAAACAGTATGCGACGCCGGGCCTTGCCCCGGGGAGGGGGGTTTGCGGGAGTGGGCTACTGTGACTGGGATTTCGGGTGCACTTGCTTTGCTTTATCATCGCGGTAAAGCCCCATTCCCATTCTTCGCTGCTGGGCCCCGCACGGGGGGTTATGGGGCGTCTCCGGCTCCCGGTGCAAAACCTGGGATCGGAAACCGCCACCCGCTCTAAGAATAGCCTCTCCACGCTTTGAGCTTTGGAAATCTGCCTTGAAAAATGTGCCCGCGTCCCGACCTCCGCCGCGAGTGCCAGATCTCCAAAGAACCCGCCTCCATCTGTACATCTCTCCTCAACGCGGAGAGAATATTGACGAACAAAATACCTTTAAAGGGCTCTTTTACGGGATGGCTGAGGAAAAGGGTTCAAGAATTTTACTTTCGTTAAAAAAAAAACAAAACAAAACAAAACAAAAAAAAGTCGCTGATTTGAAGAAAAATGTTAAACCTCAACACATTTTTTTTCTGGGAGATAAGGGGTTTGCTTCATTTACCCGATGAATTTATTTATGTATATGTATGTATGAGCCGCTTTTACGGCGCGCTAGGGCGCTCTGCGACGCCTATTCTCCACAGGAATCTGTCATGGTAGAGATCCTCCGGAAGCTGGCATCTCTCCATCTCTTCATGGATGCCCTCTACCCACCGTTTGGCTGGACGCCCTCTCCGTCGCCTACCTGGGGGGACCCACTCCAACACCTTCTTCGGCAACCTGGTATCAGCCATTCTCTGCACATGCCCANGAATTTATTTATACGAACGAGAAAAATCACTGAAAAATGGCCCGAACTGTATGTGAAAGGTGAAGAAATGGTTTATTTTTACGTCAGTTTGTTTCTTAATTGAAAAAAAATCATTGATGAAAAAGTCACATTTAGTTAATAGCGAAAATCATTTGAGTGATAATAAAAACATTTTGTCACTGAAAAAAAAACTATTATTTATATGAATACATTATTAGTTAGATAAATAAAAGATAGGCCTTTAAAGCAAAGTCAGACTTCCTTCCGTAAAAAATGATGGAAATGTTCAAGTCGAGAGTGAATCGAGATCAGGCAACAAGGCTCGACCGCCTCGGACTCCATTGAAACTATTTTCTCAGCTCATCCTAGCTCTTTACTTCCTTTACACAGAATTAATTCCAATGACGGTTATTAATAGTACTCGAGAATCAACGCGACAATTTTCAATAGTGTCTCGCAGCTATTCCGGTGTCCAGAGCAGTTTTCCTGCGCTCACTTCCTCCCTTTTTCCCTTTCTCCCTGCACCCTCCTTGGCATCTTCTCTTCGGAACTCCACTTGCCATCGATGAGACGATTAATTACATATGATGTGAGTCCTAACGGTTTTTCTACCTCCCCCCCCCCAAAAAAAAAAAGCTAAGCTGCGGAAACTTTAATGGAGATGTTGCATGTGCGAGGAATTTGAGATTTGACTGTTGATTCTTATGTAAAAGTTCGCGAGAAACACGATGGTGCCACTGGTTTTCTCTGAAATCAACTCCCAAGCTAAAAAAAAAGCTCTCAAGTTGAGGCCAAAATGGAGGGGATACCTCACACTATCCTGAGAGTTCACCTCTACATCAAGACAAACTCCATGCAAAGATAGGGAGCAAATACATTAGCAGGGTTGCCGTGTTTTCGGTTGTGGAGTCCCAAAATAAAGTGGCAGCCCTGTCAATGTATTTGCTCCCTATCTTTGCATGGAGAGGTTGTCTTGGTGTATAGGTGGACTCACAGGATAGCGTGGGATATCCCCTCCATTTTGGCCTCAACTAGAGAGCTTTTTTTGAGCTTGGGAGTTGATCTCAGAAAAAACCAGTGGCTGCATCGTGTTTCTCGCGAACTTGTACATAGGAATCACCAGTCAAATCGCAAATTCCTCACACATGCAACATCTCCATTATGAAAGTTCTAGTGATAATACCGCACCACTTGGCTGCACATTGAGACTATGCGCGCTCGTGTGTGATTACATTGATAATGATTTTCATTCTCTTTTACTGAGCTAAGTTCGGAAAATGTGGATATTTCGCATTTTACAAAGTTTGATAACTGAGAATAACGTTTATTTTTCAGCACTATTTGACAACAATGCATCGGGTATCTGAGGCGCCAAATTAACGCGGACCATTCTTGATAAGAAATTGGTTTCAAAACGGCAAAAGATTTCCAGATTTCCGGGGATATCCTCAACAGATAATTGCCAGTCTTCTGTGTTTTTTTGCCACGCCTGACACTCAAAAAAACTCCTCGAGAAACAAATCGCTCGACCAGTAACCACACGACAGAAAACTAGGATGCCGATGCACATCATCGGCTTACCAGCGTTATAGCGCCTTCAAATCCAACGCATACATCTAGCGGTACAGCAAACTATCAAAGCTCCACGGAAATTAATGAACGCTATCTGCTCTCGCAGGCAGTTCCCACCTTTTTCCATGTTACCCTAGCACCGACCACATTTATTGCCTCGGCTCTTTCTTCGCCCGTTGATTCGCAGACTCGTCTCATGTGTCTGACCTCTGGCAGAGTCAACGGCAGCCCCGCAGACCATGAAATTATGGCCACGCAGCGAGACGCGTTATGGTGCGGCTCCCCTCCAGAAACCAGAGTCGTCCGTCGGGGCTGGTTTTCCTCCCCCCGCCCCCTCCCCCGAAGCGTGAGATGCCTCGCAGAATTTGAACTTTAAACAATGATGAGAATAAAATTTTAGACGGTTCAAGGCTCACGCTGACGATCCTCCGGAGTCAGTCGGCGCGCAGTGGATCGAGTCAATGGACCGAGGTCAGACAAATTTTAGAAACTTTGAACGCTCATAACTCCGTTTATACAAAGCTTAGAGGTTCTAAAAGTGGTTCCGTTGGAATCCTCGTGAAATTTTCTTCTACAGCCACCCCTTGAAATTCAAAATGTGATGAGATAAACGTCAAAATTGCAGTTTAAGTAAAAGATGTAACGTCCGACCTCTCTTTAATTGACTCGATCCACTGTGCGGCGCTCAGGAGAGCGGGGGTCAAGGGAAGGGTCGAAGGAAATGATGCGAAGACATAGAACTTTAATGTATGTATGTATGAGCCGCTTTTACGGCGCGCTTGGGCGCTCTGCGACGCCTATTCTCCACAGGAATCTGTCATGGTAGAGATCCTCCGGAAGCTGGCATCTCTCCGCTCTTCAAGGATACCCTCTACCCACCGTTTGGCTGGACGCTCTCTCCGTCGCCTATCTGGGGGGACCCACTCCAACACCTTCTTCGGCAACCTGGTATCAGCCATTCTCTGCACATGCCCATACCATACCAACTGCTTGGTCATGATATCGTGCACAATCGTCCCCTCAACGCCCATTATCTCTCGGACACGTTCATTCCTGACACGTTCTCTCCTCGAGATTCCAGCCATAGAACTTTTATCTTCGTTAGTACGAAGCGTGTATAACTTTCAAAAGACTTTTTTTGATTTTCTGGTTATGGTCATCACCAGAGCCACCCCTAAAATTGATTTTTAATTCAATGAAATCTATGTCAAAAGCACTTCGAGTTAAGTAAAACAATTTCACGTGCGACATCTTCCAAAGGATCGCTCCACTGTGCGTTGACACGAAGTTGAAACGGAAGGACGAATTAGCTCAACTCGGATCATGTTGTCAGTAAGGTTCTGGTTCGTTCAGCGGAACGATCCGAGTTCCGACGGAGGGATTTTTGGGGTAAAAAGGGACGAGTGAGGGGCCTCCAAATTTTGCAGACTTTGCGGTGGAATATGTTACTATCTCTAATGACATATTTCCTACTCCTGGTATTAATTTCGCTCCTTTGAATTTAAAGGAAAAGAAGACTAGAAAATCTGGAAATTTTGAGAGATCCCGCAGGATATGTGTCTTGGGAAAAGCGGTCTTGGGGCCACATTTGTTTCTGAGGAAAATGTTGTTAAGTTTGGTCACACCAGGTTTGCGCGAATTCCCGAAAGCTTCTCACTCCTTATAGGAACCACCTCCTCCCATATCAGCGACCGCATAACTGCACTTCCCGAGAGAACTCACATGAATACTGCTCAAGACAAGTTACTCTGCATTGTGAAAAGTTCTTGAATTTCAAAATTCCAAGACTTTTCGCAGAGCTACTTGATGTTCCCTAGATTTCAAGGGTGTGCTTTTTCTTCCTTTTTTTGCATGATTTCTGGGAAAGTGCTTTTCACACAAATTTTCAGCGTGCAGTCTCTTGCAATTGAGGAGCTTTCCGGAAAAAGGGCACAAAGCACAAAATCGCGTGTGAGCAAAATGCATCTCAAGTTTTCAAGATTACTTTCCGGTCACTGATGATAACTTACATCGCTGCTTGGACTCCTGATTTCAAATATAAGTCACAATCAGTGGCCATAGAATAACGATGGAAACTTCAAATGCATTTTTCTCAAACGCCATTTTTTGCTATGTGCCCTTTTTCCGGAAAGCTCCTTAATTGAAAATGGTCAAAAAGTTCGGCCCGAGGAAGAATTTTAAGGTTCAGCTGCGAAACTTTTAAACTTTCCAGGGTTGGGCCAAGGTCTTTGACTTCTCCAAGAATGCATTTTCAACAACTTTTCACTCTGCCTTGGGCAATCGAACATGAGATCAGCATGAATACGCGGACAGTCAGCTTGGGAGGTTGTAAAAAAGAACAGTTGGGCCGAGCAGGTAATCGTGTAATCCAATTCCGGACGGCGAACAACGGGGCGGGAGGCGGGGGCTGCGGGATGCAGGATGCAGTTCAAGGTCGAAGGTCGCGGTGGCAGTGGCAGCAACCCCGACGTCCCGACGATGCACCTCCGAGGGAGGGGCGTCCCTGCACCCCCTTCCCTCCGGCAGGACCCGCCGCGACATTCGTCCTCACCCGCTCGTGCAGGCTCCCTTCTCCCTTCCGATTGCATAACATTGCAGCGCATGATGCGGCATGGAGGACTGCGGATGAAGCATCCAGGATGACTCATGTTCATGCTCCCCTGGCGTAGCGGCCTATCTCAATGTCCGCATAAGCCTTATTCTTCGTATAACTCCACGCTTTTAGGGCTCAAGTGAAGATAGAGAGACGCCCTTACATCAGAGGAGTGATGATATGACTCGCATGTTTTACATACATGCAGCGGCACGTACCTCACGCCTCATGGTCTGAACTTCACCTTAGGGCACAAGGAAGGCTTCTTCGGGGTGTGCTCTGCCTGCGGGCTGATTATTGAAATTGATAGACAAAGCAGTAGACAAAGAAGACAAAAAGGATATGGAGAGATCATATTGGTGGAAGCGGGGGGTTGCAACAGACAAAGGACGTAAGAAATAGATTAACTAACGGCAACCTACGAGAGACCCGATAGTTAGTCCATCATTTACCCCCTAAGTCTATAAAAACTACCCATTTCAACCAATAGGATCACTGTATACTCCTTATGTCTTCTTTGTCTATCAATTTCAATAATCAACCCGCTGAGCCGGAGGCAGAGGGTCGTTTCCGAAATAGCTCCTATTCTTATTCTTAGATAAGCACCGCATGATTTACATCGTCATTAAGGAAAGTTTGAGGATTCATTGAAAAATAATCTTCATTTGAGGAAAACTTTATTCGAATCTCAAATGGAGCTCAACTATATCCCTTCGGAGATGAATTCTTGCGAGAGATAAAAAACAAAATGCAAAGGAAAAAATTCCATGATCAATTCAAACTTAGAGGAGGGTTGTTAAACATTGGAAAAATACTCAGTATTTTCACTTTTGCTAACAGCCCTTAAAAGGATCTACTTCAGAAGTTATACACCAGAATTGTACTCCAAATACGGAAGATGGGTCCTATTATGATGCTATTTTAAGGCCTCCTAAAACAACAATTAATTGCAGAGAAAACCATGTGGAATCTCTTGTCGGTAAAGAGCTGTTCAAGGAGTAACGAGGAATATGGTCAGAATAATTAAACAGAAAAGGGACCAAGTTACTTTTTGAGAGAGAGAAAAGAAAATGAGTTGCTAGGAGTTTTGAAGAACTTGAAGGTTGTAAGTTTGATCCATTTTCAAAATTCCCTGACTTTTCCCTGCCATCTTGCAAGGAAAACAGAAAAAGGACAATTTAAAAACAGCAATTCAAACTTTGAAGCACCGCATTTGAAAATATGAAGTTGAAACTTTAAAAAAAAAACTCAAATACAGACATAAGCACAAGAGCGGTCCTGGCTCTAACTTTGGCAACTTATCTCAATTTCTCTATTGTTTTCTAGGGGCAAGAATCAAGTGAAAGTTACTGAACATTTTGCTGCTATGCTGCTGTTGTTAAAAACTTGAGGATTACAAGTCACTTGTCCTCCAACATCACGTGACACTAAAATACGTAATACAACTATTTCAACTCCTGCGTCGCTTAAATTGCATTTATCGAGTTGAAGGCGAACCTGGTTACTCCTTCCCATTTTTATAATCCAGATGTGTGCGGGAGAGGGGGGTTACGTTCTAACTTTTGCCACCCATGTTGAGGTAAAAGTCAGAGTCAAAATATTATTCTTCAGGGAGAATCAAAATCTCGAAAGCAGCTAAACGGGTTAAATTCAGAATAATAATACCCATTCTTCTTCCACTCAGTAAGTACTAAAAGCAATAGCTGCTCACAATCTAATCTGCTTAAAGGTTTCTTCTTATTTCTACAGCCATGATACTGGAGGTGGGTTAAAATAAGCATGGGAATTTTTCAAAAGCGAAATGTATTTTCTTAACTTCAAGTCTATTAGTAGTAGGTATTATCTTTCATGTACTTAAATTATCAATTCCAGTTGCGTCGACAGAGTGCCAGCTATGCCAACTAATTTAGGGCCTCATTGCTGTGTTAGAAATGAGCAGGAAGTGCATTCTAAAATGAGCCTCAAGGCACAAATAGAGTACATTTTGCAATTCAGAGGTACGATTTCAGGCTCATCTTTGAAAACTCATACAAGCATAGGGAAACTAATGGTACAGACGTTGTTCCTAAACTGAGCGAGACATTGTAGTTCCTAATTGCAAAATGTAGTCCAAATGAGCACATGCTGACCACAATTGAACAGTTTTCTGTTCGACAGGCGTAATTCCAAATACTCATGGTCCAATACTCAAGTATGATCAACGAAAGCCAGGGTTCATGCATCTTTGAATCATCACCCGTCTAACAGAAAACGCTTTAATACACACCTAAATACGTTCTTTTCGGTGTTCTGATCTGTAAGTCAGCGGTTAGTTATTTAATTTCTGGCGAAACATACATCAAGTGTCTACCATTAACTAGTTTGAAGAAAGAACCCGAGCCTACAACGCAGCCGTACAGCTAAGATGGTTACATTAATCTAGACTAATCAGACCACAGCGCTTACTGAATAGTGAGACACACAAAGCTGACTTGAGCGTCTGATGAATTTTCTTCACTCTTAGGTGCAATCAGAACATTACAGAGGCAAACAGACGGAAAGTGATGACACATACGAAACCTCATCTTGTACATCACGACACACAACCAAGCAGACGGGTCAATTACAGAGGAGGGTTATTCAATTTGGTTTGCCTGAAACGGCAGAGTCAGTACAACCCTCTCAAAGTTATTGAAAAGCTATTGATACATCATAGTATTCGGTGATAAGCAAACTTAAATGTGATGGAAATTCATGGTGCCAAAGTATTGATAAAGATGTAAACAAAGACACCAGTCTCGACACAAATTTACTGATAATGGCTCGCCAAGTAATTCGGCTGAGGGAGAAATATAAAAACTTGATTATCACACCATGCAAAGGTAAAATAGCTACATAATTCCCGTCAAAATTCGCTGGAGAAAAGCAGTGAGAAACTTACGATCTTGGCGCTTGAATCCAAAAGAGAGCGAACTTAGATCCATTGTAAACAAACACAAATTCTCCGAAATAAACGACGAATTTAAGTCAAACACGCGTTAACGGCGATTTCGGAATGATTGCGAGAGCAAAATCGGTATCAAAATGAGCACTGGAGAACTAGAACGTTACGAAAATTCGAAAATACTAACGAAAAGCTGATAGCCACACTTCCCTCTAAAACGAGAGCTGAGCCTTTGTTCGTTACGAGTTACAATCCCCTCGACAGCAAGGGAACCAATCGGAAATGGATTATCTCGATTCGGGGCAGGAGCTTCCCTCGGCGAACGACACGAACTCACGGACGAACCTTCGACACTGTCAACTGATAAGACGAACACGCTGATTATCCACCAAATCAGTCTCCACCCGTGCCTCAATTGAACTCACCCCATCTAATTATTGCTGCCGAGCGGAGGCAACGTCGGAGTACGGCGAATGAAACGAAATGTAATGAAGGGACCAGAAAATCCCTGGACGAATTCTGCGCGAGCTAAGATCGCTTTGGCAGGAGTCCCATCCGAGCGCTTTTTTTCCCCCTTTATTCCGGTGACAACCTCAGTACGGCGGTCTAAATTTAAATTGCGCTCACGGGTTCATGAGTTCATTACAATGGGCAGGAGATTCGAGCATCGAGCACAATACGTGCAGTTACATACGGCGAATTCGTTCGTTGGGCATTGCACAAAAGGTGCGCGCCAGCAATCAATAGACAGCTGATACGACGCAATAACCGAGCTTGTCAGGAGAGTCGATAGAGGGCAGCATCGGCTGATGTTTAGAATTTTAGTTCCTACGTTTGCCGCATGAGTGCGACAGTAGCGCGCGACAAGGTGTAAAACGGCGCGAATTATGAATGAATGGACTTCCGCGTATCTTGCGAGACGGACCATGTAATGTGTTGTTCCGTACCATAGTCATACTTACTTAAACCCCTTTTCCCGAGGAAGAAAAAGGTTGAATTTTCCGAGTTTTGAGGGTGTTCTTCACGCTGATGATTGAGGGTAAAAATAATTGAATAGGTGATACGAAAATATAAGAAATAAATGAATAAAAATAAAATAAAAGAGGAGAAGAGCGCAAACTATTATGTCATAAGTGGAAAATGACTAGACAGTGAATTTACATACGATTAAAAACTTCTGCACACACGTGTGAATGAAAAGTATGTTGGCTAAATGGAACTACTGAACAATATGTGGGCTTTTAAAAAGATTTGCCAGAGACAATTAGAGGGAAAGAAGCCTTGATCAAGGGTACTCTTCGGATATCAAAATTCCACGGTGACAAGAATTTACAGGAGAGTAAAGAAAATCTATTCGCTGTGTTAATTAACTGCGAAAAGTTCCAACTATCAGAACAGGGTGGAAAAATGAATTTACGGTAAAGCAGTTAAAAAATTACGGCGGAGCTTGGGGGATTTTGTATAAAAGACATAATACACATCATGCTTCGGAAAAACTGGAAAAAATGAACAATTGGCAAGATGAAGGGCAAAGGGAGAAAAGGACGTGGATCTACCGTTATGTTAATTTTTGCAACTGTACATTAGCATTTCAGGAAGAAGAGGAGTTTAAATCATTTGCAAAAATTTAACTAAGTTGAAGAACATTTTTTGTGCCTTTGACACCAAGAAAACACAATCAAAGTTGGTAAATTACTACGTGAAAACATGGGGATATACAGATGATTTCTTCCCCTGTGCCCTTCAGCCTTCAGGTAGCCTCAGATGACAGTCAGTGAGAAATTTACCTTTAGGATGTAGCCTTTCAGGGTGGAACCAAGCATCTGAAACAAAGAAATACAACTATTTTAAAACCATGAGACACTTTTGAAATTGGAGGGTTTCAATGTATGTGAATGAAAAGAAAAATGGTACGTGTTGGTTAATAATGATATTGGACGGATTGAATCTATGTCATCCGATCGCAATCATTATCGTTCAACGACTTTGGAGACTATTTCCAGCGAATGTGGAAAACTCGTTTCCAATACTTCGAAAAGAACTCACTATGGCATAAGTTGTTTTCAAGGCCCCTAAGATTTTGAGCGATAACTATAACAGCACTGTCGTCGTAGGGTTGCATGATCGAAATGTTGAAGGCGAATTTTGTGCGCGGTGGGATTGCAATTTCGGCTTGAATATCTTCCCGTCACGTCGTTTCGTGTTTAGAGACAATGCGCAGTGTCGCACCTTTCATCATTGTACCACCAGAGTGATGAAATCATTGGATCAGGGCGGGGGTGTGCGTGCCCCCAGAGCACTCCGCAGTCTTTTCACGGAAGCAGGAAAGGACTGCGGGCTGTGCACCGGTGTTCGAGACTCACTGGATCTAGAGTCGAGACTCTTAAAAACATCGACAAGAAAAAGTACTCTTGATTCGATCAGAATCTAGCTTAAATCAATAACCAAGCCTCTTAATGTAAGCGGATTTCGTTTTGATTCGAGCAAAAATCCGATTGAATCAAGAGTATTTTTTCTTGTCCATGTTTTCAAGAGTCTGGACTCTAGATCCAATGTGTTTTTTTCCAGTGTTGGTAGACAAATATTCAAAAATTTCCCTGAAAATTAGTGATTTAACAGGGGAAATTTAGGCTTATACGGCGTTCTTGCTTAGCACGGCAGCTCGGTGGGGGAGTCAAGCTCGTCGAACGGTTGATCCGGGTTCGAGCTTTTCTTCGGATGGAACGGAAGAGTAGCCGCTAATAATGGGTCAAGACACTCGCTCGCGGCGAGAAGGGATTTCCCGCTTGGAGCTCCCTCGTCCCCATTTATTTCCTCAAAGCCCCTTTTCCTGGATCCGCCGCACAGTGGACCGAGTTCATTAGAGAGGTCGGACACAATTTGGAAATTTTAAACGCTTATAACTCCGTTTGTACAAAACTTTGAGGTTCTAAAAGTGGTTCAATTGGTTTCCTCGTAAAATTTTCTTCTGGAAGCACCCCTTATAGTTTGAAATGGGACGGAATAAACATCAAAATTCGCAATTTTAGTAAAAAATTTCATGTCCGACCTCTCTAATCGACTCGGTCCACTGTGCGCCGCCGCTCGGCGGATCGAGTCGATGGGAAAAGTCAGGACAAAATTTGGGAACATTAAAAGCTCACAACTCCACCATAGAACGAGGAGGTTTTAAAAATGGACAGATTTTATAAGGAAGGAACCAACCAAACTTTCCGAAAAAACTTGAGCTTAGAAAGTTCCTGAGTTTCACTGGCCGTATATTTTCTCCTGCCAAAAACTGAAAGTCTAAAAACAAACAATTTTTGTGAAAAGAGGTTAAAGTTCATTTTTTACATTGAGCCTTAGGCAGGAATAAAACTTCGAACCTCTTTTTCTCAGTTTCAACTTAATGTGGATGGGTTCCATCCTGATGAACTCGGTCCAAATGGCCCCGCACTGGAAAAAAACACATTGGATCTAGAGTCCAGACTCTTAAAAACGTCGACAAGAAAAAGTACTCTTGATTCAATCAGAATCTAGCTAAAATCAAGAACCAAGCCTCTTAATTTAAGTGGATTTCGTTTTGATTCTAGCAAAAACCCGATTGAATCACGAGTATTTTTTCTTGTCAATGTTTTCAAGAGTCTGGACTCTAGATCCAATGTGTTTTTTTTTCCACACTGAAAAAAACAATATGCTATTTAAGCACCTAGGATGTCAAAAATGTGTCAGGTGATCCCACGATGCTGCCTTTACTGCCCTTGTAGTTAACTTTACATCCTATGAAAGCAAACTCAATTGCGTATGCAATCAAGGTAGCATGTTAGGATCACGAGACACATTTTTGACATCCTAGGTGCTAAAACAGCGTACCATTTTTTTTGCAGTGAGTGCATTGGTTTTCTCGTGAAATTTACTTACGATACCTTAAACTTTACAATTCCACGAAATGAACACCTAAAGTTGCAGTTTTTGTCAAAAATTTCATGTCCGTTCTCTGTCCTGAACTCAATCCTCTGTGCGCCAGCCGCGCCGGCAAATTGATTTAAAAGCTGCGACCGGGGCGGCGATCCCTCACTTCGCGGAAATCAAAGGCTGGAGCTCGGCTGCAACGATAAAACCAATCAAGACGCTCCGCATTCCCTATCGACGTCGCGTCGCGTCGTTCGGAATGGCCGCGCGCCGTCGATCGTGAAGGAGGAGAGGAGAAGGGAACGAATTGACGTCCCCCGCAACCCCCCGTCAATGATATTAAAGAGGGGGCGGGGGATGGGTGAGAAATGTCATTTTTCGGATCGACGAGTAAACTGCACTGGAAAAAAAAAACACATTGGATCTAGAGTCCAGACTCTTAAAAACATTGACAAGAAAAAGGAATCACCAGGGACGGATTAAGGGGGTGGCCACATGGGCCGCGGCCCATGACGGCAAATTTAGGGGGCGGCAAATATTGCAATTTTTTTAAATGTAGGTATAAAAAAAATCGAATTCAAAAAACCAAATTATCAACGAGAAAAGGGGACAAAATCTCTCTTTCCTGAGAGTGCAGTAATTTCTAATTTTGTCGCTTTTCAGCGATACAAAGAGACAGCATCTTTAATTAGTCGAGTTAAGAGAGGAACTTAACACGCTATTTGGCCCGGAGCTCAGCGCATAGTGGAATGATACGACTACTTGAGATGAAAAGGACAAGCCTCGGCACGGCGCGGCGGTCGACATGTAACAAATATTAGCGCCTACAAGACTGCACGAATACTTCACACATTGCGTCAAACACAGTGCGATCGGCGCGGTCGCGTGAAACGCATAGCGCCTACAAGACTGCATGAATACTTCACGCATTGCGCCAAACACAGTGCGATCAGCCCGGCGCAGCGGCGGAAGTTAAAATTATTAAACCACATTTATGTTT
The DNA here is from genome assembly GCF_001854935.1 of Bemisia tabaci. Taxonomy (NCBI): domain Eukaryota; kingdom Metazoa; phylum Arthropoda; class Insecta; order Hemiptera; family Aleyrodidae; genus Bemisia; species Bemisia tabaci. The sequence goes on from NW_017547136.1 coordinate 840,996, forward strand.
GTTCTTTCATAATTTTTCGGTTCACTTCTTATAAGTGGAGGACCTCGTCCACACACAGATATGTTTACAGAACTTAACTTTTGCGCAAAGTTTCCTGCAATTTTGCTAGTAGTGTTGACAGGACTTTCGCAAAAAATGTATCCAACAGTCAAACACGAGTAGGAAAACGCGTCTTATGCACCCCTCCCCCTCCGGCACGTTCACTTGATGGTTTTTATTGATGTTTCAAAACGAATGAGAAGGAGGCGGCAAAATACAGGCGGCCCATGGGCGGCAAGTAGGTAAATCCGGCCCTGCTCTTGATTCAATCAGATTAAAGCTTAAATCAAAAGGAAATCCGCTCAAATTAAGAGGCTTGGTTCTTGATTTAAGCTTAAATCTGATCGAATCTAGAGTATTTTTTCTTGTCGATGTTTTTAAGAGTCTGGACTCTAGATCCAATGTTGTGTGTTTTTTTTTCCAGTGTGTCTTGCTGAGGAAGAACGCCGTATGCACCTAAGGCCTGCCGCACATTAAAACTAGCCTTTTCGGGAGGTTTGATGAGAAATTTTTTACTAAAACTCCAAATCTTGATAATAATTTCTTCTCATTAAAAATGAGACGAAATTTTATGATAAATCAATGAAAAACTTCTAAAACCTTTACGTTGCGTACTTAGTAACATCGATAAGAGCGTTTAATGTTTCCACATTTTTCCCCGATTCCTCTCATTGACTCGCTCCCCTGAGACCCACGCTGCCGTGGTAAGGAAGAACGCCGTATGAACATTCGAAAGTTGCCAAATTTCCTTCAGTAAAATGTTCATTTTTGAGGAAAGTTATGAATAATTGTTCTTGAAATTTTCAGAAACTTTAAATGAAATTGTAAACAATATTATCTGAAAAATTGGAAGGGAAATATTTATAAGTTTACCAGGAAATTCGTGTTTTATCGAAGGAGATTTGGCAACGCCTGGAGGTTCATACGGCGTTCTTCCTTATCACGGCAGCACGGCCCGCGGGTGAAGTGACGAGTGCCTGGCACTGGACAGTCAAAACGCCTTCACTCCCGTGCGTATGCAACGCGGGCATCCGCAGAGTTCGAATAGTTGCATCCAGGAGTTAAAGTGAAATGCGTCCAGTATCCGTTGCACTCGCTACTATCTGAAAGCTTTGATTGTCTTTCTAGTGCATACCTTAACTTGCTTCCAGCGTTGCCTATTGTGTCAATGAAGTAAACCATTACCGATTTATATCCCGACTTTGGCAATTTTCCGAGAAATGCAGAATTTAAGTGTGTTACAACGTTGCCGGCCCTCGAAATTGCAAAACAAATTAGGTAGTTGAGCATGATGCGTTTCATTTGACCGATTTCAATGAATCGTTTTTGGTTTGGATTTTTTTGTTTTTCATCTTTCAGAAACACTAAATTTGACGCGCAATAAAATGTGGACCAAGTCTAGTATTGACTTACATTTCAAGCACTACTATGTGCTATAAAGGTGGAGTTGTATGTTTTCCTGTATAGATTCTGTGTGGTTCCGATGATCAATTAGATTAATTTCATCATTTTATTCAAGTGTTTATTTCCATCTCCAACAGAGAATTTGATTTTTTTTTCTTTCTCCTTCACGTTGAATTTCTTAAATGTTGTATTTAAGTAGATATTATAGTTTGAGTGTTATTTGGTAAAATTGGTGAATGTTTGTAATAAGATCTTTTAGTTTTTGGGTGCTAACTCAAGTAAATGTATTCCCGTCTTAATCACTGTATTAAATAGAAAATGGAATTCATAAAATCCAAAAAAACAATAAACATATTTACGATTGATAGCCACTATCGTTGCCGTGAATTTCTTTATGGTGAGTGTGTCTAGTTCGGATTTGGAGAAAGTGTGAGGCCCGAAGAGACGCTGAAAACTGCCATAAATCAGAAACATACAAATTCATTTAGACGAAGTCCCCACGACAGCAAAATATCACGTTTGTGAAGTCGTCGGAAAATCCAGATTTCGAGCGAGCTGGCATCGCGCTCGGTTACTTGCAAATAACTGCGCAAATATGTAATAAATGACCGGAACAAGGTCAAACGCAGAAAATTTCTTTGCAGGAGATAAAAATGTCTCTACAATCGAACAGCGTAAGAGAATCCGTTCTCTTCCTCTTTCCGACTTCTTACAATGTAAGCAGGCGGTTAAATTTAGTCTCCTGAGAGAGAAATAGAATCTCTGGATTAATTAAGACGAGATTCCTAGCGTCTGATGCTCCGCCTCGAGAGTAATTCACACATCGTCATTCATCTGACTTAATAAGGGCGTAACTACATTTTGAGATGAGATCTATTGTCCATATACCGCCATGCTTCAGAGGGCTCGAGTAAAAATTCAGTTGCGCCCTCCTGTCGGAAGATGACAGCATGAGGCAAATGCAGACGTGCTTGGCAATAAAGAGCCACTGGTTTTGAGGACGCCGTACTATTGTTCGGAGCGTTAATGCCAGATTTATGCGTTTTCCAAGAATACTGCCGTGCTAAGGAAAAACGCCGTATGAACATTCGAGAGTTGCCAAATTTCCTTCGATAAAATGTTTGTTTTCAGGAAAGTTATGAATATTTTTCCTTGAAATTTTCAGGAACTTCGGGTGAAATTGGGAACAAAATTATCTGAAAAATTAGAAGGAAAATTTTCATAAGTTTACAAGGAAATTTGTGTTTTATCGAAGGAAATTTGGCAACGCCTGAAGGTTCATACGGCGTTCTTCCTTAGGACGGCAGAATAGCTCACTAAAGGTATGACAAGGATATTCGAAAATACCTGCTGTACACGTTAAAACCTAGGGTCAAATGCCAAGACTTTAAAAACTCGTAGTTTGATCCTAAAGTCCTTAAGTATCGAAAAGCGGGGAGCTTTTCGACAGAAGAGAGTATACAATTTTAAAGCTGTCAAATTTGAAAAGCTGCATGCAGCACGACGAAATGCCTGATTTGACGATTGGATTGATCGGTCAATTTTTTCCAGAGCGGTTTATTACTATAATTTGGGTGGAGATAAGTGCGTAGAATACGTCAATATACGTGCAAGAGAGTGCTCCGAAGAACTTACATTTCTTCAAATTTAGTTTAGAACTTTTACACAGAACCTTCAGATTCAGAATTCGCGAGTCTCGTGAGATCGACTTGGCGTTGCCATGCTACGTGGAAACTTTCGTAAAATTCGGCATCATTGCGAGTGCTTGGTCGATGGAGGCTGTGAAAGAGGGGCAAGTAATGAGCGAATGACTCTTGTTGTCTCTTTCCCGACGGCATTCCGAAGGAAATTCACGAGGGCATAAAATGAGGCAAATACGGACCAAGTTCACGGGCACGCGACAAAAATTTCATTCCCTTTCAACACGCCAAGTGCAGGCACAGCACTGGCCATTTCCTGCCCGAAGAGAGAAAGTGCCAGGATGCTCAAAAACATTTGCCTACCGACAGGGGGAATTCTTGAAAGTTGGCAACACTGTTTTTCCTCCATTTAAATGTATGTAAAACGATCGATTCTTGGTGAGACAGCTTGCCTCATCTAAAATCGATATTTTTAATGCATTTAAATGCAGAAAAACAGAGTTGCCAACTTGAAAAATCATCACTGCTTACCGACAAGGGTAATAAAATTACTTTTTCGGCAAAAAATTAAAGTAGACTCACATAATTTAGAAATCGTTTTCCCGACCCCGAATGACTTAAGTCTTTCTTCCCGCGGACGGTCACAATTGGACTGCATTTTGCAATTTGGAACTATAAATTCTGGTTCATCTGAAAAAACACTTATGTGCACAGGGAAACTGATGGCACATACGTTGTTTTTAAACCGGGCTAGAATTTATAGCTCCAAATTGCAAAATGCAGTCCAATTCGTCATTATTCAAACGAATGAACGTAACTGCATTCCGACTCTACAGAATCTCTATTCTCAATCCGTATTTTAACGAGGAAATTATGACGGACACAAACTAACTAACTGAAAATTTCCTTGATTTTTCCTCATAAATTTTCCCTCCATGATATAGAGTCTTTATTCCCGTGTGCATGGTTGCGATCCGTCGTTTTCCTAGCGAAACAACATAGGAACGTTTCATAGTTGCAGAATTCCTACTTACAAGCTTAATTTTTACTGGGAAAGTGTTAGACGTTTCTGACTGTAACTTTCACTTATTTGTCCTGTGATTGAACGGAAATGTCGGCAAAATTTAACTAGAAATTGCTGTCAAAGTGCGTTGTAAAAAATTGAACTGTTTGAGTCAGGTTTGTAACCTTGGAACGGAGATACGTTCCTGATCCGGGGAACGACAAATGGTCCTAAAATTAGACCGCGTTAAGCAGAAAGGGACCAAGCCACATCAGCTATTGCCAAATTTATCCGGGCAATTTAATTTTTTACAGGAGCACGTCTTTGCGGATTCGTTTGAAAATTTCGAGGAATTTGCTTTGCATTATGGAGAAAATTCACTGAAATTTGAACGAAAATTCGCACAACCCGTTTTCATATAAAAAATTAAATTTCCCAGATGAATTTGGCAATATTTGATGTGGCTTGGTTCCTTTCTGCTTAACGCGATCCGATTAGACCAAGACGCCATCTTCATCCTTTGGGTTACATGCACCTGAATAAAACATCATCAGAACTTTCGGGGCGGATCAATGGACGCATATTTTTTTGCGAGAAACCGATCCAATTGACAGCTCGAGTAGAATCAGGTTTCCGCGGGTATTCAGGTGCTACTTCCAAAACTTGTTGCTCAAGGATAGCCTTGGTAACGCGCCTGCTTTTCTCTCCAGCCTAAAGTTGGCTTAATTTTAGAGTTTTATTCAACTTGATACTTTGGTTTCAGGCCATTTTTACGCTGAAAAAAGACGACATAAAATTCAATATGGAATCGAAGTTCTGTATTCCATGTTAAATTTTATGTTGTTTACCGAAGCCAGCTCAATCTAATTTGATACACAAATTTGCGGTTTAAGTTGCCGGAAAGACTTACATGAAAGAGCTTTACGAGAAATATATTTAGCAGTGGCGTGGCGTGAATTGCGATATATCGATCGTTATGCCATTTAAACCTATGGAAAAGGATCGATAAACAGGGTGTTCGCAGCGGACGCCTTAATAATCGATTCTTTACCATCGGTTTGAATGGCACAACAATCGATTGATCGCAAAACACGCCACGCCACTGATTTAGCGCAAAATATGAGCTCTATCGATGAGAAGTACAGGTGCCGTTAAAGCCAAACGGAAGTTTAGTTAAAACATGAAAATTCTAGGTTTGATGACACTATTTTACCTGACTTTTTGTGGCTTATGATCATGCAAATAATATTTACGAGGATTGTTCAGAGCAAGATTTTAATTCTATCATAGTAGGCAGCGAACAGGTGTGACCATCTCAACGGTAAGTCTCTCTCGAGAGAAAATTCAAGATTTGATGGCAGTATTTCTTGACTTGGCAAGGATTTTGGGCACAGAAATGCTTTTCTAAGAGCATACTTTTGGGCAGACCGGCCGAGTTCGGTTCTTGCCGATATAGGAAGTACAGGTCTGTAGGTGCCAGAACCAGTCCAAAGTGTCGACAAAACAAGAAAACTTAAAGATCGGCGATAATATTTCCTGACTTTTCACAATTCAGGAAACTTAACTGATTTTTTTAAAGTTTTCCCCGTCTTTTCAAAGATTTGTCGACCTGATCAGGTAATATCTGAACACCCACTGATCGACCGAGCCGAAATTGAATCATGCCAGTCGACGGCGTTAAAACCAGCTACGAAAAAGGTAACGTCGCCGCACTTTTTTCCGCGCGATCAAGCACCACTTGAGTTTTTCCCTTAACCGGGAGAGTTTCGCGTCGATTTCCCGGCGGTTTGTCAACGGGTCTTCACCTTCAAACACCCGCTTGGAGGCCGCGCGCTGAGTTGCCGCTTCGCCTTCGATATTCCATGTTTTCCCACGAGAACCCGTTAAAAACTAAAACGGTGGGATTTGACGGCGGCGCTGTTCAGTGGCGAACTGATGAAGCGCGGAACGAGTTGCTGCTACCGGCTCATCGGTGACTCGATGAGTCAACATGCACCGGAGGATGACTTGCTGTCGCCGGGGGCTCCGATGGAAGACGCGGCCGCCAAGACGTCGAGAAGTGCGATTCAGGCTGTAGCCACGGCTCCACAGGCGATGTGCGATGCGAACGGAGATGTTGCATGTGTGAGGAATTTGCGATTTGACTGTTGATTCTCGTGTAAAAATTCGCGAGAAACACGATGGTGCCACTAGCTTTCTCTGCAATCAACTCCCAAGCTCAAAAAAAGCTCTCAAGTTGAGGCCAAAATGGAGGGGATATCCCACGCTATCCTGGAGTCCGCCTCTACATCAAGACAAACTTTCCATGCAAAGATAGGGAGCAAATACATTGACAGGGCTGCCACTTTATTTGGGGACTCCAAAACTGAAAACACGGCAACCCTGCCAATGTATTTGCTCCCTATCTTTGCATGGAGAGTTTGTCTTGATGAAGAGGTGGACTCTCAGGATAGCGTGCTATATCTCCTCCATTTTGGCCTCAACTTGAGAGCTTTTTTTGAGTTTGGGAGGTGATTTCAGAGAAAACCAGTGGCACCATCGTGTTTCTCGCGAATTTTTCATTAGATTCAACAGTCAAATCGCAAATTCCTCACACATGCAACATCTCCATTGTCCATAAGAAACTGTTGAATCCCCGGAAGTAAAAGCTTCCACCTGTCGCCGAGAGGCCAGTGGAGGGTCTCTTATCTCTGATTTCAGACGAATCAGACATTATCCGATGGTCGCTGAGCCTCGCTGCTGAATTTGGCGCGTGGCATCGGGCCGATGACTTCCACATTCAGCCCTTGTCTCTATTCAGCCCCCGCATTCAGCGAGTGATTCCGGCATCACTATAAAGTGCCGAACCTGTTGCTACTGATAAGGCGATAGGCGTCGCGATTGTCTGCGGCAGCTGGGAGCGGACGCGGACAGGTTTAAAATCAGTGCACCCGCACTCCCGCAGTCGCGTGCTGCTTGTGGAATCGGAGCTTTAGACGGTCAGCACAGCGCGGATGAAGTACACACACCTAGTTTTTCCTTTTCCGTTTCCATCGCGTCGACTGCTTTGCCGCGGCCGGTCGTCGCGGTGCGTGTGTGATAAGCGCAGGAATTACACCTTGGCACTCATCTGGGCTTATGTAACCGTTCTCGCGAGGCCAGGAAATAGGGGACTCGTGGGATGGGCCCGCGACAATGAAATACGAATCATCGGAAGGGGTTGATTTGGTTAGAAATTGGCCGCATTGGGGGAAAAAGTCGCTTGGATCTAGAGTCCAGACTCTTGAAAACAATAGCGAGAAAAATTACTCCTGATTCAATCGGATTTTTGCTTGAATTAAAGGAAACCCGCTTACATTAAGAGGCTTGGTTCTCGATTTAAGCAAAAGTCCGATAGAATCGAGAGTATTTTTGCTTGTGAATGTTTTTAAGTGTCTGGACTCTAGATCCGAGCGACTTTTCTTTCCAGCGCGGAAAAATCGAACCTCATTTTATACGATGAAGTGCTACTGTTCAGGTTCAATTTAGAAACAACATATGAAGACCTTTCCGATTGAACGGCACATATTTTACATCTACATCAAAGTTCCTAAGATTGACACCTTCGGCGGCACTCACTTTGTATAGAGAGCACAGGAAAAAAACCCATTAGATCTAGAGTCCAGACTCTTAAAAACATCGACAAGAAAAAGTACTCTTGATTCAATCAGAATCTAGCTTAAATCAAGAACCAAGCCTCTTAATTTATCCGGATTTCGTTTTAATTCAAGCAAAAATCCGATTGAATCAAGAGCATTTTTTCTTGTCAATGTTTACAAGAGTCTGGATTCTAGATCCAATGTGTTTTTTTTTCCAGTGAGCTATACGCTCTGTTCTGCGATTTTCCTTTTCTCTCGATATTTACACGAGTATTTTGGCAAGGACAGGTTGCCACAGAAGGTCCTTGATTGCGTTCCTCCTAGGAGAAGGCACAGAGAGCCCCCAATGAGCGGTTGGAGGGATGGAACTGAAGCAGAAATGAACGGTGCTCAATGCCCCAAGGGTTGTGCTTCCATAGAGAGCAGTGGAGGCTAGGTGTCGCAGAGCTCGAGAGAGTGCTATAAAGCGACTTAAAAGTACGTATTTTGGCAAAGAAATGTACAATGCAAGTGCCTTCGGATGATTGTAAAAGAGGAGTGACACAATCTTTGCGACTTTGACATGGGTACATATGAGCTGCTTGATGGGAAAGATCCGCATATGAGTCTTCGGTTTCCCTGCGCACTAATAGGCGATTTTATGATTCAGCAAGAAATGGCTTCTTTTTGCAGAATCAATCTGGCATGGACAGTGGAGCCAGACAGCTCTGCATGAATCAAAAGCGTCAAGCGAAAGCAAGTCATAAAAAAAAATACGCAGCAACCGTAGCCGTTGGATGCGACGTATGCGCGTATCCTAGGGAAAAGGAACCTGGGTTCACGAGAACAAAATTTTCGCTTGTGCGATAGTTTTTGAGTTTCATTTGAAATTACATGTCAAGATCTTTACGGAAAACTGTCTGCGGTGTCCTTGCAAGCGGCTCAGCTCTTTCCGTATATAAGCAAAAATTTGCATAACGGTCGAGCGATTTTATGCCCTGAATATGGCAGGTTACTAATAATTTAAGTTGCTCCGACTTGTAACGCCGTTTTTGGAAACATGAACTTCATATTACCAAGACTCCGGTTTGATATATTTGGGCGCTTTTTGTCACTATTTTCTATGAGAACTCTCTTGTTTCAAAAACTCCATTTCGAGGTCTATAATTCTTGGAGCAGATTGTTTGCCGACAGATGCGGGCAATAAACTCGTGATATTATCGTATAATATGAGTCTTACGAAAAGTTATGGCAACAGATAGGAATCCAATCAAAAAATCCTCCCAAAAATTGCAGTAAGGCAAAAAAAGTTGATTAAAATGAACGACCGCGAAAACCCATCATAAAGAAATCCGCGATGGACAAAGAGATTGAAGAGCAATATAGATGAAATATCTTCATTTAATCGTGGCAACAATGTAACCGATCGCGGCAGTAATTGTGAAGTAATTGAGAACTGCGGGTCACGGGTCAATATATATTTAAATCCCCACTCCATAAAGTCTGAGGTTGCCAAACTGTAAGAAAATATAAGTATGTTTAACAGTGTTACAGGCGGGTTATAACCACAAAGAGCTATATAGTGTCGTCAATTTTGCTACGTGCTCGTACTTGCACAGTCTGTTGACAGTTTGGTGAAAGAGGCTTCTCTTAAAAATGAAACCCTGTAAAATTAACGTCGAAATATCTATTTGCGACAAGACAATGGACCACTAGAAAAGGAAAGACACGAAGCACCAAAATACAATTATCTTAACAAAATTTTACGTAGAAAAGAAGCTGTGCCGCTTTTAGTAAACTTGGTATTCTTGTTCGAAGATTTACTCGGGTAAAATTGGTCACAAAATTAAGTATTGTGGTGTACTTTTCTATACAAATTATTTTCAGAATGCTATCTTTTCCTTAGCGGTTTTGGAGGAGCTGGACATCAAAGAAGAAGAATATTTTCGTGGAAATCGACTCAAATTGTTTGCTGAACAAAGCTTTTTATTAGCTTTCAATGGCCGATTGAACTTACGTTGCTCATGATTTTTACGTCGGCGATATGTTTGAATTTACTGATTCAAATGTACAATTTATGTAGTAGCTTACGTACAGTAAAATTTTTGACTCACATTTTTTGGTATTTTTTAAGGTGAATTATAATCCGCGTCAAATTTGTGTAAGGAAAAATATCTTGCAATGCTTCAATCTGCACCTATTCTAGTGGTTTATCACTGCTAGACAAGGTGTAATCAGAGAATTAGAGAAATTCGATTTCTTTTATTCACACAAATCACGAACACCTCCGTTTGCAAGGAACACAGGGGACAGAGGGTTGAAGGGGTCCATGAAAATTGCGTCAAAACATCAATTTTTTTGAAATTTTTTTTATCTTTCTCTCATTTATTTTTTTTAAAAAACTAAAAACCAGGATTTGCTCCTCCTCCCGCCTCCGTTTGGGGTGGGTGGATCGCCTGGCGCTCATTGGATCGAGTCAATAGGAGAGGTCGAACAAAATTTGGAAACTTTAAACGCTTATAACTCCGTTTGAACAAATTTTTGAGGTTTTAAAAGTGGTTTCAGTGGTTTTCTCGTAAAATTGTCTATTATAGGCGCATCTTGAAGTTTAAAATGTGACGAATTAAACATTTAAATTTGCAGTTATAGTGAAAAATGTCATGTTCGACCTCCCCAATTGACTCGATCCACCGTGTGGCGGTCCAAAAATCCTAGGTATTGCGTCATATTCGAGTCATGCACGGCCCCTTATTTCCCTCAGCGCGCGTCAATTCGAGGTTACATACGCTACGTTGATTAAGATATCTCGATCTCGGTACATTACGTAATTAGTCCCCCGAGAAATCCGACGACAGACATGCATGAACGCATCGAATCAAACATCGCATTCATGAGCTCAACCGGCCTCTGTAGCATCCGTATTATTCATGTCACCAAATAGTGACTGTTTTGGTGAACAAAAAACGACGTAATGAGTACATTGGCTTGCATTTTCAGTTTAAGGTCCAATTGTTCCTCAGCACTTTGAAGAATCATTTGATGATCGGTCAATCATTATTGATAATTCCTGGATTTTAGAACAATTCTCTGAAATTTCTAAGCATCACATCACGCTGTAGAACATTAATCATTTGTACACAAAATTTGACCCCGAAACTCTTTGAAATAACTCAGAGAGTACGATACAAATGAATATAGTTTTGCCTTCCGATTTCTTGGTCAAAGTTTGCCTGCAGCATGACTTGATGCATCAAAATTCTCAAGAAATGCTTTAAAATTCAGAAATTATCTGATCGATCGATCGATCGACAATCAAATCGTTTTTAAAGTGCCGAAGAGTGCACGAAAAGTGAATGAAAAAGTACGCATTATAAACTTTGAAAATGGCTTTTACTGCCGTCCGACCGAAAGAGTAGAAAAAGAAAATCCACGAGAGGGGGAGACCAGTAGGAACCAAGAGATGGAGAGAGAGGGAAGGGGAGTAACATCTATGATCAAGTTTTTTTAACGACCTTGGTTTTGGGAGCTTTCAGTTAGAGTCAAGGTCGAGTCTTCGCATTGTTCGAGAAACTACAGCAACAGGTAGCGTCGCGTTGTGTCGATAACTTCCAATTTCCCTAAAACGATAAGGCCGATAAGTGAAGAGAAATATAAAGAGGGAAAAATCGACTGATGAATAAGTAATGAGCATATCAGTGCAAGAATCCCAGGGAGAACTGAACAGTTTCGATAGTATTAGATTGACATATGTGCAAAATTTTAGTTTATTTTCAGGAGGAAATACACTACTTGAATTTGTTGGCTCGTCATTGTGTCAATATTGAACCACGGCTAAAATGAGAAATTAATAAATTATGACAGTATCATATCAATGCCTTTCTAGAATCTAGAGTATTTTGCTAGTATTTATTAAAGATTGAGTCGGCATTACCATAAAGTAAGTCTTGCAGCAACAGATACGGCATTTATTTTCCGGTACATTTCGGGGGTTTTTGAGCACGCCTCTCTTACTTTAATTTTTATTCCAGGGTAAAAAAAACGATACTTCTTATAGATTTTTACTTACGTGAAAACGGTATTGTACAATATTTTGTACATAGTCATCAACACTTAGTGAAGGAAAGTACAAAAGAGTCACACGCTTATATTCTGTACCTTGGCATTACTGATTGGTCTTAATTAGGTGATTCTTTCGAGAAGAAAGCGACGAGGCTTGGAAAAGACAAACAAATTATTGGCAAAATTGCTGAATATTATTGTCGCCCAAACAATTTAGTGCTTTTCCGGGCTCATCTCAAAATTTACCTACACCTTTTTGTCAACCGGGCGACGAGTTGACGACATTTCAATTCATTAGACTCTAAATGACTTTTATTCACTTTAAATTGATTTGTTTAGATGTAAGATAAAATCTCATTTCACTCGATTGATAAATCAATGGACTCGACTTTTTATTAAGACGAGAATAGAATATTGATATTTTTAAAAATGTAAGGTTCGAAACCGGCACAACCGTTATGCATGTGACTATAAAACCTTTGCAGTTCTGCTACCTGCGACAATCAGCTAAGGACGATTGACGAAGTCAAGTGGCGCTACAACCCCTTTGAGCATTCTACGTTGTTACGATAAGTGCACCTGGCTATGGTGGCAGCGAAATTGGGCCAAATATTGAAAATGGGTTCATGAGTGCAAACTTGAAGCCAAGCCATCATCGGGAGCAGGCCACTTAGAAGCTCACTCTCGAGCGAGGTGGCTGAAAGCCCTGAGGCATTTTGCTTTTCTTCGCTTAGGAGGGCGCGAAAGTGCAAGATTCTCTTAAGCTGCTAAAATGTTCTTTGAGACATGTGGACAGAATTTAACAGAGAAGCACAAAATCGGTACAGTTTGAACCAAGAAAGACACAGGGGTGCAGGAAAAACGAGTGCCTGAACGGGGCTGCTAGACAGTGTCTAGTAACTGAGATACGACACCACGTTTCTTTACGCATGCCCGGCTCTTAAAAAAAGTTTTCCAGGTTCCATTTAGTTTTCAAATAGGGGATACGTACTGTAGCCGAGCTGATTTCAACACGATCACGACTAGGAATCAAGATCATAAGGGAAGCCGCGATTTGAGTCTGAGAGACCGTCAAAAGTAATTCACACCTCATTCTGACGGCAAACCATCATTGGAGTGCCAGCGGAGCGAAATGAAATTATTCATATTCATTTTACGCTCATATATTCGAGCGATTTTCACGTCGACGCGTTCCAGACCGGTGCGTGGAAAAAACCGGTCAAGGCGTACACGGTGCTATGCAAATACGGGTTCTGTGGGTTAAGAACCGACTTGTCTCACTCAGACTCTTGGAGAACGTTGTATCGTCATTGATCTAAAAATATAAAAAAGAAAATGACTAAAACCAACCGCTGAGTCGTTTGCCATCAAAAGGCACAATTCCAATACCGACACGACGGATTCAGAGTACCTTTACAGACATAGTATGAACACACGGAGGTATTCATGATAAAAGCAATACATAAATTAATTCAATCGAAAGCAACGGTGTCTTGGTCTACAGGCGTGCACGGCAGAAAAATATTCCCTGACTTTTTACATCGACACGTTGCACGCGTAGAACTGAAAATGAAAAATCTTTAACAGAGGGTTGCTACGAAATTTAAAAAATGGAATTCCCTGATATTTCCCTGATTTACCTGTCAGATTTTGTTAAAATTCCCTGACATTTAAAGGTATGACAGACGGATAGAAATACATCGTTTGCAAAAGATTTTACGCAAAATCTGTAGTTTGAAACACCAAACCCATCCCAGAAAAGCAATATATGTGACTGAAAATTTTTCTCTGACATTATTAAAATTTCCAGTCCTTTTTAAGAATCCCTTGATTTTTCTCCGATTTTACGACATGATAAAATTCTGTGACGATTCCTGGTATTCCTGGTTTTCCAGGTCTGTAGACATCTTACAAAGGCGCTATAAATCACGCAAATCCCTTTTTAACAGTTCTCAATATTAATTTAATCTGTTCACACTTCTTTTCAGCATAGATACGTCTACACCGTCTAATGTGTCAGGATTGACCTCTAAAGTCTTAAAAACTCCGAGTTAAAACTTCTTTGAGAACATTTTAAACGTAATTTCTAAGCCATTCTTCGGTCTTCTCTCCTCCTAACACCGCCGGGGGGCGGGCGGGGGGGGGAGAGAAATGGAGTATGAACCTGGGGCCGCTGCAGAGAACAATAAATAATATTAATGTGCCTAGGAGAGCCATGCAATATTCATAAGCTGCACTTTCAGATATTCTCGCTTCCTTTGTATGCTTGCAAATTCTGATCTGCCTCTTGAAGTTACCAGAAAATGAGGTAAAATTTAGGAAAAATCCAGGAGTGTAGCCAACAATCTTTCGTGGGGGAGTCTCTTTCAAAAAGAGAGCCAAAAGGCGAGGAAATGTCCATTAAGTAGCAGAAAATTGCCCTTTACTTACTTTAGGAATTCATTTCGGATCAGAGGTAAAAGGGAAGTTAAGACCCCAAAGACCGCCTGTTTAGGAGATCTTAAAAGATGCTCGGAGAGACACGATACGGAAAAAACTCCATAGTAGCGTTTCAAAATATAAGATCCACTAACAACCCCAGAGTAAAAGCAATTCTTAGACGCGGCAGATGCTGCGGTCATGAGGAAGGAAACTCAAAATAGACCTGAATGAAGGGTTGTAAGTCTAAAAGCAGGGGCAAAGGATGCTGCTGAAGCCAAGGAACTACAAACAGGGATGCCAGTTCGTCTTCTCTTCAGGACTCACAAACTGACGGAGCTTTTCCCTTTTTTTCGGTTTGAATAATGCAGTGTTCATTTAAAGGAGAGGTAATATATAAACCTCATGTTATGCTAACTTGAAATATTGGCTCTGATGAGTTCGATGACCCACTAATTTTTGCAACAGGCCCCGGCCCTTCTTTCCTTACTCCCATTCATGAAATGATGGTAATATTTATTCAAATTGATTATTGATTATTAATTGATTTATTTAAATTGATGAAACATAGACAGCGCCGAAGGCCCCAAGCTTCCATATAATCCTAAACATTTTTCCGAAAAAATGATAATTTTTTTCGATTTTTAGGGCAGTACCCCTTTGGAACCTTCCCCATCTCTCTGGCAGAATCACTACCTGTGGCGGTTGAGTGTCGCAGAGCGCACGGAAATGCTTGTTATTAGTAGTTCTTTCAACCCAAATGAATCCCGTTTTACAGAGCAGATTTGGAAATAGATAGAAAGGCTCTCTGACTCCTAATTTACTCAGTTTCATGTCACTCGGGCTTCCTAGAGGCAAAATGATCCCTGCACGTACATTCAGTCAATGAAGAAGTCAAAAATTTTTCATAGGGAATAAAAACCACGAAAAATGACGGTTTTTTAGAAAATTTTCTAGCTCAGGAAGTGTCCACACCCCTTAAACCCCTTCACCTGGCTAAGCCAGAGCTTGCACTCTGGATATCACTCCAAGATTTCCGACACCACAGCGCGAAAAACTCATACGAGGGGTTGAAAATCTACTCACAGGGGCAGAGTATACTGCTGAGCGCGGGGGGTAGGGTGCAGGCAGGGGCTCCGTTGGACGAGGTGACGTCCCCCGTTTTCGAATCAGCCATCGCCAAAAAAATCAGCTCACAACAAAAACACAGAACACAAAGCTGAGGAGCGCGCGCTTTCCTCCCGTCACAACCACGTGTTACACCACACTGACACTCGGAAAAGCCCTCGGACACGCAGTACGCACTCCCGCGAGAACCAACTCACACAAAAGCACCCTCTCCGAGTGATAAGGAACCGCACGCTCGAATACTGGCGCTCGCCTTCGATTTCCAGTTTCCAGGAGCGCGATTCCGTCTCCGTTGGCGCGCTCCGAGCCCGGAGCTTCGCGGGGCGGCCGCTGTTATTGTGGCGGCGCTAGCGTCGCGCGAGGCGCGGAGCGTGCTCGGCGGGCGGTATCGATTTCTGGTTCCGGCGCGGGTTCGGGCCCCGCTCGGCGCTCTGCTCTGCTGCGCAATTCGACACCGAGCCCGCGCGCTGCGCCGTGCCGTTATGCACTCCGCATAACGGTCATTTCCCGATTCCGTGTCTCTGCGGACTGGAGGGCGGCTCGCGGCTGTTAAACCCGCCCTGCGCCTCTTAACCGTCGCCACGCGCCCAGAGCGCCCGATCCCTATCTGATCTGGCCCCGGGGCGGGGACTCTAAGGCGGGAACACGCACCTCGAGTGGCCAAGTTCAGGGCGAGGTGGTTTCTAAGATTTGAGTTCCATGGCTTTCCCGAGAACTTCCTGAACTATGACCCCATTGCTTGCACGGAGAAAAAAATCTCGTGCGTTGGACCCGAAGTTTAAGTCATATGGATCTCTGAAGTTTTCGGATTGAGCATCTGAACACTTTAGGTCTAGCTGTCGAGGTTCGGATCACACATCTGAAACTTCAGTTCTTACATTTGAAGTACATCAGATGTGAGAACCGAAGTTTTTCGGATGTGAGGACCGAAGTATTTCGGCTGTTAAAACCGAAGAACTTCAGATGTAAGAACTGAAGTTTCAGATGTGCAATCCAAACCTCAGCAGCTGGACCTTAAGTGTTCAGATGCTCAATCTGAAAACTTCAGAGATCCATATGACCTAAACTTCGGGTCCCACGAACGAAGTTTTTTTTCTCCGTGTGGGAATCAAGGGATTTCACAGACATACTTAAAAGCTGGTTTTGGCGAAATAAGTTTTGTCTTTAGCTCACGTGGAGCGCTCGAGTGAGACTTGAGCAAAACACCTAAATAATCGGGCAGGGGGATATACTTTTTAGTTTTCACTAGTTAGGAAAACGCATGACATGCTGAGGTATCATGACATTTTCCTTAAGACAATTTTTCCTTGACTTTTCCTCGATTTCTAGTTTTACGTATACAATGAGGCGGAAACTTTGATCGTTGGGTAGGTACCGTGGCCAATGCAAACATTCTCGATACACCCTGTTGTGTTTCCTCATAATCTTGGTTCCTGCCGGCATTGAGTGGCTATAAAAGAGGTGTGGTGGGGTTTCAAATCATAAAATCTCAAAAATAATCTGTGACAACACAAGAACGAAACAACAACACTAAACAATATAGGAACAAATTCTGGAATTCAAGACTTGAAAGTCATATCTACCTGTAATTTTTTAAGCCCCAAGCCTACCCAGGTTCCCTCGATGTAAACCTCAAATTAGTTGATGGATAAACTGACTGAAGTTTTCGAGATTGTATGAAAGTAGAAGTAGTGTATGTTACCATGTTACTCGTATCCGCTTACTCATAAGACGATAGGAACCAGAAATTCAGTAATCTACGAGAGTCTTGACAATGTAAGTAGTTACGATCGAAGAACGCTGCTTGTGAGCACTGAGCAATATGAAATATCATTGCCTATAAGAAGATGATTCCTGATTGTTTGCTGCATGAAACGCTTTCTACGAGGGAACTTTATCGAGGAAAATTGAAAACGCATTTGTGTTTTGACTCAGAATCTTTACGCAGCCTATACTTGGGTTGGAAACGCGAAGCTTGGAGATAACAAAATTGACAGGTCCGATATGCATGTACAGTTGCATCACGGTTGATTTCAGGCGATTCGAACGTTGCGAACGAGCGCGAGCAGCGCACGAGCTGCTGTCCAGTGCCAAATCTCTCACGTTGGCAACACCCTGTTTCATCAATTAAAGGTATGTAAAACAAGCGACATCTCACATGATAATAAAATCGATTATTAATAACGCTTTTAAATTGAGGAAAAATAGCACTGCCAACTTGCCATAGTCGCCACTCACTGCATTGGGCGGAGGGCTACATGTATGTACGTTTAGACGGATTAAACCAGAATTGAATTGAGGGGCTCGGAGGACGAGGGGCATAAAAGCAGTTCTTGCTACTTCGAAAGATACGTGTTTGAGGGTTGGAAATTACACGGATCCTCATGGCGGAAAGAAAGTTCAAACTGACTTTTTGATGCTTCAAACTTCGAATTTTTCACAGAATATGCTTCGAGGCCCCTCAATTAGCCTAACTGCGTTTCACGTTCCCCGATTTCCTTTTAAGCTTCACTTTTTTAAACAGAGAATAAAAACAACATAACGCCTGAGAATTTGCCATGAATTTCCTTCGGAATACGAAGAAGAAAGTCACACAATTTCAAGTCGGAAGATTGATTAGATTTCGGTTGAAAAAATAAAACGAGAGAACATTGGGCGACGTCGGATGTAATTAGACTAATCCTGGCAAATCTATTAAAATTGAAAAAAATTTCATACATTGGCAAAATTTCAAGGTTATTTAGCAAATTTACTCCACGTTTCGGGGTTGAGCGACATCTTTTGACTTTCCAAGTACTTGCTACCCTGGGAAATTCTTCATGGCATCGTCGGTGCAGGTGCAAGGATGCAATTTAGAAAAATGCAACGCTACGAGGGATCGCAGTGCCGCGGCCCAGTCCCGGCGCAGGGATGGCTCGGGTCGGCGCGTCAATGACTTTTTTACTGCATTTTTGTCGATTGCCCGACCCGAGGGCAGACGAAAAGGGAGCCGCAAATATGCAGACGATCGACCGTCCAAAATTCGACACCCCTCCCCTCCCCCGTTCCACCGGGTCGAGGGGAGCCGGCTGAATTTTTTGGCAAAGAGGCAGGTCCTCCGGGATCAGATTTCGGACATTCTGCTGCATTAACGATGTGCATACGACTTGCAGTTGCCCAACGGAGCGATTTTCCAACACTCGCTATCTTCCTGATGAAACTCACATGAAACTCGAACACTTCCCAACATATTTTCTGATCGTTCTTTAAAAAAAAGGAAAAATTTTAAGTTTTTCATCAGATGAAAAACCAAAAAACTATCCAGGGCGTCACGGACCCTCTTTCATATCCTCTCCTGAATCTAGATCCCCGATCTTGAAGTATGGAAAATGCCTTGACATTACATAGGAGGATCCAGACACTTGAAAAGGAACGGGGAGTGACGGGGTTCCGGGGGGCTTTTCGAAAATTTTCGACATTTTAAAGTTTCTGATAAACAGGTTATTACCTGATTTATTTTTTTGTCCTGGTTATCTTAATTGATTCTTCTATTCAAGTTGCGATGTACATTTCGGAACACCTTATTCCATCTTCAGGCCACACATATTTCACTAGCACTGTAATCCTTGTGCGCGTTCGAGTTTCGAGATACTTTAAAATGTTAAAAACCGAAAAATAAAAATAATACTACGCGTAGACTAAAATTGACTGTGAACTGCACGAGGCGCGACCGATTTATTGATCGGTCAAAATCGTCATGAATAATTATCAAATACAAGCGTCCTTCCTGCCTCTTTTCTTCCCTCTTTCTTCCTCCTCTTTTTTCAGGCGAATGCAGGATCGCAACAGAATCAGAAACTGAATTTTCCTGACATTTTCTGAGGTCCTTTACACATTTTGGTAAAATTCCTCGACTATTGAGGATGTGCTAGATGGTTAAAAACACACAATTTTAAATAGTTTACAGGCAAAATTTGTTGTTCAAAACGTTTAACCCATTCTAGAGAGCAAATAAAGGGTGGCTTGACTGTTTTTCCCTGACACTTTCGTCGTCTTCCCTGACATTTCCCGGTTTTCCCTGACTGGCAACCCTAGAACGGGGTGGGCGTGCGCCCCCCTGGATCCGCCTCTGTCATATTTCCCTTAATACGGGCACTTAATTCAGGGATGCTGACACCCCTGAATGAATTATGCTTTGAAATAATTTATTAGAGTTTGACGGTCGCGTTGCAGGCATACTCGCAGTAGGTAATGGTTTCGTATTTCTGCTGCTACACCGAGCGACCGGAGAAAATCGCGGTTGGATCGTCCAGTGGCGTGGCGTGCATTGCGATGTATCGATTGATCTACTATTTAAACCTTTGGAAAAGGATCGACAAACTGAGTGTTCGCAGCGAACACCTTAATAATCGATTTTTTACCATACCTTCAAATGGAGGAATATCGATAATCGATCATTCACGCCGCGCCACTGGGATCGTCCATTAGACAACCTCACATCCAGCGGCTAGCTGATGCCGAACAATGCGTGGGATGCGTGATGCTGCATCATCGCGTTACTCCGAAAAACTGGGGCGAATTTTTCATTCCCCGTTCGCGTGGTACACAACGGACTCATTTGTTGTTCGTCCGTCCGGATCACACTGCATACACGGGTAGAGACAGTTCTTCGGAGCAAAGACGGGTCGCAGTCTCAGCGTCTGAAAATTCTCATTTTTGGAAAATTCCCAACGTAGATTTTACGACAAAAATTGCTACTTTAACCACTATCGTAAGCTAATTTAACCGTGGGGGTGGTTAAAGTAGCATTTTTTTTGTTGTAAAAAATCTACATTGAAACATTGCAGTCACTTTTTTTGCAACTGAATTGTTAAATCAGCAAATTTAATTTTTCCGTGTGTCAAGAAAAAACAGAACGCCTTCAAGATTTTACGTATGCAACACGGACATCCACCGAGCACGTATAGTGGTATCCACTGTCCAAGCTTTATTCACTCCGCACAGAAGCATCGGTGCATAAATCACTCCGTAGTATCACTGCACTAAAATGATGGACAGGAATACCAGGACGCCTTCAAGTTTTTACGTATGCAACACGGACATCCACCGAGCACATATAGTGGTATCCACTGTCCAAGCTTTATTCCCTCCGCCAAGTAACAATAGTGCAAACCCAGGGCGAGCACCAGCAGGCTGATAATTGAAATTGATAGACGAAGCTATAGACAAAGAAGACATGAGGAATATGTTGCGATCCTGTTGGTTGAGAAGGGTGGTTGTTAAAGACTATGGGAGAAAATGATGGACTAAATATCGGGTCTCTAGTGAGTTCCCGTTAGTTAGTCTATTACCTACCTCCTTTGTCCATTGCAACTCCTCGCTTCCACCGACAGGTATCCATACCTTTTTTGTCTTCTTTGTATTTCGCTCTGTCTATCAATTTCAATAATCAACCCGCTGATAGCCAATGGCAAAAGTCTCTGCATGTCACCTAGCCCCTATAAATCGTGGTGCACTATGGATCATAAACTCGGGCCTTGTTTTAAGTACGCGCTGCGTGCCAAGTTTTTCGTTAATCACAAGCTTAAATTCGTTCGAATCGCGCTGATCAATTTAAGTAATTTCGGTGGCAATCTGGCACACCCCTCGTCTAAACAACGCTAGATAGGGATCGGGAGTTGAGTCGGCTTCCGCAACATTTGACGCGGGTGCCGGATACGGCTGATGATATCCAGCTAATGATTGTTAAGTCGAGGAAAGAGTAGCTAAATTTTCTGTCAGAGATCAACAGGACGCGGCCAACAGGAACCGGAGCATTCTGCGAAATCCAGGTAAATCCTTCTTTATTTCGTCATAAAGGCAAGGTAATTTGGACCGCGTGTAGCAGAAAGGAACTAAGTCACATCAGCTATTGCCAAATGTAACTGGACAGTTTAATTTTTGGCATAGATACGGTTGTGCGGACTCCTGTGCAAATTTCAGTAAATTTTCTGCATAGTTTGAAGCAAATTGCTTAGAAATGTCAAAGGAATCCGCACACACTATCTCTTGTAAAACATTAAAGTGCCCATTTAATTTTGGCAATAGCTGATGTGGCTTGGTTCCTTTCTGCTTAACGCGGTCCGTTCGTCGGTTGACTAAAATGGTTGATAAGACTGAAACTGAACCAAAGTTCCCAGTTCCGCGAACTGATCATTTTCATCGATTTTCCACTTGTTTGAGTCTCATGAAACGTCTTTAGCGTAGATCAAGTGAAGGCGGGGCGAACTGCGAGGTTGACATGCATATCCCAACTTTTTTGCTGGAGTTTAAAGTGAGCCCAAGTGTTTGCGCAAGTGTTCCCAAGCGCAGTTCGGATTCCGCTTCAAAGCTTCACGGATCACTGCACGCGCATCCAATAACGCACAAACATCAATTCTTCCTTTTGCATCCAGATCCTGAGAGAATTCTTCGGAGGACTCACTCTTATGCGCACGGGCATGCCAGTTTTAAGGAACAGAAATCGACGAGAGTATTTTTCTCTGGTTCAGTTCAGGGTGCCTACTAAAACAGGCTGGCCGAAATTCAGTACTTTTACAGTACATTCCCAAGAAATTCAGTATCTCCTCAACAGAAAAATTTAGTTATTTTTCAGTATCTACATTTGCCGAAATTCGAAAAATTTCAAAAATTTGAATTTCTCGCTCAAATTGCGACAAAAATGACAAAAATTCCAGACCTTCTTGCGGACTTTCCGTGCTTTTTCAGTACTTCCGGACCGCCTATCAAAAGTCAGTGCTATTTCCAAACTTTCCGGAAATTCCGGACTTGCAGACACCCTGCAGTTATTCTTTTGCTTTTCCGAGCTTTTCTCACTGTTGAACATATTCGACTCTGGCTGGTCTTGATTCAGGATCCCCTACCTAGAGTGTCATTATGGACAGAATATGGCCACGGAAGGTTTCCACTCATGATTGGCTCAGCCCACTTAAGCCTTATGGAGCTCTTAGGATCCAAAAAAATGACGAGCGTCACATGCAGACCATTCCGAAGTGCAAATAATGAGGTTTTAGTTACCTACATGACCATGAAATCCACTCAAATTCCGGAGGTAGACTATTTACTCGCAATCAGTTCGGAATCCAATTGTGCATTATTACAAGTGAGAACGTCTTTTAACTTGCACCTCGACTACGGCAAGGTTGGTAACACTGCCGTGCTAAGGAAGAACGCCGTATGAACATTCGAGAGTTGCCAAATTTACTTCGATAAAATGTTTATTTTTGTGGAAAGTTATGAACATTTTTCCTTTAAATTTTGAGAATCCTTAGGTGAAATTGCGAACAAAGTTATCTGAAAGTTTGACAGGAAAATATTCATAAGTTTACCGGGAAATTCGCGTTTTATCTAAGGAAACTTGGCAACGCCTGAAGGCTCATACGGCGTTCTTCCTGAGCACGGCAGAACAGGTGGTGCAGATGATGAACGCCCAGGGTTGGCAACGACCCCTCCCCCCACATGTAGGCCGATTATTGAAATTGATACTCGAAGTCATCGACAAAAAGGTAAAAGGGATATAAAGAGATATTCTTGGTGGAAAAGGACGGTTGCAATGGACAAAGGACTAAAGGAGCGCCGTGGCACGCTGCGGTGCGGCAGGCGGGCAGCCAGCGCGAAACGCGCATTGGCGCCTACAAACCTAACTGGGATACTTCACGCGTTGCGCAATGCGTGAAGTATCCCTGTTAGGTTTGTAGGCGCCAGTGCGTCGCCGCTCAGCTTTGTGTTAGGCTCTTATATTTAATCTGGCGGAGTCAGCGTTATTCAACTCATGATTTTGAAATATTTGCACATCCTGTATGGATTATTCTCGTTTTAATTCATCGGAAAAAAATATGTATTAAAGGAAAATATAACGTGTGTTATATTAAGGTGGTTCCATCAAACTTAATGATTTCCAAAGCACACTTTCTACACAATTTTTTACAGCCTTTTATAATTGATGGCGAAAAAGCAACAGCCAGGCGATGAAGTGTAAAGCCCGGCTATAAGAACTATAGCCCGGCTGCATAATTTTTTATCGCTTCGTATAGCCCGGCCGTATGATTTTCTCCGCATTCTACAGCCAGCTATATGATTTTCTGTAGCCTTCTTTAGCCGGCTATAAGAATTCCTATGGTATTTTGAAACGCAGCTCTTATCGCCAATTTTTACCAGGGGAACCGCCCATTTCAACCGATGTGATCGCTCCATACTCCCTATGTCTTCTTTGTCCATCGCCTTGTCTATCAATTCCAATAATCAGCTGCTGGAGTCGCCGCCATTCTTTTGGATCCTAAGAGCTCCACGTAACGCAGTGTCCATACTCTGTTCTCCCTATAAAGGTACTCTACCTGGCAGACTTGCTGGTGAGCTACGCGGAGGAATGTTGGCACTTCATCGGATGAGTCGGCGAGTCTCGGCCTCTCAGCCGTTGTGTCTGGAATTCTACATCCGTCAACATCGCGCCTGATCGGAAGTTCGGCTCACTCGGACGTATTTCTACCAAACGGAACCATAAGCTAATACATTTGAGTAAAGAATAACTAGGCACCCAAACGTTAAATTCACTTCTTTTTTACATAATTCATTCGCACATGGTTCAGCTCGGCAAAAATACGACCACTTGGCAATTTAGAGACTGCATAAATCTATCGACTACGGATCGCCGCTCCCGCATTCTCAGGAATAACACCGTATGGCCGTTTGGACGTTGTCAAATTGCTTCGAATAACTAAATAAGGAGACCATAGATATAATGTTCTGTGCTTTTGAATGAAATCGAACAGATAGATTCTGAGATATCGCCGTACACAGATTTGGGGGAGGCCTGACGGACGGACACACATTTTTCAAGTATGGTTATTTTGACTCCTGGGACCTTAAACGTCTAGAAATGATAAAATTTCAACTCCCCCCTTCCTTCCAGGATGACAATACCTCCTCTACCCTAGGGGAGCGAGAAAGTAAAAATGTTCGGTGCCTTTATTATAACGCTTCCCGACTTTTCATAGACTTTTTGAGAATTTTGAGCAGAGAAAAATTCCTCACATTTCATTACTTTCCACGGATTTTGAGAGTAAAAATGAGCAGTTTCAGGTAACACAACAAGTAAAAAATTCAAGTTCTACTAATACTAATGTTATTGAAACCACGCAATAAATTCAACAGTGCATAAAAAATAGACGTACTTATGTTAAAAAGAACCATTTCTTTTACTAAATGGGCCCTGCAGACCATGCGTGTCGGGAAGGACGACCGTGCGTGACAATTCTTTCCGATGTAAATATTTCAATTTAAAGGTTTGAATACAAGATTTCCCCCAAATTTTATCGGCCTGGTAAAATTTACTGACTTTTCCGAGTTTCCCTGACTTTTCAAGGATTCGGCCATATTGGTTCGGATTCTTTTTCATAAAATTTGCTGAAAATTTAGATTATTGATTCAAGAGTCTGATAATTTTTTTTTTAAGAAAAAAGGGAGAAAGTATCAATTACTATTCAAATTTCATCGAGGAAATTTGACGGCGTTCGAATACTAGTGGGGGGTTCTTCTTTAGAGCGGTGAGCTGACCATCCTACTCCGACGGTGATTCGAGGAAAATTGCCCGGAATAGCCGCTTGTGATCTCCGCCGATACGACACCGTCATGGAAAACGTATTTTTACATCGCTCCGCCGCGCGCACACACTCACACGAGATTCTTCATCAATAACTGAACCGGTGGATGTTAAAACAAAACATATCCATTGTCTGAGGAGCCCTAGAATGTGAGTATTCTAATAGAGCTCAGGGCTCGTTATAAAATAGATTTTTTACATTTTAACATCGACCAATTCAACTATCCTGTACTCGACGTCCATTACTTCTTCGTGGGTCTAATTTTAAGAGTGATGCGTTTCCCAGATCCGAGGAAAGAGCAAGACATTGTAAACTGGATGGTGTGCCTGTGCTTGCACGGTGATCCAAAAGACTTACGTAGAGACGATTTTTTTCCCCCCCTGGGGCGAAGACGAGTAAGAACATAATGAGATCGGGCTAGTGCGACCTGTCGCTGCGCAGGATGCGCCTAAAAGTGAGGCTTTGACGCCTAAAAACTTAAAGTTCTGCCCAAATGTGGCGCCTAAAGAAGTTTGACGCACAACGACGCGCATTCCCGAAGCAACGGTTAGAAGATTGCAATTCAAAAGACGCAGTTTCGAGAAAAAAACTTATTTTGATCTGATGTGCAATTTCTATAGGGGACAAAATTGCCTAATTCTGATGGATCTTTGCGCCATGTATTAGTAAACAAATTAAATAAACCGATGAAATCTTATGGCCTCAAAGAGAGTTTAAGTCAAAATTTCGAAATCTGATTTTTCGGCCCTGCCGCCGTAGACGAGGGCCTTTCACAGAAAAAAATGGATGGTGCTGGCGACAGAACCTTTTGTTCATACGGCTCCCACAGTTTCTTTGTTACACTTACAGAACTTTCTGTCGTGGGAACAGAGTACTCTGTTCCCACGACAGAAGTTCTGTTCTCACAACAGAAAAGTTCTGTAAGTGTAACAAAGAAACTGTGGGAGCCGTATGAACAAAAGGTTCTGTCGTCAGCACCATCCATTTTTTTCTGTGTTCTTCCCATAAAAGGTAACATTTTGAATTTTTCGGTGCTGAGACCTCTGTTGCCGTAGATGGCCATATCAAACACGATTCGAGATAACAATTTGACTCCGAGCATGCTCTTATAACCTCCGAAATACGTACCTCTGTTTGATCATCGAACTCTGAGCAGACCTTTAAATGTTTATGTTTCTGCGCTCCCGTAAATACAACCGAGCGAATGCTTTCTCAAAACTTTCAGAGCTCCCTGTACTGCGAATGTGAGACGGATACGACGCTGTTAAAATTTTAAGTAAACACATAATTGAAGTTTTCCGAGGCGACGACGGGAAGAAAGAGAATCAATTAAAAGTGACGTCATTTTTGTTGAAAGTTGGTGCTGACAGACAGGGTGGGGAAACAAACATCTAATAAAGAGCTCTGTGCTTCGTGGAAAGTAGAGGATAAAGCTTTGGGACGACAAGACTCCTACTAGAAGTTTTAGTTACTCTATTTGAAACAAATTAAAAAATATGTAAGCCCAAAAGAAGTCACGGTTTTCCAGCGTCCTTGGAACTACGCTGTTTTTACAGAATTACAAATATACCTCCTATCTTCACAGAAAAAAATGGATGGTGCTGACGACAGAACCTTTTGTTCATACGGCTCCCACAGTTTCTTTGTTACAATTACAGAACTTTTGGTCGTGGGAACAGAGTACTCTGTTCCCACGACAGAAGTTCTGTTCTCACAACAGAAAAGTTCTGTAAGTGTAACAAAGAAACTGTGGGAGCCGTATGAACAAAAGGTTCTGTCGTCAGCACCATCCATTTTTTTCTGTGTTGCATCTCCTTCCGCGAATTCCTCAGAGAGAACCATCCAGATACGTTTATCGAAAAGGTATTAATATAGGCTTACTCACATTATGTAACAAATCAACCATACAATTATGGATATGTTTCTTCACGAGGAAAAAAATAAAAGTGGGGAAAACCAAGTCATTTACCTGAAACAGACGAAGAACAAATAATATTAATGAAAGAAAGTGATAAAGTAATGAACGGTATGAATTTTATACTAAACAGATAGTGTTCGCTGATCGATACACGACTCCGTAAGTGCACCTGATCTATTAGTCTTATAAATCAGGTAGGCTGTTCACTCTTGCTCTACACTTTCAACCAGGGAGTTGTTAACTAATCATGAATTTCTAGGGATTGATGATCAAGTTGCCATGCTAAAATATGAACAGATTCGCGAAGTTATTTCTGTAGGCATCTCTTATACCTTCATCATTGAGACCTAGGTAATCAAAGACTCCCTGGTGAAAATTGGCAGTAGAATCTGTGTTCCAAATTACCATAGACCTACAGCCGGCTGTAAGATTTCCAATAGCTTCTGTAGCCGGCTACACAATTTCTTATAGCCTTTTAAAGGCGATGGCGACTAAGCAATAGCCAGGCGATCAAGTGTGAATCCGCGGCTGGCGGGCAGCCAGCGCGAAACGCGCATTGACGCCTACAAACCTAACAGGGATACTTCACGCGTTGCGCAATGCGTGAAGTATCCCTGTTAGGTTTGTAGGCACCATTGCGTCGCCGCTCCGCTTTGAGTTGGGCTCTAATATTTAGTCTGGCGGTCAGCGTTAATCAACTCATGATTTTGAAATGTTTGCACATCCTGTATGGATTATTCTCATTTTAATCGATAAAATAAAATATGTATTAAAGGAGAATATAATGTGTGTTTTGTAAATATTAAGGTGGTTCCGTATCAAACTTAATGATTCCCAAAGCACACGAATTTCTACCCAATTTCTTATAGCCTTTTATAATCGATGGCGAAAAAGCAACAGCCAGGCGATAAAGTGTGAATCCCGGCGATAGGAACTACAGCCCGGCTGCATACTTTTTTATCGCTTTGTATAGCCCGGCCGTATGATTTTCTCCGCATTCTACGGCCAGCTATATGATTTTCTGTAGCCTTCTTTAGCCGGCTATAAGAATTCCTATGTTATTTTGAAACGCAGCTCTTATCGCCAATTTTTACCAGGGCTGAGAAAAAATTATGGTTATAATTATACCATATTACTTAGTCGTGTTCAATATGAACTCTTAATTAGTAGTTGCCATAACCAATAATAGAGATATTTTTACCATTACATGGTAATTTTACTACGGCACACTTGTAAAATTACGATTGCTCTAGTAAAAATATCACTATTTTAGACTAA
This sequence comes from Bemisia tabaci, assembly GCF_001854935.1. Taxonomy (NCBI): domain Eukaryota; kingdom Metazoa; phylum Arthropoda; class Insecta; order Hemiptera; family Aleyrodidae; genus Bemisia; species Bemisia tabaci. Next base: position 869,096 of record NW_017547136.1, read on the forward strand.
ATATGCGATCAGCGAATCTACGCCGAATCCGTGGATAGTGGCCATGATAATACGGACATCTATACATATATTTCGTTTCTGATAAATTATTGTACAAACATCCAAGTTCTTACAATTTAACCCTACGCCTGACAAGTCAACGCATTATTATTTGAAAAGCACCCGCCGCTTCAACTACTGTACATCTATAACAGGAATTAGCCGGTTCTATTTCGACATTACCCAAACGGGTCTCGATAGAGATGCGTCAAGTTTAAGGTCACTTTCAAAACTTCGAACCGACCGCAGAGTAATACCGACACATCCGCGATATTTCCCCCAATCCGACAACTCAGCAGCGGCCATAGCTCGCATTCGCAGGCAACGTTGCAAAATCAGGCGTAAAAAAACAAAATCCATTCGTAGATCGAGGGAAACGCAATCAGTCGAATCGTTTCCCCTTCTTGTAAATACATTATAAAAATCGATTCTCAGTGAAGTAGCCTCCTCGATTTATATCGATTATTTTACGCACATTTAAACGGGAAAGCGAGTTTCCCGACCATCTGGCATGGCGGCGCGCCGACGGATTCAATTAAAAAATTAACTGGGCGCATTAAATGACTGACGGGCATGAGAATCCGAGCTGCATTTTTCGCGGTCGTAAAAAGGAATAAGAAGAAAAAGCTCATCGCGCGGTTGTAAAGCGCTCGCCCCGATCCGCTAGCTTAACGGTCGCTCGGAACTGCGCATGACGTTACCGACTACCGTGACGCGGGAATCGACACCACCGACGACGTCGAAGAGGTGACCGAAAATCAGGAGGCGCTGATTTCGGGCAGTGGATCGCGTCGCGCTTTCAGTACGGCACGCGTCGCAGGTGCTCGAAACGTCGTTTTGTTCTTGGAGGTTCGGGTACTGATAGTTCCGGAAACCGCCTAAATGGTACAACAGGGTGTCTACAGACTTGACAAAACACAATACCTTGACTTTTCCAGGTTTCGCCTGATCAAAATTATCGAAATCCCCTGACTTTTCACGGCATGCACTCGTGCAACGGAAATAGAAGAATTTATGACATTCGTATCACTGCAAATTAGAGTACCTATACAGGGAGAGTATGGAAAACTCGAATTATGTGGCTCTTAGGGTCCAAAAGGGTAGGTAACCTTTGAAAACGAAAAATGTCACTGTCAATCTTTAGACTCTAATATCAAACGAAAATGGACAAGAAAATTCATACGTAAGTATTTTCCCGCAAAAATAAGTAAGTTTCTGCAAAAACCAAGTCAAATACGTGCTTTACCGACGACATTTGCCAACAATTGTGATCATAAATCACTCTGGATAATTTGAATTCATAGATTGCCTACCCTTTTGGGGTCTAAGAGCTCCATCACCTAACCTCAAAATTTTCGACTTGTCCATACTCTCCCTCTATAGGTACTCTACTGCAAGTGAGAGAAACATGTGAGCCTTTTTTCTTAGAGCATTGATAGTTCAATTAATTTCAATTAAATTGCATTAACTTGCTAAAATCATTCCTCTGCTAACCATACGGAGCACTGAACCCCGAACCAGCCAAAGACCCAATTTCATTGAATGGACAGTGCTGGTGTTTTTTTTTTTTTTTCTTACTTTTTTCTTTTTAAAGAGTTCAAGTTTTAAGATTGTTTGAATTTCCAGTCATTTTCATAATTCAAAAACCTCTCATGTGAGTCTGTATTTGAACACCCTGGAAACACCCTGAAAGTGAGAACACCCTTCAATTTACGCTTCATAATCAAATCCATTCTCTGCGCGCGTTCACTGACAATTAATCAGTCATGTTTAACTTAATGGCATCTCTAATCAATCCGTTATATTCCAACCAATCAATCGATCGGGAAGAGAGGTGACCTTGACATTCACGCTGTATTTACACGACATTTAAAGCGTGATAGCTGCACGAATAGTCAGGCTGGAATGAAGAGATTTCGATCAAATTACATTTGTTAATTGCTGAGCAAATTAGCAACTTTTCCCTCGCTCTACGGGAAAAAAAACTTTTGGGTAGTTTAAAATATGAAAGAAGAGAGATAAAAAAAGGAGGAGGAACTAATTTTGAAAACTTTTTTAGGCTTAGCGCGTCTGGAATAGGATCAAAGATTAACAAGAAATTCAAGGTGATAGATATACGGGATTTCATGCGGTCAGTTCTGAAACTGATAAACAAAACGATGGACAAAGAGACCGAAGGGCAAATGGAGCGATCCTATTGGTAAAAGCGGGTGGTTGGAATGGATAAAGGAGGTAAGGAATAGACTTACTAACGGCAACCCCTGAGAGAACCTATACAGTTAGTCCATCATTTTACACCTGATTAGTCCATGACAAACACCTGTTTCAACCAACGAGACCGCTTCATTTTTCCTTCATCTTCTTCGTCTATCAATTGCAAGAATCAATCCGCAGGTGCCTATGAGGGCCTCCATTGGCCTTTAAATTCAAATTGTTTCATACTTTCTGCGTAAAAAAATTTAGTACATTTTAATAGTATTAATTTAAAACTCTGGCTCAGTTTTGAAGTTGTGTAGCATAGTAAGATATTTGGTGTCCTAAGTTGGCTGTGCCACAAAAAGACCACTGCACATAACAAACCTATCAGGCAAACAGTGATTGAGCTCTACCGAGAAGGGCCAATTTGAACGGACGGCTTGATCAATATTTAGGGACCGTTATGGTTTTTTTAGGGGCCGAAATGGATTTTCCTTAAAACGTATAAGATGAGAGCCGGATCTCTTTTGGCACTTCAGTGTCTGGATTTTTCTACCTGATAATACCGTTTTGGAGCTTTTCGTTGACCAATTGTATCATGTTCAAAGGATCGCTGGAAAAAAGTCTCTTGGATTCACAGTCCAGACTCTTAAAACTTTGAAAAGGAAGAAATATTCTTGATTCAATCGGATGTTTGCTTGCATCGAAAGAGAATCCGTTTAAATTAAGAGGCTCGGCTCTCGATTCGAGCGAAAATCCGATCGAATCAAGAGTATTTTTTCCTATGGAAATTTATTACGAGCCTGGACTCTGGAACCAAGAAAATTATTTTCTAGAATACCGAGATTTTACTATCAATCAAAAAAAATTGTGTAGGTTTTAGCGTTATCTAGCTGACTGAGTAACCGCGAATATTTATTGCGCCGCAATTTTGGCGGCAACTTCAATTATTGAGGCGCTAATACGAAATATTTCGGCGCATATTGCGCATGGCGCCTAATAAATTCAAACACTAGAGGCAAAGTAGGATGATGGTTTGTATTCATCGTGAAGCACCTAATGCCACTATATATACTCAACTTGGCGATCGAATGTGTGCTCTGTGCATGGAATACCCGGATGAGAAACGATCAGGATCGGCGCATTACGCTACCGCGAACGCCATAAACCGCGTCTTGCGAGCGCAACGATGGTTACCAAATCGTACGATAAAATATACATATCAATCATTGAGTCATTGAGGAAGGGAAATACGGATTTTCGAACACAATCTCATAACGACTAAGAGCAAGATTGCCAGGTGAGATGAAATGTGCAATTGAGTTATATGAAAAAAGCCGGCTTTTGCGGGACAATTTGGGAACGTGGCGCGTAACTGATGATGACGCTCCGGTCTCATCGGCTCGCACCATGGTTAATGGCTAATCACTCCCATAAGTTGCCAGAAGCGAAGGTCAGTGTTTGGTGAGTGACGGCCGGTGATGCAACTTCCATACCCGATCAGTCATCCCGTTCCGAGAACCCACGCATCACGCCGTGTCCAGATTTGATGGAAAAAATTAGTCAAATTAAGATGAATATGAATGATGGTATGAAGCTTTCGGCAAACGAGATAGACGAGTAAAATTTTTTAACATAAAAACTGAGATACTGGGGATGACAATGAACGCGTAACGTAGTCTGAATCCCTTTCTAAATAAATTCGTGACACTTGCATCGACCTCCCCTCTTTTAAAGGAAGACCTTGGAAAATTTTATGGGATGACTGTAAATATTACGCGGTTGGATCGAAAAAAATTATACCGTGTTTTAGTTCAAATGTTAGACTTCCCCTGAGTCAGGAGCCAGTTTTCGGGAAAAACAATAAAGAAAATGGAGAAAAACAAGAAAAGTTTCCTGGGATTTCAAAATTCCTCAACTTTTCCGGATTTTTAACATGAAATTCCGGACTTCTCAATCCTTTTACTTTGAGCGTGTAATTTTTCATACAAATTATTTACGCGAGAAAAACTTTAGGCGGGGCGTCTCTTAAAATTAAAAAAATACAACGTTTTGACGAGAGGAAAAAATGTTGAGGTTCCGCTACAAAAGTCCCTGACTTTTCAAAGTTGGGCATGGTTTTCGAACTTTTTCAGGCTTTCCCTGATGACTTTCCAAGAACTTGTCACCCTGAATACATAAACAGTAATAAAAATTGTTGCGTAACGCACAGCTCGACCCCCGATTCCGTCGTGGGGAACCTTCTGACGCGATCAAGGGCCTGTTCGCTGCCTGCCCTCACCCTTGTGGAGCAATAAGAAATTTACGGACACCCTTCAAGAGGTTGCTTTCCGACGAATAAAAACCTTTCAGAGCGCTCGCCCTTTACTGCAATACTGCGTTTAACTTAAATGTCAGCTGGGAGTCCTTTTTTTTGGGGAGCCCTGGTTTTCGTGGCGGCGTTCCCGGCGGAAATCGTGGATTGAAAGACGCAACGAATCTTTCCGCCGAGAAACGATGGCAATTACTTTCGAGTCCCGGCGTCTTTCTTGCACTGCACCATCGGTTTGCCAGCCCCCCCTCCTTCCCTGCCTCCCCGCGAATTGTTAAATCCGACAGGATAAAAGGAAATGCATCCGCTTCGCTAAACGCCCGTAGTTTTTCACCTGAATTTTTCGCCTCGCGGCTGCATCCCGCCGTTTTGTCTGCTCTTCCGAACGTATATAAGACCACATTATGCATGGGTCTTTACTGCCTTGCGCTAAGGAGAAACGCCGTATGAACCTTCAGGCGTTGCCAAATTTCTTCTGGTAAAATACGAATTTATTGGGAAAATCGTAGATGTTTTTTTCCCAGTTTTTCAGACTATTTGTTTTCGCAATTTAATCTAAGATATCTGAAAATTTTAAAGAAAATTACTCATAAATTTCGTCAAAAATACATGTTTTATCCGGGGAAATTGGGCAACTCTCGAATGTTCATGCGGCGTTTATCCTTAGCACGGCAGTTTAAGAGGAGATCGTCTGAGAGAGCGATGGACAGGAGGAGGTTTGGCTCAATTTTTCCGGTGATGAGCAAAAAACGATCTCCATCCCAGGTTAGCCGGGGATCGCGAATTAGAGGGGGGGGGAGAGGGGGCGGGCATCTGATTTCCACCCCTGAATGATTTTTCACTGGAAAAAAAATATTGGTTAAAAGCATCTTTTTCGAATTAAACAATATACTCTTCGATTTAACCTTTCAGTTTCAATGTCTAAACCGGGTCAAACTGACCCGAGACGTGCTAAAAACACGTGACCCGTGGGTTGTATGGGGCCGGCACGGACAAAAAAAAATAGAAACAATCGAGTGTCAACACAGCCGATGATAGTAGAGACGCATTTGGGCCTCTTCTTCAACTTTTCTTTCGAATCCGAGCGATACCTCATTGCATTGGCAATGTAAAGCGAAGAATTGCGAGTTTACGCCTCGCGCCATCGCGCCTTCAATTTTTCAGATGCAGCAAAGGACATCCATAAAGCACGAATAGTTGTATCTCTGCGCCGTCGTCAACGCGCATCGTTCCCCGCGTTCCATTTCATGTTGTGTTTGCTCCTGTTTGTCTTATTTGTTGTGGTGCTTCGCGGGCCACGTAAGCAACACAGCTGAGGAAAGGAGAGGCGTAATCGGGTCTCGTTCTTTAACTTTTCTCCCGAATCTGTGCGATAGCTAAATGGCAGCATAGAGCGGGGCATTGCGAGTTTACGCCTCGCGCCATCGCGCCTTCAATTTTGCAGACGCAACACGGACATCCATAAAGCACGAATAGTCGTATCTCTGCGCCGCGCCGTCGTCAACGCGAGTCGTTCCCCGTGTTCTAATTTCATATTGTGTTTGCTCCTGTTTTTCTTAGTTGTGGTGCTTCGAGGGCTACGTAAGCAACACAGCTGAAGAAAGGAGAGGCGTATTCGGGTCTCGTTCTTTAACTTTTCTCCCGAATTTGAGCGATAGCTAAATTTCAGCATGGAGCGGGGCATTGCGAGTTAACGCCTCGCGCCATCGCGCCTTCAATTTTTCAGAAGCAACACGGGCATCCATCAAGCACGAATAGTTGTATCTCTACGCCTTCAACAACGCGCCTTCATTCCATTGCTCTATTTCCATAAACGTAGAGTAGGTTTTCTCTTAAAATTTTCTTCGGAGGGTATCCCTTAAAATTTAAAATGTGACTGAATAAACATCAAAATTTACGGTTTCGATCAAAAAATTAAACCCTGACCTCTCCCGACGGCTCATTCCGCTGAGCGCAGGGCGAAGTGACAAGCCCCTTCCTGCGGGCTGATTATTGAAATAGACTGACAAAGCGATAGACAGAGAAGAAATAGGGCAAATGAACGATCCTGTTAGTGGAAGAGGGTGGTTGAAATGGACAAAAGAGGTAAGTAATAGACTAACAAACGGCAACCGACAAGATATCCTGCAGTTAGTGCATCATTTGCTCCCTTAGTCTATACGAACCGCCCGTTTCAACCAATAGGATCACTCCATACTCCCTGTGTCTTCTTTTTCCATCGCTTTGTCTATCAATTTCAATAATCAGACTTCTGATATAGATATATGGCATCTGAGAGACTGAATGTACGGATGCGGACCAACATATTGTTAGATGTCGTGTTTACACATTTAAGGAAGCCTTAGGTTGGCGGTCGGCCGCAATGATCGTCATCCCACGGTCACCCACAATTGTCTAGGACGCGCAACGTCAAAGAAAGTGCATGACGTTAGATACGACACAGAGTTGATAAATATCGAGAAATTCGCGACAAAACTAACCGGATAATCTGCCTCACTTTTGCGGCAGCAGTTGGTAGTGAAAAAACATCATGTCTTCCATGCTATCAGACAAGATCCGACAATGATAGCGGAATTAAAATCATTCACTCCTTTTTTCATTTATAATTCATCAGAATAAATTTAATATTTATGAATTACTGTAAAAACTCCGCGGAAATACTACGCTATTCATTCATTCATGACCACATACGATCGAGCAGCGATAATGTACGATTATAATACTACTAGTTCATTCACCCGCCCATCGCCCCCTTTACGCACTCACTTCGCAGAAAAAGTGGATCTGCAACTTTCAGCCCCGCGTATTGCCGACTCTTGGCTGCATTGTAGATTTCAGTCATTCAGTATACCTTTTTTGAAAAACCAAGGCGTCGGTCAATCGATCAATTACTAAGAAATGGACAAACTAAGAATCAACCTTTAAAGCCTGAAACAGGTTTGAAAGAACTGTTCTAACAGATTTAGGGTTCCCATGATTTCATGATCTTCAAATTCTCTGACTTTTCTCCAACTATTTTTACTTTTCCCCGAATATTTTTGCTGTTCCCCGACTCCAAAATTTTCGGATTCCCTTACTTTCCCTGACATTTGAATGAAACTTCCACTTTGATCCCCCCCCCCCCCCTTTAAATTACACTCACTTCTGCTGAACACACCTCGCAAAATTCCCTGACTTTTCCTGTAAATTCCCTGACCTTCCCGGTTTTCCAAACCAACGACAACCCTGCGATTTCGGATATCAATAGAAACGATTAATAGTAAGGCAGTACTTTTGATCATATTTTAAGGTTTTGAAAGACGATTTTTGGAATGAATGTTCCTTGATGGATCTATAGCCATTTAGAAACTGGACTTTGATACTTTCAAAATCATCTCTCGTAATTTCAAATTTGATATCTAATGATCGTACCCCAGATGCATCGCGCCAAAGGTAAGTATCCACCATTATTTGAACTAATTTCACCGCGACCAGCGTTACTACGTCAGACGCTGCCTGATTTTCTTTCAAGTCTTTCTTTTAAAAACTCGAAAGTTAGTGAGTTTATTCTTCACTAATCAAGTAGGGTAAATTTATAGAGAGTTCAAAGACGTTCAGTAATTTAGCTCTCGGTTAAAAAAAAAAAAAAAAAAAAAAAAAAAAAAAAAAAAAAAACTTGAGAGAAACTTAGGCAACGTAAAAAGCAGTTGAGCTGATTCTAGGGAAAACCTCCATTTGCACTTGAGAAAATTAAAAATGTATTTAATTATTTACTAAAAAAAAGGGGGAAATGTTTGATTTGAGGGGAGCTAAGCCACCATGGCTCCCTTCTGCAGGATCCGCCGCTGCGGGCCGATTATTGAAACTTATAGACAAAGCTATAGACAAAGACGACAAAAGGGATTTGGAGGGATCCTATTGGCGAAAGCAGGTGGTGGCAATGGACATAGGAGGTAGGTAATAGACTAACTAACGGCAACCCACTGAAGACCCGACAGTTAGTCCATCATTTTCTTCCTCAGTCTATAAGAACCAACCATGTCAACCAATAGGATCGCTCCATACTTCCTATGTCTTCTTTGTCTGTCGCCTTGTCCATCAGTTTCAATAATCGGCTGCTGATGAGCTAGGTTCTAAAGTCTAGGTATCATTGTACCTGTCTACACACGGAGGCAGCGAGTATGTCTTTGAACATCCGAAAGAGCGACACAAGCGCCGGATAATTTATGAAGAATTAATGCAAGAACCATTCATTGAGCTGCGACCGCTCGCCTGCTACAGTGCTACCGCGAGTCACCTTAATTGAAACAGCTTTTGTGCTCGAGACCGCACAAAGAGCCATGACAGGTGTTTAGCCACAGAGATTCATTCTATTCTCATATTAACAGTGGTCCTAGACGTCGTTATACATCTCCGTACGGAAACACGTTAGCAGAGGGCATTGATACATACGAATTCTGCCGCCCTCTTCCGTCCTCTCGCTCCAGGAACCGGTTAAAAAAAAATACCCTTGCGCAGGGGTGGTGAAGCTGTACTTTGAAGTTCTACGATCACCTAAATGAAAATTGAAAATGGGAAAATGGCAAAGAGGCGGTGCATTGCGAAATTCAACGATATTTCGAACATTATAAATCCGAACGACTTTGATTTGGTCTAAAACCAACCGAACTCCCCCGAAAATGGTCGAAATCTTTCGCGAGTGCAAAAACGGCCTAATTCAAGAGTTTTTGCACGGAGAAAGGAAAGAAGTCACCCTCACGATGCCCATTGTGAATTCGCATATTTACCCCCAAGGCTACTTTCCAGAGTTTGCCACAAAAATCTAGAATTTCCGTACCTTTCCACCGAAGATCCGTACCTTTCCCGTACTTTCGTTCCGACCTTTCGAAACCCGTATTTTTCCCGTAACGTAGACACCCTGAAAAGAGGGTAGGACCTGGAATCCCCAATGATCATATGAAAGGCAACAATTCTTTTTTCACCATGCGCCTGGCAAACTGGCTTGTACTCACGTACTGACTGTGCAATGCTAATGACCCCTGAAAGAGAACTGGAGCTTTTTCCTGCTTCACGGCTGACAGACCTCAAGCCGAGGATTCATCTCGGGGATCCTCTGCGGTGTTGGCGGTCTACTTGGCGCGGTAACGTGACCTCGTCGGCGAGGCGCCGCCACCGGCTGCGGAGTTGAGCCTCGGCTACGTCACTCGACTCGGCCGCAGAAGAATGAGTCATATCGGGGCGATGAATGAATGAACTTGGCGGCCTGGTTCCCTCATTTCCATGTCTGCCCGGGCCCCCAGACCCAGACGAGGAAAAACGCGGAACCCCAACGTGGCTGACGCAAGTTCATTCAGTTTCCGTTCTTTCGGGGCCTTCACGAATGAGAAGACGCCACGCTCGTCGGGAATTCGGCCCTAAGTGCAGCACAAGTCTTGCACCGCGTGACGCCATCCAAATATCGCTGCTTGAGAGAATGGACTAAACAACAGGGTGTCTACTAAAACAGGCTGGTCAAAAATAAGTACTTTTACAGTACTTTTTCGGTACATTCCAGAGAAATTCAGTACCTCCTCCAACATAAAAATTCCGTACTTTTTCAGTACCCATTAGACGAAATTAGAAAAATTTCAAAAATTTGAAATTGCGAAAAAAATGACAAAAAATTTAAACAAATTTCGGACCTTTTTACAGGATTTCCGCACTTTTTTAGTGCTTCCGGACCGCCCTCATAAAATCAGTTTTATTTTCGGACTTGTAGACACCCTGACTAAAGAAGGGGAAACAGCCCCCTAAAACTACTTGGCGCCCTGCAGAAAATAAAAAAAGGGAGTTTGAGGAGGAAGGTCGTGATATTCCTCTCATTTTAGATATTTTATTTCAAAAAATTCAAGAACAGCTCTAAATTTCTCTCCGGACGTCTTTAGTTTTATAATTTTCCCCGGAGAGCTCTCCGAACCCTTCTGGAACTGGAGCAGAATTTTTTTGGTCCTTCAACCGTACTTAGAACGAGTCTCGACTGCACTTAAGTTCGGCTTAGCGCTTCTGATTGGCCGGTGGTGTGGTTCGAACTCCTCAAAGAATGTTGCACCTCCGTGTGAAACAGCCAACTAAATTCGGCCCCTGGAGAAGTTTCCAAAACGGGTACCCTTGAGAGTTCCAACCCTCTGCAAGGTAGGAATCTAAATTTCTCTTATTTAAAAATGTTTAAGATGGGGGGGG
>NW_017547136.1:879878-917795 GCF_001854935.1 Bemisia tabaci
GTGGGGGGGGGGGGGTAAAGGAGCATGCCTTCTTGTTCAACCGCTAAAGAGAGTCTAGACTCCCCTATGATAAAAAATTTTGCCTGTAAAAAGGCAATATTTGGCGAAGTTTGAGCTATCTTGGTTTTGAGATTCCCTCATATCTTCCTACCAGAAAATGGAGGATTTAAATTGTGCCTGGGCCACCCCTCCGAACGTCAGCATGAAAAATAAGTGCTTATTCAACAGATTCCGCAAAAAAAAAAAAAAAAAAAAAAAAAAAAAAAAAAATTGTCTCTCAAACTTTTCTTTGGAGTAAGTCTTACACTTTTATATTTATCGCGCAAGCATTTTAACAGGCAATTTAGTTAATGCTTCTGTTAAATGAGCTATACAATGTTTGCTAAAAAGTGTTTTACAGTAAATTCGAGAAATATTTTTTACTAACGCAAGGGTGCAAAATATGCCATAAGGCTAAAAATTTCAAGGAATCTGCAAACTTTCCTGCACTCGCTTCCTAAAAATTTTCCTTCTTTCCAAAATGTATTAAAATCTTTTTCTAGGTATTCTTCCTTTCCAGAATTTTCTTTATGTTTCATACAATCCAACGTTGAAAATTCTCACAAAAAGTCAAAATGGTTGATACATTGTTAGATTTATTTGGACTTATTTTCCAAGAGCCAAGTCAGAAAAAAATTACTGAATGTTGGATTCTCAGACTGCATGATCAAGTAGATTTTGCATTCCTGTGTTAATCTTCATACCTACTTCCCTAGTTTTCTTTGGTGCAAAAAAAAAAATTTAGCCTAAACATTAATTGTACACTACAACTTCCAGATTGGAAAATCTGTAATAGAGCTAAAAAAAAAAGGGCAAAAATAATTCTAAAAAAAAAAAAAATATATGCGTTCAGCATATTTTCTTTCCTTATTTTCTCTCTTATTTTCATGAATAGAAAAGTAAGCACCTATTTTAACACAATTGAGCTTAAATTTATCTACACCTACATGACTGGACATCAGAATGTGAGTAAGGCACATGATTCAGCTTAAGAAAACTATTTTGCTCCCTTCCTACGAGCTTACTCGATAATAACAGGCAAATGCCCAAAGTGTATACGAAGAGCAGAAATGAGAAAGTTTTTATCACGAAATTAACTTACCTAATCCAATCTTGTTGAAGAAATCCTGAGGACCGATGGTAAGATCTGCATCCCCTCCTCCAATGAGCGCGGATTTGCTGACTTTGCTTTGGGAAGTTTCTTTAGGAACACTCGGAGCCGCAGGTTTTGCGGGTTCAACTTTTGGTTTACTGGGAAGATTGCAGAATGCGGCACTCTTTCCCAAATCACATTTTGGTGATGGAGGAGGTGACTCTTCTTTGGCAGCTACGGTTTCGACAGGTTTGACAGGAGGCTGATAGGGGCAAACCTCATCTTCATCTCCTTCATCCTCTTCAGGGGGAGGAGGAACAGGTTTGTTTGCATCAAATATATCGGCTTCATGGATCGGGCTGGCTTTCTCAGCAGGTTCCGAGACAAAATGTTGGAAATCGTCATCAGTCAGAGGCTGTGATTTGGCGACTGGCTCAACTTTGGTTGGATGCATTGGTTGGAACAAATGATCGTCATCTGAGTGCTCCAAGTGGGATGAAGAAAAGTTGGAATCTGAGATTGGGTTTTTATCAAAAGTAGGTTCAAGACTGTCAAAGCCAGATGACAGCTGATCGACCTCTTTGGTAGCACTAGGTGCAGTTTCGGCAAACTGGGCTTCAGCTTTCAGGAAATCGGCTAGATCATTCATTGATCCGGCAGAGAGAGCCAAGATGTTATCTGCCGGGAAATCTATCTTATCTTTCTTCAGTGACTCCAGATTGATTTCACTGCTGAGACTTTCAGACTCAGATGGACTATGTTTGGAGTTGTCGAGTGATAATAAATCAGCTTCTTGAACATGATCCATGAAAATGTTACTTTCTTTGGTGGTAGACTTCACGTCTAGGGGCATATCAGGTTTCTTACCCAAGGAGTTGGCTAGAAAATCATCCTCTGGTAGGTTCTCCATTAGAGAAGTTTAAACACACCAGCTTTTAACGAAATATGAACTGACTGAGCGCTGAAATCTAGCGTAGAACTTACTAAACGCGAAAACACACTGAGACGAATGGAACGTCTGTCTCAATATTACACCACAATTACAAGCAGAGTCGAGTTGAATAACCTATGACCGCCGGTAGAAACGTCAAAATAAGCGAAGCGACAAATTTCATTCACAAAACACTGACTGGGAGAAAACACGACCGGTTTATTCACGAAAAATTCAAGCACTTGCTTCCTGAAAGACGCGTCTGACAGAGTCGGCTCGAGGTGTAAACGATTGATAAATGATAATTTCAAATTTTGCATCCAGCAGCAGGATCCTCTGAAAGGATTACAGTGCCAGTGCTGCTCTCTGTGAAGAAGACCAAGACCTAGGGTTTCTCCGCAGCCATGCCAAACTTCTATTAAATTACAACCTTTATAATTGGCGTCAAAGTAAATGAATGATTAGATTCTTATCAGTTTCAAAAACCCTTCAATTATTCATCTAAATGATTAAAATGATTGAGTCATTATTTGCTGTGATTTTATTCGAGTTTCACATTTTTAGGGAACAATTTATGGCCCAATCATGCAACCGTGTATGAGTCAGACAGAAGTTATTTGATCGAAATACAGGTCATGCTTATCAAAATTCTCTCCATGTAATCATTCCCACCATACCGGTCCGAGTGAGTGCCGCGCGATTATGCGACAAATCCGGACCAGATCAATATCCTAGTACCCTAATTATTATAGTGTTGCCGTATTAAGTATTCGAATTAAGTACTGGTTCATATTTCAGCTAAAATGTCGTATCTTACCGTGGAAAATGCGAAAACTCTCATCCAAAACGGGCATGCCACCAAGTGCCCTCCAGCCAAAAACGGTTTCATAACAAACGCCCTCCACGAAAGCAATGCTTCCAAGGTGAGCTTTATTTTTTCTAACTTTTCACTATTTTTTGCTCTAAACTCGCGAATATACACGCAGGAGTCCAGTTTTTTCGCCAATTCATAACCCAAGAGGCTGGACCAAACATTCGAGGTTATGCGTATAATGTGACAGCATGAAGTTCCGAGTTCTACTATTTTGCAATTAAACTACATAACGTTTTTACTTTCTCCAAAAGCTTTTGAAAAGTTTTTCAGCCCTCATCAAATTGTTTCAAAAAACTTCCTTTGATCTTGTCCAATGTGAATAGTGGAACTTTCTAAACGGTTTTATTCCTGATTTCACTTTTGCCCCAGCGGCTGCTCCTGACCTGTCTTAATAAATGTCTGAAATGGTAAGTTATCCGGTTGGCAGAATTTGGAATCTTATCATTTGCCTTCTCTACTGGCAATCTCTGAAGGAGATCTAAATTGTACTACATCTTTCCAGCCCTATTCTATTATGTTGACAACATTTGATGTCATCCATTCTTATTTAAATGCACTTACTTATATGAAAATTTCTGATATACTGAGGAAGGACAAGACCCTATAAACCTCTTTTGGGAATCTACTTATTTTAAGCAGCTACGCAAATTGCAACTTTTCCAAGGGAGAATAACCCCTCTGAGGCTCCCTAGCCATGCACATGCTCTTGATGTAAAGATTATTTTGGGACTCATATATTGAAGTGTGTTGTATGAAAGTAATCAACCGCAGTTTTGTGACAAAGGTTTTTACCTGAAATAACTCTCTGCTCTTTTTTCAGGACATGAGTAATGGTAGTATATCAAATGGAAATGGCGCCTTCCACCACTCTAAGAAAGAGCAGCCTCTCACTATATTATCAAGATTAAATGTGATGTCATCAAATCTTTTTTATTTCTTTTGGAAGCACTTCCGAAGACTGTTCAGTAGACACAGTTCCAAGTCTAAACCTCACCTGAATGTAAGTTGTTATTTTGTGTATAAATATATTCCATACCTTGGGAAATGGAGTGAGTTTTTTTATTTTTTATTTTTTTTTTTTTTTCCATTCTTAACAATCTTCCATGAATTATTGAAATCTTGAAGAAAGTAACATTAATCCACGAATGGTCATTTTGTCAGAGACTGAATGGAAACCGAAAGAAGAGCCATCATGTTGGTTCTAGTGACTTCAGCACAGGGTTTTGCTCCCACTGCAATACATCTGAGAATTTTTTGGAGAAACTAAAAAAAAAACTATAGTGTTTGAGGCCATACTTAAGTAATTTGCAAAATTTGATCACAAACAACCAGAACGAGCCCAACTGCATTTCATATTTCTTAATTTTTTCTCTTTTGCAGTTTTTTTAAAGGTAAACTGAGCTAGGTACATAAGTTAACGCCGTGTGACTGTCTGTAAATTTTACCTTGATTTTGAAGAATTTACTCACAAAATTGCAAGGCAGAATGCTGTTTCGTTTTCTGTTTATAAAGTAAAACATAAGAAACAAATTGGGCTATGTCTGTTGTAGTTTGGCTGATTCTAACTAAATCAGTCAAAATATCTGTGATGATGCAGCCGAAGTGAAAGTGATGGACTGAATTAGTAAGTGCTGCGGTTTTCTTATAGATTGCTCTGTTAGATTTATTTCTAACTAATCATGGCCATATTATGTATATTAATACCTGACATACTACAGAATCAATTAGGTTATGAGTATTTCTAAACAAGACCTAAAATTGATATTGAGTGAATGTGAATGAAATTCCCCCTAATAAAGGGGATGTTTTGTTTCACCAGTCATTGCTATGTCGAATTGTGAACAATGGTACTAGTGGCAATTCATTCACACCAGCTCCAGGTTTGGGAAACCAAAAATTGTCAAGGAATTTCATCAGGTCAGGGGGAACATGGAAAATTCAGAATTAAGTAGATGAAAAAGATTGGAATTTTAAAAAATCTTGTAACTTGAAATTTGAAATAATAACAAAGCTGTCCACACAATCAAACTAAGCCTGTTAGGTTCAGCGTTCAGTGCTTAAAGTTGCTCTTTGGATAGTGAATAGACAACTAATTTTTAATGAATAATTGCAATTTGAATTTTTTGAATCATATAATACCTGGAGAAAAAAGTTTCACATGTTTCTGTCACTTGCAATGAAATTAATGCCACAAATTTTTTATTTTTAGTCCTCAACATTCAAATTCATAATGTGAAAGGTTGGGGAACTTTTTTCCCCAAAAAAGTTCAGCATTCAGTTCCATCTCCACATCGACTAATTATGGAAGTGAAATTAATCACTGTAGTGTTTTTAATCAGCTCTAGAGATCCACTTTTTTCATCGATCATCTGACTTGAGAACCATTTCTTTGCTGCTATCTAATTTTTTCTATTGCTATTTTCTAACGTCTTTTGATGTGAGTTACATCAAGTTCCTCGTAGAAATCCAAACTTACACTATTTTGTGTTTATTTGCAGGGAAGTGCCTGTAAAATGCAAGAAAGTCACTCTGATCCAGATGAGTGGAAATCCAGAGAAAGTTTTGAGGCACCCTCAGTCTATGTTGTTGCCACTACCATGTTAGGTTTCACAATGGTGATGCTGCTCAATGCCCTCAGTCGATTTATATATGCACCGAAAGTTGCTGTAGAAAATAAAAACAGAAAGGTAAATTAAAGATTAGTTTTTTCTTCCTATGATTGTGGCACAAGTCACGTTTGTTGAGCCATATCAGTATCAGGGACGCATACAAGTGATAAAATGAAATAAACTTGCTCTCATCCCCACCAAAAGTCCTCAAAATTAAAACACAATACACATTCACTCATCTGCCAGTGATGGGAGATTTTTCTCAAATATAAGCTTGTGGGTCAAGATTGACTTTTTTCCTTCAGTAGAAAATGGACTATTATCGATCCAAGTTTAAATAAGGCACCTTCAAGTGATAGTATCTTATAAACTTCTCTTAAACTCAATGGATCTCTAGTTGATAAAACATGAAGATTAACAAACAATAATTTTAGTGGTAGCATTAAAGAGCACTTAAGTCTGAAATTCACCACTGAACACACAACCCACGCAGTAAGTATGTACTATGTATTCTCAAATTTTCCGCATTTGCAGGAATTTTTTCCTCCTTGTGTAGGTACATTTAGGTTTGCCCCAACAGAGATTAAAGTGGAGGAAACCTAGTCTAAGGATACAAACAATCTTGGGACTATTATTAATCTTTCTCATGTGTAATTTCTGCTGTTTTATCCCGATACAGAGAGAGAAGAGAAAAACAAATGCTTTAAAACAACTGAAATCATGTGTGTGAAAGAGCAGACATAGCTTGGGAGATTGATTATATCAGGCTAGATTTTCCAACACTTCTTTGCAGTCAAACCTGGTTACCAACAATAAAGAAAACGGTGCCTGTGGACACAATATTTTAAAAGGTATGATATGAACCACACAAATTGTGTGTGGAAAGAGTTGATTTCAGATTTTTTCGACAAGCTCATCTTGATTGTCAGGCGATTTTACCATCAAAAAGTTTCTTCATATACCTGTATCTCCTGAGTGTATGTAACAGACCCATCAGGTACCGCAGGAAGCTATCAAGTTAAGCCTAAGTTGCGAACCTACCAGTGAAAGCTTTAAACTATCATAGCTAAAAGTTAGAGTACAGAATGCATTTTGACATCAATTTTTTTTCCAGTCCTTGCATTTTTCTCTCTGTGCATAATTGTTACCTGTCAGCATTATAGAAAGAAGCAACACAATTCCTGCCAGTGATATACCTACCTAGGCACATGCTTTCTTCGAAAAAGAATGATAGTTTAAAACTCCTGTTTTGTTCATGTCCAAAATTTTTTCTGGAATTGGAAATTCATTTTGAACGGTTTTTCTCATCGAGGCTTCAATCTTAATATTCTTCCAATGGGAGCCCATGTTTATTTTCTTTCCGTAATGCTCTAGGCAATTTGCAAACTTATCAATGATGAAGCCACACAATCATGGATCTTGATTGTGTTGTTTGAAAGTTTCTGCTCGTACTTTATTAATCTTTAGAAAGAATAATACCCAGACTTTTTGTTTTAGTGTGAAATATCCAGAAAATATTCTCAAATGAGTGAAGTAAAACCAAATGAAATTTGGCGCAAAAATAATGAATCTCAAAAGATGGACACTCTTTAAGGAAGTGAAATGTGACGGATATTTTACAACAATGTTGCAAACTAGATACATGGTAGAGCAGTCCTCATTGCTATGTATTTTAAAAGTAATGTGATAACATCACTATGTTGTTTCATCACAATATCTAATTACACGAAACTTTTGCTTCAGGGTTATGCTCCACTGTACAACAAGTTCGACCTATTCTACTCACAGTATGTCTATAGACGTGTCAAAGATTGTTGGAATCGCCCAATATGCAGTGTACCAGGCGTGGAAGTTGAACTGAAGGACCGAGTCAGTCATGATTCTAATTGGACTTTCCAGTAAGATTGGCTTTGCATTTTCCTTTTTAATGGTTCTCTCTCCTCCGTCTCATCTAGGATATTTCCTAAATATCTCATTTTCAAAACAGATTGTGCGTCATTTCAAAAATGTTGGTGGCTGAGAAACATAATTTTTGGGGCAACAGAACATAGCCTCAAATTCCCAATAATACTGAAGATAGAATAAAAGAATCACCAGTTTCAAATGAATCATAGATGGTTGGAAACAAAAAATTTATCAAAGAAGAATGATCATGCGGCATATGATCATCGGACGCAATGACTTTTAAGTCACTATCTATCGAAATGCTCAAAATATTTGCTGTTCTGTATTTTATTATCATAATTACTCAATAATCTTGGTTTCTTTTATTTTTAAAGTTTCTTTTTCAAATCTCGTTTCCATTTCAGTTGTGAAAGCAGCAAGTGGATTGACTTAGGCAAATTATTCATAATGATATCAGCAAGAATAAACTTGAAACATTCCATGCTTTGAGTAAGTGGCTAATCCAATTTTAGACTCAACTTAGGGGCATCCAATTAATAATGGTTTGATGTTTTCTTATTTCAGATTCAGTGGCACAACAAGCAAATGTATCAATCTAGGATCTTACAATTATCTTGGCTTTGCTGAAAATTCTGGACCAAGCATTGAAGCTGTCAAAGAAACTATCAAAACATATGGTGTCTCTTTGTGTAGTTCTCCATCAGAATATGGTAAAAATCATATTTGTCTTTCCAAGTCTGAAAACAAATTTCACCATGAACATGGAGATTCCCTTATCTGAAGCCAGTTCTCAAAGTTCCTTTAGAGTTTTTTATCTCTCTGCTAAGTCACTCTAAGAATATAATCTTTTAAGACCATTGATTTGTGCATGCATCATCAGAAAGAATTAAGTAACATAACCTCATTTCCTTGGGTATTTTTACATTTCCTATTCACAGTTGTGGCTGAAACACACGTTGTCAGTGCAGAAATAGAGGCGATAAATCTTTCAAGCCCCACACCGACAATCAAAGGAATGTAAACAGGCGATGCAAAATTAAATCCGTAATTCAGTGCTACTTTTCATTGAATGATGATTGATGAGTGATGAGCAACTTATTGAGCATAAATTCAAACAAGTTGGTTTTTGCAATCGCTAGCGATAGCAATATTCGTCATGGGAACTTTTGCTTCTGGGATATGAAAATGTTAAGGTACAGTTCGTTTGTAGTATCTTCAGGATTGAAGGGGCTATGTAATTTTGTGTCGACATCTCTTGTTTAACATTTTTAATTTTTTTTCTTTGCATACAAGAAAGCTGTTATATTTACCAATTATTTATTTTCGTTGGATTATGTATGGTTTTCGGAAGTTAACGCATTTAACTTTCAGTTTCGTTTTTTCGGCGTAAAGTATGATATTTCTACTCTACGCATATGCCCGAATACGCATCATAAGTGACCTATGTGCTCCCTAAGTTGCCATTTTTTTCATTCAAATAGATGTAACTGAAATGTTAGATGTGTACTACCTATACTACTTTCATGTCATTGCTTTATTTATTTATTTATTTATTTACTTTTTGCGTAGGTATAAATTGTTATTTTTTGCTGAATTTTGGAGAAAATATTGCTTTAAGAACGTGGAATGTAAATTAATTTTATTGAAAAAAGAAAATACCATCATTGATTTGGGCGAACAGAGAAAATATACATCAATATTTGGGTCAACATCTCCCTGATTATATAAAGGATGAATATATTAGTATTTCTGTATCAAAAAACTTAGCTTTTGTCTTCAGAGATACAATGATTCTAGTCCCAGTCAATTTGTTGTATTGAAAAAACAAAAAAACAAAAAATAAATTAAAAAAAAAACAACTGAAATGTTAGACATACTATTTTCATATCTTTCTATTTGTATCAATAGGTACTTTTTGCTTAACTTACGAACGTTGAATGCAAATTAACTTTATTGAAAAAAGAAAATAACGTCATTAATTTGGGGGAACATGTGGCTGATTATATGAAGGAGGTATATTCCAGTATTTTTGTTTAACATATTAACTCACGAGAAAATGTTCGTACATTTATCATCTAGTATTAATTATTTTTTGATAATTGGTCTAAAACATTCAATACAACCATTAAAAAGTAACACCTATCGTCGGGTATCGAACTCCCGATCGCCTATTGCCCGCACCTTATCAAAATATGAGGCGCCTCAGTCAACTAGGCTATCACAGATCAGCGACAGCATGAGAAAAAATAGCATTTTAAAGACTCGGACGATGGGCGGGACTTATCACAAGAGTTGTCCTTGAGCGATTCGGCGATTCGCGTCTTCGTAGCTTCTGGAAAAACGAGCTAAGCGCCTTTCTCTGTGAGACATTGTTTGCCTATGCTATCATGTGTCTCAAGGTTCATATCAGCAGGCATTTGCCATCGCGGCAGTAAGCTCAGGCAATATTTCTGTATTCATGGAATAAATCAATCAATCGAGTTCCGATTTTGGCTCATATATCCGTAACGAGTCCTCCAGAACAATTTTCCACCTTGTACGATGGTTATTATTTCTTTACTTCTATTTTTCAAATTTGAGGTGGGATAATGGCGGCTTCTCAAGAGCAACGAGGTAGGCGATCTTTTGCACCAACGAACAGAAAACTGATGGCAAAAAATAACCAATCAGAACCTCCCAAAAAAAGGAATTTGCCTAAAAACGGAACTTCGTGGTTCTGCGCAGATTTACCAGTCAGACACGACATCTGAAGGTGGAAAAAAACTCGCTGAAAGCGAATTTTAGCAATCAACACAACTTGACGTAGAGACACGATTGGCTAAAAAATACAACGGTTTTTGATACATCGGAAAATCAACCAAAAATCGGAGACTGGGCGAAACGCTCAAGGTCGCAGAGGTATAGGGAATCCCATAGCGAAAGCAACGGAACGATTGTAATATCATGGGGAACTCCGTTCCCATGACAATAAAATTTGCTTAATGATGACTGATGAGCACTTTGCTTCGCGAAATTTTGGAAAGTAGGCTAGGATTGCTGAACCAATTGCTCAATTCTTTGTTCATCGGTTATAATTGGGCCAATTTGAGTCTTGACTTCTGAAAGGAACTTCTACACTATATGAGAGACAGGAGTGTGGGGTTTTTAAAATAAATTGTCTCCTGGTAGGAATTATACAATAATTAGCTTAAAATTTAGAAGTAAAGGAAAAAACTTAAGAGTATCATAGATAAAGAAGTTTAATGACATTTTTGCCAAAAGTTCTAAACATTGGTTAATATTAGTATATCACAGCTCAGAGTACACTTTTCGAACAAAATTGAACTTTTCAATCAATTTTCCATCTCATTATTTGAGTTAAAAGTTTTTTGATGCATCGTGTAATCTAACTTTCATTTCGTTTTTCTGATGCTGCAAAAATGTCACTGATGGTTCTAATTTTCCTTTTGGTAGTTCAGAACTACCAATTTTTCCGGAAATTAAAATAGAGCAGTATTTTATCTGTAGTTTTACTTTGATTCTTTTCAGGGCTCTCTCCATTACATTTCGAGTTGGAAAAATTGACCGCAAGATTCCTAGGAGTGGACGATGCAATCATTTTCGGAATGGGTTTTGGCACCAACGTTTTAAATTTACCATGCATTCTCTCAGAGGGTTGTTTAGTTTTCAGTGACGAGAAAAATCATGCCTCGCTGATCCTCAGTCTGAGACTATCCAAAGCCTCTATCACTGTTTTCAAACATAATAGTAAGTCTCAACCAAACGAATGCAAGGATTTGAAACTTTACCTCGTGAATTAAATCAAGTCATTGTTGAAATTATTGACAGCCCACGCACTGCCCTTCATGTCACTTGTCAACCCCCTTGAGTAACCTCCTGACCTATTCCTCCACCTGTTCCCTGCCATACTGCAGTGCACTCTCCAATCGTCTATCACCACTGTAGCACTCTTATCGTCCCCTAACCCATACATTTCTTCATGTCTCTAGTCTCCTGCTTCCCTGTCTCTCATCAGTTTTCTGGTAATTCATACTTTTCTCAGTGTCATTGATAAAGTAAAGCTAACCTTAGTGGGCTCTCTCTCTATTCTTCATCCTCTCCTCTCTTTCTTGAATTCTTTTCCACTTTCAACCTCTGTAACATAAAGCCACCCATTTGTTATGCATTATTCAATCACGGTTGCACTCACTCTCAAGTGCAAAGTTGTCAATAAAACTGTTATCACACAATTTTTCAACCATTTTGAATACTCAACCTACAGTAATGCTTTGATTATCGGTTGGATGGTAACAAACACTTGTGTTGGAAACCGGAAACTCTGGATGATCAAAAATTGTCAAAAAACATCCAATTGCATAAACTACATATGTATGAAAAAAGCAACGAAAATTCAACAGCAGGAATGTAGTTACTAGTTAGTTACCCCTTTAAAACTATCTAATGGTCATCATCCACATGCTAATCTTGTAGAAGTTGCTAAATTTCTCTTTGAGAGGCAAGTACTGTTTTGTTGGCAGTGCACCTTATTGCTGCGCTGGATAAGTGACTAGTGAATAATCAAAGTACAGTGGCGTGCGGTGGGTTTAGTGACAGGGCAAGCTCTAGCGTTCGCCATCCGGGGGGGGGGGGGGGGGTTAACGTAGTCTCTTCCCCTCCTCAGGGAGCCTCCCTAGAAAATTGTTAAAATTTTACGGTATTTGCTCTTTTTTCGGATGAAATCTGATGGAACGTCTTGAAAAACTGAAATTACTTTCTCTCTTACTTATGATTTCGTTTACTCAACTTGTTTCGAACTATATTGAGCATTAGAGGACGGCTCCATGCTCTTAACTCCTAATTTTGCCACTTATTTGAGGTACTGTAGTCTTTATTCTACATTATTTAGAATTTTTTGAGTTTAAAATTAGAAATTAGAAAAATAAGTTAGAAAATTAGAGTTTTCTGCGTTTAAAACATGATTGAGAATTTTCTAATTCATCACTAATTAGATCAAGTGAGCGAAATTTTATAGAATTTAAGGGCATTTGCTCCGAAGGAGCAATTACAACCGCGACGGAAAGAGGGAGCAAGATAGCGTATCGGAGGCAGAAGCAGCGCGCTGCGGGTGACGACGGGCCAAGAGATGGCCAAGAGAAGCGAGCTGTGATCGCGCAGCGAAGGGCTCGGACTCGGAACGTACCGCTCTACCCGCCCGCCTTGATTCCGCCGCCGCGCCGAGCAGTGGCTCTCCGCTCAGCTGATCGCAAGCGATTCTCCAGCGCATGAGTCGGCCCGTGTTCAGGCCGCGCAGCGCGCTGCGCCACCTCCATCCGCTCTGCTGCTTTCCTATACTTTAGTGGCACTATACGCATTTCTGTCTCTCTCTCTTTCTGTTTTTAATGCAATTTACATACTGAACACCTTTTATAAATTATATTTGCCAGAATGTAAAACATGCATATAACAGGTGTAATTTTCTTCTTTCTTTTGGAATCTTTGGGCAAGCAGTGCTTGCCTTGCTTATCCGGACCACACGCCACTGTCAAAGTATTATAGTACTTAAAATTAATATCTAATTTAAGTATACCAGCACTTCAAGTTAGACATTATTTGAGTTAATAAATTGAAAAGAAAAAATATAATTTACGCCTCCTTTGCACATTGAAATTTTAATGTGCAAGCGAGTCATAAATTACATTTTTCTTTCTTAATTAATCTGCATTGTATGTAGCTCTATCCTTGTGTTTTTATTCGAGTTAAATCTGTCATTCTGTGTAAATTAAGTTTAAGCGCTGTTTTCTGTCACAAAGTCAAGTATTTGATCATTAATCCTGCACACCAGGACTGTGTCACTTACTTTTTCATGGTCAAAGGTTTTAAGCGTAACTTGATTCTATTTTCCAGATATGAAGGACCTAGAGAGGAAGTTAAGGACTGCCATCATTAAGGGCCAACCAAAAACAGGAAAACCATGGAAAAAAATTCTAGTCATTGTAGAGGGAGTATACAGCATGGAAGGTTCGATAGTGCATTTGCCTCAATTATTGAAGTTGAAAGAAAAATACAAGGTAAGGATTTCTTGATAATATAGGATTCCAGAGCTATGGAAAAAAACGGTCGCTATTTTCAGTTTCAGTGCTGAAAAGTCCAAAAGAATTACACCCCTCCCCCTATGCCAAGCTTTGTAAAAAGAAAAAGTCTTTGCTGAATTGAGCTGATATCATAATGAAGGAAGGAGAAGAACATTTTACAATGCAGGCATTATTAAAAATTAAATCAGAAAAAGCGCAGGTGAAAAGTTGATCAGTGCTGGGGGAAAAATTTGTCCTGAAACCATCACAAATTTTATTTGATAATTCTAATTTTTAATTTTTCTCTATCTTGTCAACTGAAAATGGCTTCCTTACAAACCAGAATGTCTTTAGTGCATATCTGCTGCTTATCTTCAGCTTTGCTCCGGGATATTTTTTTGTTTTATTTTATGATGATTATACAGTGAAACCTCGCTAAGTCGGTTTCCGGATAAGCCGGTAACCCGCTTTAGTCGGTAGAATCGCCCGGTCCCGTTTATCACCCATATAACACAATGCTAAATAAGTCTCGGTCTGAACCCGCTTAACTCGGTGAAATTTTTCCATCTCGACCTGTTTTTCTTCGATCGTCACCCGTGATCAAGCGTAGGTAGTGTTTCCGTGCGCGGTGCGGGTCGGGTCAAGTTAGGCCACGAAGGGTGAGCGAATCTCCGAGAAAGCGCAGCGCAGTGCGAGAAACGACATCGGAAATAGAGAGATAAGGAATCAAAAACACTCGATAACGACACGAAAGATGAGAACAGTAGAGAATAGGATATCTGATACCGCGTGTTATCTTATCGCGCGTGTGAAAACACGCATGCATAATTAAGCAATTTCACGCATCGATGAGTTGACAGGTCAAGTCGGTACCGGCCCCTCTCCCCCTACCATCTTGCATTGCCCTTCCCCGCTCCCCTCAGGAATCTTCCGCAGAGTTTTTCGGAGATTTTAGCGAGTATTGATACGTTGCATTTTCAGTTCAACGACCCGCCATAGCGGGTGGCCGCGGCGCATCACCGCGCGGCATGCCGCGTGGGGTGCGCGGGGGGTGATACGCAATGGGGTGCCGCGGCACCCCCACATACGATTAACCCGATGACCTCATGATGCCCTGACACTTACAACACGCAATTTCAAGTGCATCTCATGAAATTTTACTCTTTAGTACCATTTTCTTCGATCAAATGGCTCTCCTAAACACTCCTACAAGTCACTCTACACGCACGTTTGCGTTTGTCCAATTTAGGGCGCGAAATTTGAAAAAGCGCGGCAGGAAAAGTGGCAGTCCGCGTAAGTCGGTAACCCGCTTAACTCGGTAAATTTCCTCGGTCCCGATGAAAACCGACTTAGCAAGGTTTCACTTTTGCTATTCAATTGTATCCAATATTGAATCTTTTTATCACTGACTCATGATAAGACTGATAAGTAGTGACACTTAATATGATTATTTACATCATTTCATTTGATCTCTGAATCCCTTTTGATCTCGAATTTCTTCCAGGTATACCTCTACGTGGATGAAGCACACAGTGTTGGTGCCTTAGGCCCTGGAGGAAGAGGCGTCACTGAGTACTTTGGGATCGATCCAAAAAAAATAGACATTCTAATGGGAACTTTTACTAAATCCTTCAATGCAGCCGGTGGCTATCTAGCAGGATCTCAGGTATTTATTGTCCCTCCTTCCTCTATCCTCTTGTCCAAAAATATATCAGAAAATAACTGTGTAGGCATGGTGACTGTCTGCAGGAAAAGAAACCCTGACATAAAAAAACTCCTTAATCACAAATTAAAAAGCACTGTCCAAGAAAAAGTTTTTTTTTAACAGATTGGCACAGAAATAGTACAAAAATGTTGCAGTTTTGAGAGGAAGCTACCAAAGTTTTACCATGTTTCAGGCTAAAAATGGGTCCATTGCACACAAGAGACGTAGACTAATGAATAGACTAATCTATGGTTAAACCACCTAAAAATCATGATAAATATTACGTCCAAAAAAATCTGAAATCCACTCCTTGACACAGTATCTCCATATTTTGTACAACGCAGTTTCAGAGTCTCTGAGTCCGTGGGCACTTTTTTCTTTGTTGTGAGTGACAAGGTTTCTCTTGACAGCATATTTAAAAACCTAACCTAATCATATAAACAATCACAAACCACCATCAATCTTTCTCCACTGTGAGCTCTGTTTTTTCAAAGCATTTGTTTTTGCCTGCTTGCCATTGTAGGGAGAAAACAAATGCTTTAGAACAACAGAAATCACATATGAGAAAGATTGATAATAGTTTGAGGGATTGTGTGTAAATTAATGTAAGGTTTTCTTACAGCTCTGTTCAGGTAAATGTGGTTACTAATAATCAGAGACAATATATTCTAGAGACCCCTTGTATCTTCCTTAAAGTCTAAAATTTACTGTCAGAAGTCAACATTCAGACTCGCCCAATGAGGACTGAAAGCCGAAGAGCGGAGCAATTGGTTTGGCAATCCTAACCTAATCTACAAAAACTTGTCTTGATCACCTGAACATTTATTAGTCACTAATTGGGAAATTTTATGCTTAACAAGTCGCTCATTATTAATTGGACTATATTTTGCAATTAGGAACTACAATTTTTGGTGTATCTGAATGAACACCTATGTGCATTCAGGGAGTAATGGTACCTACATTGTTTCTAAACTGAGCCAAAATTTGTAGTTCCTCATTGCAAAATGTGGTCTAACTATCACTACGTGAAAAGTATGATCTCCGAATTTAACTTCTGCCTCATCTGATAACACTGTTTAGATTTTTTGTGTGTTTAATTCAGCTGATGCTGATCTAACCTTTTTAATTGTGAACACATTCTGGAGTGAGCCGCGGCTCTGTAGCACACAAGTATGCATTCTCACCATGGTTTTTGCTGACATACGCTCACTGCTCGCCACTGTGAAACGATAGTGCAAAAACCATGAAATCGGCCACTTCGATGGGCAGCTTAATGAATGCAAAAAATTCTGCACAAACTTCTCATCTTAAATACTTCCATTTTCAATTCAAAGTCTCTGTCAGTAGTTGGGGCAGCAGGTCCTCTAATTCTGAAATAGCACCAGTCGAAGGTTGCTTTGTAGCCTCTACTTGGTTGTGCCATTAACAATTTGACCAAATATAAATTTAAGGTGAGAGAGGGAAATCTGCCAACACTTAAAAGCTGTTCGAAGTTCACCAGAACTTTTAAGTACATTACCTAAGCTAGATTTTATTATTTTCTAATTTTTTTTTTTCCATTATTTTTGGGTTCCAGGAAGTAATTGATTACATTCGGCGAAACAGCCACGGCACACACTATGCACCAAGTATGTCTCCTCCAATTATGAGGCAAATCTCCACCACAATGCAAATCATCATGGGTGAAGATGGCACAGATGAAGGTTAGTTTTTGAGCCGTCACATTGCTTACGAAGGGATTGTTTTTGAGGCTGACAACATGTGCATTTTGAGTTCCATTTTTCCCCTGTTTGAATGACAGTAAAAGTCCTCAAAGCTGATCCTTGTAGGGGCCCCTAAATTGATCACGGGGTGATCAGGTTTTTGACTTTTTTGTTCAAGGAGACTCACAGCCCTTCAAAGGATAAATATTTAATCCTATTTAAAATGACCCCGTAATTTTTTCACCCTCTGCAGCAGTTACTTTTCTCTACAATGGAAAACCGTTTATTTAATGTTCTTGTCTCCTTGAGCATGCTGCATAAAGTGTGTCACAGAGTCAGACGCAAAAAGCCAAAAAAAGGTTCTCTCAAAACAAGACATTTTTAAAAACTTGGCTTGGCGATAATGCAGTTTGCGATCTTTTTTCTTGGAAAGTTTCATGTTCTTTAATGATGTTCAAAATTATAATTAGCTGCTAAAAGTAGCAAATGACCCCGAAAATTTTGGTGTCAAGAAAGAACGCAATATTTTGCACCATCCAGACAGTAAGAGTTCCGCATGCAGACTGGAGAGTGATTCTACTTAAAATAATCGAAAAAGAAGACTTTCCTACTGGAAAGAAGAACATTTTATGCAAAGATTCTTAGCTTAACTCTGATTTTAAATACTTTATGATTGTGTAATTATTAATTTTATCATTTTGACTGTTTTAGGCCAGAGAAGAATAGGTCAGCTCAGGAAAAACATTCGTTACTTCCGTCAAAAGTTACACCAAATAGGTGTGATAATCTTCGGCAATGACAACTCACCCGTGGTTCCGCTAATGGTATATTTATTTTCAAAGCTCCATGTTGTGCTAAAAGAGTTCAAAGAACGGAATGTTGCTGTAGTTGGCGTTGGGTTCCCAGCAGCACCACTGTACATGGGTCGATTAAGATTCTGCATTTCCGCCGGTCATACTAAAGAACAACTGGACACGGTAAGAACTCCACTGATGAGGAAGACAGAACTTCTCAAAGGCTCTACTGAAGAGTCAAAAAGTTTCAATGGAAGTCAAGCTCTCGTAATAAATTTTAATTTCTATTTGAGAATGAGAAAAATACATTTTTTTTACTTTTTTAAAAGAGATTTTGCTCATTTTTTGCAACTTTTTCGTTATCAGCAAAATTTTCTATTCCTCAAAGTTCAATTTTATGTTGATCAAAAATTTTGCGCCTAGAAAGGACAGTCTTTTTACCATATTTTAGTAATGGTTCAATATGCTTTTTATCATGTCTTAAATAATGAAGGGAATAATGGAAGGAAATGGACCACAAGACTTGAGAAGAATCATACGTTTGAAAAACTCGTGCCCTCATTCAATTTAACACAGAATACATTCAACAGACCGGAAACTTTCAAAATTAATCGACAATTGAGAAGTAATTTCACCAGTCAAACTACAAGTCTTAAATTTAAACTGCTCTGTGGAAAACTATAATCAGCTTGGATCATACTAGTCATGGAGAACAACCTTTGGTGTCAGGCAAATAATTGGAGCTTGGTTTCACACACATTCTTCTTCTCCTCTGACACAAGGCACGGCGAATCTTGTTTGAAAAAATGTGACCATATAGGAAAATTCTTCTATTGTAAAATATTTTAAAACCAGCTCACTAGTCGACCTGACTAGAGTGGATTTTGGTTTTTTATTGTTTTTTGGACGAACAACAATATTTTCTCACTTATAAATTGGATTTTGAATGTTCACGCTTATATTCTTTGAAATGTATCAGCATTAATTGATTTACTCTTTATTTTTCTTTCAGGCAATAGGAATAATTGCTGAGTTTGCAGATCAGTTTGGTCTGAAGTATTCAAAGAAACCTCGCTTTGAAGGGGAAATCAAGTATGAAGACGTCAAAGTATAAGGTTGTTCCTTTTTTATTTTGGCTGTTATTCGTTTTTGCATTCCTAATTAGTTATCTTAAGTAACTAAATTCTTCAATGCTCAAAAAGAAGGAAAATCTTCTGAATGACATGAGGAACATTCTCTATAGACGTTATCACAGTCTGCCACGTTTGGTCATCTTAGATGTCCTCCTGTTGGTTTTCAGAACAATTATTTTTTGTTTCAAAATTGTCAGTCATTTAATTACTTCTCTTTATAACTACCTTCTTTTAACTCCATCACCGTAAGTTACTTGCTAGTTTTTTCAGCGTAAGTAAATCTGTTGTACTTCCTTTTTTAGTTTGGCTCATTTTTTCTGTACTTATCCTCTCTTCTAAGTTAGAAGTAAAAGCATCAAAGACAGTCAATATCTAATTGCTTTGAGCAGTTGAGTTGTAAGCTAATTTTATCTCTTTAGGGAGGAAAGAGTCTGACCAAAGGGCTAAGGATCAAATTCTTTAGTCTTGTAGAAAAAGAGTTGCTTTAAGCATCCCTCCCCCCTGTTAATTTCTACTCTCTACTGTGGTCTCATCTCATATCACATTTTTAAAGACAATGTTTTTTTAAGAAAGTACCTGAAATGAGTCAGTGATGGAGAATCTATTGAAAACTGTAGTTTTCTTGATTTTGAATCAGTGAATGGCATTGTATGGATACTTCTTGAAGTTAGTAGCTATAAGGACGAGAAATAAAGTCTTCCAAGAGGCTCCTCTTTTTGCCTCATTCATAAGTAATTTTTTAATGTCTAACTGGTAAGAATTATTCATAATCTCTAGGCACTAAAATTTCTTTGATATTTATTTCCTTAAGAAG
The DNA here is from genome assembly GCF_001854935.1 of Bemisia tabaci. Taxonomy (NCBI): domain Eukaryota; kingdom Metazoa; phylum Arthropoda; class Insecta; order Hemiptera; family Aleyrodidae; genus Bemisia; species Bemisia tabaci. The sequence goes on from NW_017547136.1 coordinate 899,529, forward strand.
AAGCAAGAAAAACCTGTGCAGTAATGTTTTTAGTCTCAAAGCCAGGCAGCCATGAAAAACAAGCCCTGCCGTTGGAAATGTAAAAATGATCTCATTCCTATATAAATACTGAACCAGTAAAAAACATATAATAAATTTGCAAAATTTCAAAAACAAGTCATTGGACGCAGAGAAAAACTCTTGGAGTGATTTATGAAATTTTTCTGGTGTTATCTTGGAGGAGAAATAGTATGTCAGTTTTTCATCCTATCATTTTTCATAGATCATTCTCTTTCTGGAATAAAACCAACAAGGTTGAGATATCTCTCTTAAATTTTAGCCAGCTCCCTCTATTTTTTTTTCCTCAAAAGCCAAATTATGCAGACAATATTTGCATCTATATCCGCTTTAAAAGTGATTAAAAGCCTCAGATATCTAAGCACAATTCTTATTTTCCACAGCGAAGTTTCTCTGTTGAGGACTTTCTTTCACTTTTTTCAATAGCTTGAAAAAAAGTTGTTCTAAAAATTCGAAAGCTCTAATCTGTGTAGTTGATAGAACAACAGGAATAATTCTGAACTTCTGGAATGAAAACCAAAGTTCAAAAATTCAGAAAATGCCCAAAAGTTTTTTTAGTCATAACTTTGGTCTACGGTGTATTTTCTCTGTTACACACATTATTTGTAGCTATCTCATCGTTTCAAATGTATAACTTAAATAATTGATTTTTAGGATTAAATCGCTGAATTTGAACTTATTATCTCTAGTCCTCAAGGGTTTACTCTCATTACTGTAATGTTAAACTTCAAATCCCTTAATTAATAAGTCAAACTTCAGAGGAAGATCCCCAGAGAAAGTTCTGGGAGATTCATTTTAATCAAATTTTGATACATACAAAATAACTTGTCTTCTTTCTTGTCTTTGGAGACATACGAAGTAGTCTTGTAATAAAATATTTAAAGTATCAGTACAAGAATAAATCAACAATAACTCAGCAGAGATGCATATCTCGTTTGTAGTGTTTCAAAATCTCTGCTTCTATTTTATTTTATCAAAAAAGAACAAACCAACAGTCTTTTCTAAACTTTCCACCTAATATTCTTCTTGTAGAAAAGAAAAATTAGGAAATTTTAAAAAAAAAATGACAATGCTTATTTTTTCATCTAAAAACTATAGCATGACAAGAGGTCTGCTAAGTCGCAAACGGAGATATGTGTTCCTGCAATTTCACCATTCATATGTTTTTTAATTATATTACGACCTGATCTCTAAATTTCATTTTTTTTATTTTTATTTTTAATTTTCGTAAATTTTGCTTTTTGCAGTCATTTGTCTTTTGTTTATGAAAGTATTATTTTTTTCTCCGTCCTTTTTTTTTTTTTTTTTTTTTTGAAATTGGAGTTCTAGAAGGAAGAGCTACTTATATTATCTATTCTATTCGGCATATTAATTTACATAATTTTTTTAAGTGATCCGCAGATGTATTACCTTAGGCACCTTGAAGGTTATTTATTTGGTGCAGCTCACATGTTTTCAGATAGCTAGAAAGTCAAGTATTATCAGTGTTCAATCATTCATAAATTACCCAATAACAAATTGTGTTCATCTAAATTAATGTTATTTTTCACCTTGATTAGAATCGTTGGGCCTCACAAAATACATGAAACTTAACGCACTATGTGCCACGCAGAGCTCATGGACCCATTACCAGGATTAATCTGTGACATTGCAGCGAGCTTTTAAGGCCAAACAACAGCAAACCATCAGTATCTGTAGGGAAACTTTGTTAAACATTTTTTGACCCTAGCTTAAAAGTTTCTCATTTTTTCACCGAAATTGGTGCGTTTTTTTGGTGCCATGAGAACAAATATGTAATAGAACACAGGGGTAAAACTTTTCAACTCCCCATTTCTGTCATATATTAAGAATAAACAATTGGTTGAAATATTATTTTTGGTCATTGAATCTATTTCAGATATTTTTATGTTAATGTTATTAACAAAACATATCCATGTGCTTTGTGAAATCTAAATTATATTTTAAGTAAGAAAACTACGCTTAACTGTTTCATTATAAATGGTCTCAGTCACATGGAAAAGTCAGTAAATCTAATTTTTGTTGTAGTCTGTACAGAACCTTTTTTTGTTTATCAAGGCAGTGAGAATGAAGAAAATTTTCTTAGGCATTAGTCTCCCTAAGCAAAAAAGAATATGAAGAGCTCCATTTTGTTTTTAAATGAGAGGGGATAGGGTACGGCTTCTTTTCGTCATATTAGAGAATCAACGTTTTCATGGGAGTAATTGATTCTATTCATTAAGTATTAAGTTATCCAGAATTTAAACCAATCCGAAACATCATTGTATGAGGCTCTAAGTAACCGAAATATCGGAAACAATCACGTTGGTTCAATCAGGGGAAAACAGACCGATAAGCAGAAATGCAAGTTACATACATAGTTACAATACATTTTTCTGAAATTGGGATAGCTTTGAGCTTAATCTCAAAGTGTTCCAAATCTCCTTAAATTTTAGATAACTAATTATTGCACAAATAGAACCAAACACCACCCTAGGAGTGTCGATTTTCCAACCTAACCGAAACTTTAGAGGGGGAGAGGGAGGTGGTACATCTACCTTGTGGCCAAGATATTAAAAAAAATACACATGTCCATGAATATTCTCATGTTTATCACATTTTATACTGTGGATTTAAGATGGTTGCAATTCGATTGCTTCCAGTGATACATTTCTTGTACACTTGTCTGATCAGTTTCATTGTTTTTATTTGCTTTTTCTCTAGCTCTTATTATTTTATTTTTAATTTATAAACGTTTTGGGTCTATAATTAAATATTGAGCCCAAGTCCAATTTTTCAGTTAAATGTACATACCATTATAATGTAACTTGTGTATTATCTATAAAAAAAAAAAACTTGAAGGATAAAAACATATTTGATTCATCAAGCTTTGCCTTCAATTCTTTGTTCATTATATTTTATATAGTCAGAAATTGTAATACCTTGAAATGCTCTTGAATGTATTCAAATTTTCAATTCCTTGTTTCGCTTCATATTGAATTCTCTTGCAAGTTCTTGGGTTTGTAATCATTTGGTGATTTTGTTAATGACCATCTGCTCATCAATCACTTTATACACCTGCCATCTCATGAAGGCTCTTGTGGGGGTCAAAAGTCGCTGCCCCAAAGCTGAACAAATTTGCCTGTGAGCAAAGTCTTGCTATTGCTTCAGAGGAAAGATGCGAGGGCTATTTCGAATGTAGAATTAGGTGCATTTATTTCTGTATTTTTTGTAATCATCTAGTCATAACTGCTTTTCTAGAAAAGTTAGATGACTGTTTCTTACTCACTCAAAATTGCTTACAATAACTAAGAAGAAACTCAAGAAACAGGATTGGATCATTTTGAAGGATATTTCCTCAATTTCATTTAGCCTTTTTTTTTTCAACGGCAGTCAATGCAATTCTGAACAATTTTAATTTAAAAATTTAAAAGTTAATAATTATATCAAGACTTTACTCTGTTTGAAAAAAAAAAAACATGCTCTACGCACCCTTATTGCACATTGTTGGACTATTCATTAAGTACAGAACCCTGAAAAAAGGGTTCTTTGTTGTTTTTGCCTGTAAAATACCTAATAATCAAGTTTTTCACTTATCACACAAAAAGAAATATATTAGTATTGGCTTTTTTTTTAATAACTGTAGTTTACTTTTTCATCTGTTCAGATAATGTTTCACATTATTTTTACTTGAGAGTTATTTTTCCACTCGATTGATTAGGTACAGTGCAGTTATACCGATTTTATCCTCATTTTTCTCAGTGGTTTTTAATTAAATGTAAACGGACAATATCATAATTTGCATCAATTGAAGTCAAGTTTTTATATTATAATTTTTAGTAATGCCTGTAATGTTGTTACCTAACTTATTATACGCAAATAAAAATTACTCACTTCAAAAGTTGATTTTTAAAATTATTGCATGGGTTTCTCTGGGAACACTTAAAATACTATAGATCATTGCAATTTAGCATAGCTTCAAACTTCTTGAGGGAGTTGAATAGATAATAAAGCACTTTCCTAAATTCGCCTTTTTTTCTTTGATATTGGAGCATATCAATAAAACATAACTTGGATGGCAGTCTATGGGAATGCAATCTTTCAGAAAAATGTCAGCATTGTTTCAGCTAATCTAACTTTTTACAGAATATTGTTTGTAAGCCATAGAAAAATCAGCAGGAAGATTAAAAAATAGTAATAGGTTTTCCTACAATGAAATAAAAAAACATACAGAGAAGCTTGTAAGGTTGCAATTGGAGGCACAAGTTAGAGAACTCTAACTAGTGTTACTCTTTTTATCCGCCTCTTTATTTGCCTGAGTGCCAAGGCATCTCTACTAGAAAATACTCTTAGGAGGTATCAGTGAAAATAAAAATTAAATCTACCAAAGAATTATCGTAGATTATTTATTTACGTATTTACAATTTTTAAGATTATATTATCTCTTTATTTTCACTTACATTCATTCAATACTATGTTACAACAGCTCTTTTACTGATCCTTTAAGTATGTATACATGAGATTATTTCGGCAGTCAAAAAAGGTCGATGAATATGAGTTCTAGACATCGAAGGGGAGCTAAAAATTACTTTGCTAAAGTAATAGTGTTGGACTCTTTTTCAGGAACATTGTAATTTCCAGTCTTACTGATGTTCGACAGAGGAAAATTAGCTTTCTCAGAATTTGGCCCATGCATCATTTTCGATTGAATAAATATCGCTCAGGAGAGTCATTCTAATCATTGAAATACTGTGAGACTGGTAGTCCATTAAATTACAGCTCCTGCATGATGCTAGTTTTTTTGAAGAAAACTCTTTTCAGATAGTATAAGGCTCCTAAAACTAAGATGATACACAGCACAGCGATTAACAGTCCGTTGCTGAAGAAGTTGCTTCTACGGTAAATAGGAACTCTGTAGGTATGCTTATTACTTGCAGTTTCTTGATCACTCATTGATACAGCTATCACTTGAAAGTAGTAAGTCTTGTCCTCCTCTAAGTTTTTCACTGGGGAGAAAAAAATGCAAAAATGTATATTTTGTTAACGGTATAAGAGTGATTTGGATTTTTTGGCCCAATCAATTTCATTAATTTTCCAAATTTAAGTAATGTTATGGGATTAAAGGAGGCATGAACATAGAATAGGCAGAGATTCCACTTCAGTTATTGCGCTTCTCATTGGTTGTAACCAATGATCGTAGCCATCATTACAGTGGCAACAAATATATTTGAAACAACTTTTAATAAATTCGTAAATTTAAAAAAAAAAAAGAACCTCCTAAAAATTGTTGAAATTTATGTTTTAGAAGACCCTTTTCGGCTATTTTTTAAAGTAAAATGTATAAACCTAAGTAAGTATAGTTTTTTAAGACCTAAACTGTCCGAAGGAATGCTGAAAAACGCTCAAAAAGGCATAATATTTTCAAAAGACTGTCTTCTATAAATTTCACAAAAAAAAACGAAATAGCCGAAAAAGGGCCCCTGAAAAATAATTTTCAACAGTTTTTGTAAGAGTTTTTTAAAAGTTCTTTTCAAAGGTTACTGGTACTAAAATCTCTCATTCTGATGTCCTTCTTCACGAATGAACTCATCCCGAAAGCGCCCATGAAAAGGGATGGATGGGGTGAATAATTCGGATGAGCTTCTCTTACCTATGTAGTAATTATTAACGGCTTGAGCCTGGCCTACAAGCCTTTGGTTGGGCTCCGTGTACCACTTCAGCACGTAATGCCGCAGCGTCTCGAAGCCAGTTTCAGGGGGCGACCAGGAGACTTGATATCCCTCCACCACTATGTCCACTCGCAGATCGTGTGGAGTGCCCAGCTGGTGGTAAGTAGCAGGTCCTGCAAACGACGAGCATGTTGAGAAATTAGGAATAGGACTGGACATTCCATAATTTTAGTTAAAAACATGAAATTATCAATCCATTAATATTGATTTTTCTATTGTTATCCTCGCAATCGGCAAAACTTGCAAACAAAATGGCAAGTTCTTAAAAAGTCAAAAAATTTTACCCAATCCTGAAAAGTCTACTAATGTTGTAACCAAGATCTAGTAAAAAAAAGGACTTGTAGGATCTCTATATTTTATGATGATGATTATTATTGTTTCAAAACTTACCAATACTATTCTTCTCGTGCTGAATTTCTCCAGTTCCTGAAACATAAAATTATGCTTACTCAGTTATCAAAACAAACAGTCTCATCCCTTCTTAAGGTGACATTCCCACCTCTTTACTCTACTTCTTGAAAGAAAATGATCGTAACAAGCAATTTGTTTCAATCTATACCTGGGCATAAAAAAAGTCAAGATCGACTTAAAGTCAGCTGCAAAAATTCAAGCAACAAAGACAAGGGACCTTTGCAGGGTAGTGTTCATGTGCTTACACCGCTAATCACTAAAAAATCCTCTTTCAATTACATTAGTCAACACTAGTCGATTTCCCAAAAATTGGTACCTAACGGATTTGAGGTTTTTTTAGCGCTGACTCCAAAAATATTTTTTTCCTAAATCAGTTCGGTTTTCCCCGGAAGAATCTGAATTTTTTCTAAAATCGAACTTTTTCCGAGAGAATTCAATTTTTCGGAATTATCTGTGCACAAAAGAGAAAAATCAAAGCCATTTATACATTTTGCAGGCTTTTCTGCTCACATTGTTCGCGTGTACAACTAGGTATTCGTGCCGCTCTGGTCTTTTGAAACTTTGCAGCAGGCAGCACTGCCCGCCGCACAGTGGATCGAGTCAGTCAGAGAGGTCGGACATGAAATTTTTGACTAAAACTGCTAATTTGGATGTCCATTTCGTCACATTTAAAAGAGGGGTGCTTTCGAAAGAAAATTTCACCAGAAAACCCACGGCGCCACTTTCAAAGTCTCGAAGTTTTGTATAAACAGTGTTGTAATTGTTTAAAGTTTCCAAATTACGTCCGACCTGTCCTACTGACTCGATCCACTGTGCGCCGCCGCGTGTTTCCAGCTCGAAACGCGCACGGACGCCTACAAACCTAAGGGGATACTTCAAGCATTGCGCAATGCGCGAAGTAGCCCTTTAGGTTTGTAGGCGTCAGTGCGCGTTTCGCGCTGACAGCACGCCGCACCGCGCCGTGGCCACGGTGAAGCGTTGAGTGCCTAAAGAATCAAAACGCCTTCAATTTCGTGCCTATACAATTATACATTACGGACATCCGTGGAGCCCGAATAGTTGCATCCCAGCTTTGTTATCAACGTCGCCGCCTACCCAGGGATGTTTTAATCACGGGCGCCATGTCCTGCACGATGTACCGATGAGTTCTCCTTAACAAAGCATGCAATCGTCGCTTTTTAGTGGATTTTCCGAAGAATATACACTATTTTTTATTATTACACGTGATAGAGTATCAGTTTAAATTTTAATTTTTCATGTTTAACTTCAAAATTGTTGGCTTAAAATTCAAATTGAGGATTACTGAGACATTTCGAGCGCGACGATAGGATCGGTGCAATTAAATAAAGAGAAAAAAATGTCTTTGAATATTGCCTATTTCATCCGCTGCCAATGATAGCAGAAACATTTAGGCGTCATTGACAAAACATTGCAGTGATTGTGAATTTGGCCCAGACAGAAACCAACCAAAATATCTCCTTGAGTTCGCGTGAATATTTCTGAATGAGTAGGTACAGAGAATTCGCAGAAAATTTCAGGAAAAATGGTGTGGTGGTACTCTTCAGATAGTAAAACATAAAACGGAGATTTGTAAAGTAGAAACTTTTTTGGAAGGTATCGATGTCCGACTTGCGTTTTTCGATTAGCTTCAGCTATCAATACATTACTTGGGAACTAATTTGCTCATTGCATGGGGGTGTTCTTAATACAAAATCGTTTTATTCTCATGTTGACTCATGGATTTTGAATCCTCTGTCAGTCTGATTCAGTGGGGCATCTTTAATTGGACCACATTTTGCAATTTGGAACTATAAATTCTAGCCCAGTTTAAAAACAACGTAGGTATGTGCCATTAGTTTCCCTATGCACATAAGTGTTTTTCCAGAAGAGTCAGAATTTATAGTTCCAAATTGCAAAATGCAGTCCAATTCGTCACCTTCCGGCCGAAGTAGGTATCACAAGCGCCTTGCGGCGTTTCAAAATTTCTGCCGCCATTTAAGTTTTATACAGAGAAATGTTTCAACGAAGCTGTCCGAAAATTTCACTGAATTTTCTTCGTGTTGCCGATAAAATTCAGTGAAATTCACGATCAGATTCAACCAACAATTTCCCTGTAACAAAATAGAGTGGCGGCGGAAATTTTGAAACGTTGCATGGCGCTTGTGGTACTTTGGCCGGAAGGTGACCATTGGCGGATCCAGCAAATTGGCAACACCGGATTTCCTCCATTTAAACCTGTGGAAATGTATCGATTCTTGGAGGGGCCAGGTGTTTTTACAAGAATCGATAATTTAGCATAGGTTTAAATGGAAGAAATCCGGTGTTGCTAAACTGATGGATCCGCCTGTGAAGGTGACGAATTCTTGTGTGACTCTGATAAGCCTACCTTTTGTGCGAACTCTAATGGCTTTGCTGAACATTCCGTCCCCATGCTGATCTTGGCTAAGGATCATGAGCTCGTACTCCCTGCCAGGGCTTAGATTTGGGATCGTGGCCTCGGCAGCTCCTCGTGATAGGATCTTCATCGTTCGCCATTCCGGGGTGTCAGTCGCTCGATACCTGTCAGGACATTTTGTGATCATGAAGTGATATTGTGATCATACAACGATAAATTATATTGCCAGTATGAAAAGTGAGATGTAAATCGAATTAAGTGAATGAGATAATCCAGTCTGCGAGGAGATTGGCGATTAGGCTACATACAATTACCATTTTTCGAGAGGAGGGCTGAACTTTCTAGGAAGGCGTTCCTGTGGTGTAATCCTCAAGAAAAAGAAGGATTCTCCTACCCGGCTATAACGTTACCACTAAAAGCGGCATTTACCCTGATAAAAAATGTATTTTGAAAAGAAGTAATGGATATTTTTATTGAAATTTTCACATATTTTAGATTGGTTTTTGAACAAAATTATGTGAAAAATTAGAAGAAAAATATTTGCAACTTTCACAATAAATTCGTATCTCATCAAAGGAAATTTGGCAGTGCCTTAAAGTTCATACGGCGTTTTTCCTTGGCACAGCAGTATAGTGTGACCCCGCACAGTGGATCGAGTCAATAGAAAAAGTCGGACAAAATTTGGAAATTTTAAACGCTTATAACTCCGTTTATACAAAACTTTGATGTGTTAAGAGTGGCTTCATTGGTTTCCTCGTGAAATTTCCTTCAGGTGACACCCATTGTTATTTATAATTGGATGGAATAAACATCTAAATTTACAGTTTTAGTCAAAAATTTAATGCCCGACCTCTCTAATTCACTCGATTCACCGTGCGCCGACCGCCCTGTGTTTGGCGCAATGCGTGAAGTATTCGTGAAGTCTTGTAGGCGCTATGCGTTTCACGCCGACTGCCGCTGACCGCAGTGTGCTTGACGCAATGCGTGAAGTATTCATGCAGTCTTGTAGGCGCTATGCGTTCCACGCCGACTGCTGCTGACCACAGAGTGCTTGACGCAATTCGTGAAGTATTCATGCAGTCTTGTAGGCGCTATGCGTTTCATACGGAGTGAGTGGGGACCTTACCAAACGCTGTACTCCAAGCGGGGCTTGATGAATCCCGGGTTCCACTTGACGTTGATGGAGGACAGGGAGGCGTCGGCGGTGAGGTTGTAGGGGGCGCGCGGCACGGAGTTCTCGATGACGAGTTCCGTCTCCGAGGAGATGGTGGCCGCCTCGTTGGAGGCCACGCACTGGTAGAACCCCCGGTCCTCCTCCTTGATGTCCACGATCGTCAGGTTCCCGCCCGACACCTTGGCGCGTTCCTCCGGCAGAGGGCTCCCGTTCTTCTGAGCATCACCAAACAGAAGAGAATCAAATCAACTCCGGTCAAATGGACGCGGGAATACGAAAATACAATGGAGATGTTGCATATGTGAGGAATTTGCGATTTGACTGTTGATTCTTTTGTAAAAGTTCGCGGAGCATCAACTTGAGAGCTTTTTTTGAGCTTGGGAGTTGATTTCAGAGAAAACCAGTGGCAACATCGTGTTTCTCACGAACTTTAACATAAGAATCAACAGCCAAATCGCAAATTCCTCACACATGCAAAATCTTCATTATTGAATCCTAATCGGACAATCGTCATCCATAAATCAATGAAATTTATCGATCAGCGGACAGATTATTGAAATCGATAATCAAATCCATAGACATAGATGGTAAAGGGGAGGTGGAGATGATCTATTTGGTCGAAGCGGGTGGTTGAAACAGACTAAGTAAGAATTAAGGGGGAAATGATGGAACAACTGTTGAGTCTTTTGAAGAATGGGCCTGTTGCGTGCAAGAGATACAGCCGCGCGAATAGACTTTTCAGAGGTTAAATGACACGAAAATTACGATGGTCACATTAAAAAAGTCTGAAATACACTCCTTGCTGCGCAATTTGCGTTGTTAGGAACGCGCTTTTTCAAATTTCCCGCGTCTGGGGGCAGTTTTCTAATCACCGGAAACGAGCGAACGGCGGGCTCGGTGATTTCTGGAAGATGCCGAGTCGTTGTTGTTGTTGTTGTTGTTGTTATTTTTTCCCTCAGTTTGTTTACAAACCCAACGTGATCTCCTATAGTGGTCCTGGTCCATATACGCTTTATGCGGTAACCAAATCGATCAACTTTTAAATATCCAACGCAATCCTTCTACATTTCATTTCACGATGTCACGAGCTCCGATTTTTAGGTTATGTTGTCAGTTTTAGTTGACCGAAAATAGCCGCGAGTTGCCGTTAATTGTTTCCGTTGGAGAACTGCCCCCAGACGCGGGAAATTTAAAAAAGCGCGTTCCTAACAACACAAATTGCGCAGTAAGGAGTGTATTTCAGACTTTTTTAATGTGACCATCGTAATTTTCGTGTCATTTAACCTCTAAAAAGTCTATTCGCACGGCTGTATCTCTTGCATGCAATAGGCCCATTCTGTTAGTTAGTCTATTCGTCCTTTGCCTGTTGCGAAGGCCTACATTCACCAATAGGATCCCTCCATTTGCTTTTTGTCATCTTTGTCTATAGCTTTGTCTATCAATTTCAATAGTCAGCCCACTGGTTATCAATAATGATTTAACAGTTTAAGACTAGCACGATCGATTGTCCTAGTCCTACACCTGTCAACACTTGTTGATTGGTCCTTCTTGAAAACCCCTTCATTTTTGTGAAATACCGCCCGCCTCTGCAGGGAGTGGTAATAGTTATCGTTTAAAGGCGCTGTTTTTTCTGAAGGGTAATAAACGTGGATAACAAACTACGAGATAGAGTCAGGAAATGAAATTTCAATATATGTTTTTTCATCAAAATTACACATGCATCACACAATGGATACGATGATAATTTATAATTTTAAGCCACTTATTAGAGATCAGCGTTTTATACAAACTTCCCATTTGCCAACGAATCGGGGTCCACTAGAATTAATGTGGACGCTCAACTCGTGTCAGTAGATTTCACGATGAAATATTTTTCCCCCTTTTGTTTTCTGTGACGTGTCTTTTTTGAAAATGTTGTAACCACGATGTATCAAAAAAGACTTATTCATAAAACGTAAGTCTGATTATTCGCCGAATGATAAGTGTGTTGGTTTCTCCGAGGATATCGAGTATCATGCATTATCATTTTCGTGCAGTGTTCGAAACTCATCTTTGAGTTTTAGGAGCCATGTGGCACATCAAGTTTGATTTTTAGGGGCCATTAAAGATTTTTTAGGGGCCAGGTTGACTTTTTGCCTATGTATCACGGCGCATTTAGTGAAAAATTAGACGCAAGATGTTTCAGTCACAGGACTAGTAACTGTAACTTGGGGGAAGTATTGAAAATTCACAAAAAAGAAAAATTAGGAATTTTTTTGGGGGAAGGGCAATTTTTAGGGGCCAAATTGGCGCAGAGACATCATTTTTTAGGCGCATTTGGCGCGTTGGCGCCTGTGAGTTTTGAACACTCTTTTCATGAGTTTTTCAAGAAAAGTGAAATGAATGGACATAAATTTACTTTACTTTAAACCAAACGATGGTGGGTCTCAAGGCGGTGTTGCCGTCGAGGGCATCGCAGGGGATTTCGATGGACTCCCCTGTTTTGCGCAAGTACAAGTTGTGCGGCGTGATGATGAAGACTGGTGGCCGTTGAACGATTACGTGGATGGGTGGAGAGGGACCCTCCGTCCCTAGAACGTTGTACGGGGTGCAGGTGTACTCACCTCCGTGAGTCTCGTCAACCTGGAAACACAGAATAATCAGATGCGTCGCGAAGAAAAAAAAAATTCCCGATTTTAACAACTTTTTCATGACTTATCGGGGTAAAAATTCTGATTAGAATTCACATAGAAAGGAATTACTCTGGCCATAGACGTAAAAGCCGTACTTACGAGCCATGTAGGCAATTAGTCAAATCAGGCATTTTGTCAAATGCCTCGGCACCCTGGTAAAAATTGGCGATAGGAGCTGCGTTTCAAAATAACATAGGAGTTCTTACAGCCGACTGAAGAAGACGATAGAAAACGATATAGCTGGCTGTAGAAAGTGGAAAAAATCATGCGGCCGGGCTACACGAGCGATAAAAAATTGAACAGCCGGGCTATAGTTTTTATAGCCGGGCTTTACACTTCATCGCCTGGCTGTTGCTTTTTCGCCATCGGCTATAAAAGGCTATAAGAAATTGTGTAGAAATTCGTGTGCTTTGAAAATCCGCAAGTTTGTACGGAATCACCATAATATTTACAAAACGCACAGTATATTTTCCTTTTCTACATATTTGTTTTCATAAATTGAAATGAGAATAATCCATACAGAGTGTGCAAACATTTCATAGTCATGAGTTGAACAACGCTAACTCCACGAGATTAAGTATTAGAGCCTAACACAAAGCGGAACGGCGGCGCACTGGCGCCTACAAACCTAACAGGGATACTTCACGCACTGCGCAATGCGTGAAGTATCCCTGTTAGGTTTGTAGGCGCCAATGCGCGTTTTGCGCTGGCTGCCCGCCCGCCGCGCTGCGCCGCAGCTTACCATGGCGCTTGAAGCAACTATTTCACACCAGAGGTATTGCACAGTATCGCACGGAATTGAAGGCGCTCCAACATATTAGGAATGGCAGGCATCCTTCAAAAGTACGGAGCTTCCCTCGCAAAATAAATCAAGATACTACGGCCCAAAAAGAGAGCGGTAGTCCAAAAACTCACTAAGTCCTAGCATCCGTAATTAGTAACGGATAGCATACACTTTATCGTCAGGCTGTTGCTTAATCGCCATCGGCTATAAAAGGATATGAGCAATTGTGTTACCGGCTATAGAAGCTATTAGAAATCTTACAGTCGGCTGTAGGTCTATGGTATTTTGGAACACAGATTCTACTGCCAATTTTTACCAGGGCAAATAGGTAGTCAAATAATATCACTTGGATTGAAATTCTGATTCTTTTGCTAATTTTAAACAAAATAGTTATTCGCTCTAGTTGATAAGGAGTTCCTGTAAAAAATAGCACCATAAAACTGTAAATAAATTAAAACTAGTCCTTAAACGAGCTTTCATCTCGGGATTTTCAGCATGTCATGTAATACCGACGTTTTGGACCTGAAAGTTGAAATAGGTATATAAGGAGCATTTGGAGGGCAAAATACAAGATAAGTTTTGATGAATTATTATTTTCAAAACAATGGAAACTTATTAGTTCCTCGTCAAAAACATACAAGTCTTTGTAAACCATCAACATTTGACTATCTGCCTAGGCATTTGATGAAATGCTTGATTTGACTATTTGCCTGCGACGTATAGATTTACCGTCCGCGCTCCCGGGCTCAGAGGCAGAAAGTTCCGGGCGTAGCACTCGGAGAGATCGAAGCGACGCTTCCAGCACCGGCAAGTTTCGACCCGGAATGGACGGTACGTCCACACAGCCTGTAACCTCTCTTTTTGGTGCACCTGATTTTTCCGAAGAACGAGGTCTTTGTATCAAATCGCGCATTGTTTCTGATTTTTTCCCAGTTAGCAGACAATTTAACTTACCTTGCTGAAGTAAAGTGAGCCATTGCGCCTGAAAAAAACTCCTTGGACATTGAACGGATCGAATAAAAATCCGTCCTTCTCCCATCGGAGATTGGTTATCTCCGGATTAGCCCCGTAGTGACAGTCTAACGTGGCCGCGCGTCCGTAAGGCAAATACACCTCTCGCGGTGTGGTTAAAATCCGTGCCTTGACTGAGAAAAGAGAAAAGAGAAACAATTTGATCATTATTTGTATGTATTTATTTGGAACCTTTTCTGTAATTTCCGTAGGTAATTGAGGTGAGATGTCACAGCCGCCTCGAAAGAACTGTCCACTTTTTTTATTTAAGGGAGTTCCGTTTGAACCGTATGTCAATACCTGCATTCGAAACCGTTCCCGGGATATTAACAAAGTATCCATACTTTTTGAACATCCTGTATGTAAGCTTTCTGACCCTCCAAATTTCCACCTGTTGTCATAGTTCGTTCTAAAGATTCTCACGGCCTATTTTCATGATTTTAACGCTATCAGCATGTAGTTAATACTTTTTTGATGAGTTCGCTATGTTTAAATATCTGGAATATGATGCAGGTTTTTTAACATCACGAGATGATATTTTGCATCTCCCCATCCGAACAAAAACCCTTCTTTCATTCCTTTTTCCTCTTTTGGCCGCGTAGTAAACTGGATCCAGCTCAACTAAGACCCTCCTGGTCACATTTTGGAAAAAAAATGAGTTAAGAGCGTTTTTAAATTCAATTATTAATCGTAAGGTTAAGTATTCAGAAATTTCTTGTCGCCCCAATAATGAAAATTTTCAGTTTACAATTCATCCCCCCCCCAAACATTTTCACTTTCGGGGTGACGACAAAATTTCTGAATACTCAAAGTATGAAACCAAATCTAGGAAGTTCAAACTTCAGAAGAATCCCGTCACAATGTAAAGGTTGAGAAAAAATATTTTGAGCAAGAAAATAATTTTTAAATCTCGTCCTTAACATTAAGTTGTTTGGAGGAATAATACCTCAAACCTCCTTTTCTCGGTTTAAACTTGGTCCGACTTGGTGACAGTGGCGATTTTTGAAAGTTGGCAACTCTAGCGCTTTTCCTCCATTTAAGCTTAGGCGAAACAATCGATTTTATCAGCTTGTAGTAGCCTGTTTCACCTAGAATCGATAAATTCAATGTCCTCAAACGGAGTATTAACCGTGTTGCCAACTTGCTGGAATCGCCACTGCTTGGTGCCTTCCCAGGGTTGCACGGGTGAAATGAAAAATATGAAATATTGAAAATTTCCATGTAATATTTCATGAAATTTCACTAAGTTGTGAAAAATATGAAAAACATTTTCAGGGGCTGGGTATGCAACACACACTAAAAAACACCAAGAGGCAAAAATCAATCGCCTTTCTCTTAATTTTGCATTTAATGTCGAAAAATGTTTTTCATATTTTTCTGAAATTTCATGAAATATTTCACATGAATTTCAAGATTCTATTTTTCATTAAAAATTTCCTGTTAAGCTCTGGGCAATTACAAGAGAGAGGTAAATGGGGTTCTCACACTGGACAGAGAGGTAGGCGCCAGCCCTTTGGGCGTCGCCCTGGCTGCCGATGATCTCGCACTGGTAGAGGCCCTGGTCGGCCATGTTGGTCGGCTGGACGGTGAGGGATCCCTCGGGGCTGATCCAGACCCGGTTGCGGAGGTCGTCGAGGCTCGGGAGGGGCACGCCGTCCTTGTACCAGTTCACTTGAGCATCCCTGTCCGAGGTGACACACTGGAAGTGGGCCGACTCGCCCTCCAGCACCGTCACGTTCGACGGAGGGATAACAAGCAGGTCCCCTCCTGTAGGACAAACGCAGATCCCTGATCGTCATAATGAGAGCGTCAGCTCACGGCCGAGCCACGGCTGTCCGCTCTTCTCCCAGTTGGATTACATTTTGCAACAAGGAATCACTATCTCTGACTCTCCCATGAAAGCGCATGTTTGCACAGGAAAACCAATAGCATAAATGTTGTCTCTAAAATGGGCCGGAAATAGCGGTTCCTTATTGCAAAATGCATTCGCATGTATTTGCATTTCGCATCCAGTGTCACAATAAGAATAGCTTTCGACTACATTTTCCAATAAGGGACTCTATTTCTGGCTCCACCTTAAAACCACCTAACTGCACAGGCAAAGTTATGGTACATGATTAGTTCCAAAAATTAGACGGAGATAGTATTTCTGTACTATATGACTTCGTCACATTAACTATATTTTGCAATAAATAGCTACCATCTTAGACTCACAGAAGAAACAACGCATGTGATGCTGTTGATATTCC
Source organism: Bemisia tabaci (assembly GCF_001854935.1). Lineage (NCBI taxonomy): Eukaryota > Metazoa > Arthropoda > Insecta > Hemiptera > Aleyrodidae > Bemisia > Bemisia tabaci. Next base: position 916,008 of record NW_017547136.1, read on the forward strand.
TATACAAACAGGTGCTCCTTCTCCTTCTTTTTCTTCTTTATAATAATCATCATCATCATCATCTTTTTTACACTCCTTCTTCCTCTCTATGTTTCTCTCATTCTTCCTCGTTGTTCTCTTTTTCTTCTCACTCTTTTTTAAGCTCTACTTGTTCCTCCTTCTCTTCTTCTCTCCTTCTTCTTTCTACTTTCTTCTTCTTCTCCTGCTTCTTTTTCCTGTTTTTCTTCCTCTACTTCTCTCTTCTTCTCATTGTTAGTCTTTTTCGTCCGCCTATCGCACTTATTTTGCCGATGCAGGTAGGGGTTTTTAAAGATGAGTTAGAAATAGTATTGGCTTATTGCAAAATGTAGTCCAAATGCACCTTTTGGTGGGGAACGAGTGAAATACCTGTATCACAACTTGAAAGAGGTTGATTCTTCTCTATTTGGCGCATGCAAAATGCACTCAGAAATTTTAAAAGTTGATCCATTCATAATAATTAAGAGTTTGGGGGGCAAAAAACAGTAAAATACACAAATTCATGAGATAAAATTTGACAGAAACTGTCTCAGAAAGTCATAGTAATGAAATTACCAATTCGATAGTACGTAATGTCTCACCATTTACTGTTCGATGAGGATTTGCCTGTGCACTGAGTGCGATAAGCACTGAACACTTCAGAATCAAGTCCTCTTATTGGACGACCGTTTGCCATTTATTCAGTTAAGTTCAGTTCAAGTGCGTCGCGTATGCGTGCCGGAAAGGGCAAAAACGCCTTCAATTCTGGACTTATGCAACCTCACCTGCTCACGAGTGCGTTAAGTTGCTTGTCGCAATAATAGGAGCTGACAACGAGTCGGGAATGATCATCGAGTGATACTCAGAGCTTTCATAGTTTTTTGTTTCTCGGTATATTTTTCATTGTTTTGAAATGCTCTATGTAATGCAAAAACAGCCAATTCTTGCTCTTAGACACATTTTTCTAAGAATTTTTCGGGTGAATCAAAAGTGTCAGCGTTTCATTCAATCATTTTTGTTGAAAAGTGGGTCATAGTTCCTATTTATTGCATTCGTAAATTACGAATGTAACGAAGAATACCTATTGGATTTTAATTTTAGTCGTATGATTAATAAAGATAATGAAACTTCTCAGTTTGCGCCGTTGTATATTTATTGCCGCATTTCTCTTAAAGAGGAAAACATCACTAATATTTTGTAAAAATTTTGTATGATCCATTTCGGGAGTGCTTTCTGGAAACCCTCTTGTAAAAAGGTGGCTTCGTTTTCTATTTAAAGTAAATAGAATACTGGTGGCGGAATCACAGAACTACGCTTCTCAGCTTGCGACGCACGTGAAACGAGTTAACGACAGAGGTTGGAAATAATGCAGAAACTTTAGAAACTTACATCTTTATTAATAAAAACTTTAAAGGTTTAAAAGTAGTTTCATTGGTCTCCTCGTAAAAACGTCTTTCAAAAGCAACCCTTAAAATTTATAATGTGACGAAGTTAACATCAAAATTTGTAGTTTTGACTGCGATACAAAAAAATTGTACCCGGCCTTTCTCAAAAGCCCCCCCCCCCATACCGTGCAACATTTGTTATTTCCTGTCCGCTTTTGATTTTTGGTAAAATGACCAATCATCGCCACCTCATCGCCACTTATTGCCTTTTAGACGGTTAGCCCCCAAACAGATATTTTAAAACTTAAGAAACCCAAATTTCACTTTCGGTGCCCCGTTAGATCGATTTTTTTTTTTTTTTTTTTTTTTTTTTTTTTTTTTTTTTTTTTTTTTTTTTTTTTTTTTT
>NW_017547136.1:917869-1050433 GCF_001854935.1 Bemisia tabaci
ATCCGCCACTAAAGACGCTAATGGCTTGTTTCCAGGCGGAAAGGAAACAGCAGCCGTCTTAACGTACTGCGGTGATAACTAACCTTTAGATGAAATAATCGGTCTCCGCTTGTTTTGGAACTTGACGGTTTCTAATTCCAAGTTGCCAGATGAGGTGAAGGAATATCCGACACCCCCCCCCCCCCCCCCCCCNCCCCGATGTGACCGTCCACAGCAAGAGACCATATTATTGTATTCATAGTCATCCCTTATATACCTCCTTTCTTTGGGGAGATCCTAGAGAATTCACATTGTGAGTAAGGGAGGTTTTAAGGTGGCCTTTGAGACAGCATCATGTAATCGTTCCTCTCGCGAAAGAACGTAACCACATTTCAATGTTGTCAAATTTCGCCTCGAATATTGCATTTTTACCAAGAGAATCTTTGTCATTTCTAACTGGAGAATCTTTGGCATTTCTAACTGAAGAATCTTCAGCATTTTTAACTCGAGAATCTTTGGCATTTGTAACTGAGAATTTCACTGGTTTTTCCTCTGATCTCATGCATAAGTTGGATATATTTTGGACAAAAATTGTACTGGTACGCAGGGCCGGATTTACCTACTTGCCGCCCATGGGCCGCCTGTATTTTGCCGCCCCCTTCTCATTCGTTTCGGAACATCAAGTGAATGTACCGGAGGGGGAGGGGTGCATAAGACGCGTTTACCTACTCGGGTTGGACACATTTTTTGCGAAAGCCCTGTCAACACTACAAGTGAAATTTCACGGAACTTTGCGCGAAAGTTAAGTTCCGTAAACATATCTCTGTGTAGGCAAGGTCCTCCATTAATGAGAAATGAACCAAAAAATTGAAAGAACAAACATAATTGTGGTTTAATACTTTTAACGTCCGCCGCTGCGCCGCGCCGCGCTGGGCTGATCGCACTTTGTGTTTGGCGCAATGCGTGAAGTATTCCTGCAGTCATGTAGGCGCTACGCGTTTTACGGCAACCGCTCCTGACCGGTGACCGCACTGTGTTTGACGCAATGGGTGAAGTATTCATGCAGTCTTGTAGGCGCTAACATGTGTTACATGTCGACCGCCGCGCCGTGCCTAGGCTTGTCCTTTTCATCTCAAGTCCTCGTCATCATTCCTCTCTGCGCTGAGCTCCAGGCCAAATTGCGTGTTTAGTTCCTCTCTTAGCTCGACTAATTAAATACGCTGTCTCTTTTATCACCGAAAAACGATAAAATTAGAAATTACTATACCCTCAGGAAAGAGAGATTTTGTCCTCTTTTCTCATTGATAATTTTTTATTGAGTCCGATTTTTTTTATACCTACATTTAAAGAAATTGCAAAATTTGCCGCCCCCTAAATTTGCCGCCATGGGCCGCGGCCCATGTGGCCACCCCCTTAATCCGGCCCAGCTGGTACGTTCTTATAAACAAATTAAATCGTTTTTGCAATTTTGCAACCTTGGAATTGACTTACGTGAAAAGAAGATGATTTGTGCTAATCAGGTGGAATACCATTTTTATCTAGTGGGGCAGTTATTGTCTTTCTTCTCTCTCTTTTTTTATATATGTATATAGCTGAATTTATCTTGTAGTTTTTTGAGATTTTTTAGTGAAATTCTTAGTTACAGATGCCAAAGATTCTTGAGTCAGAAAATGCTAAAGATTTTCCAGTTAGAAATGACAAAGAAACGACATTGAAAGAGAACGGTTCCTGAGATCTATGCTCCCTTGGATCGTAATGATTCCTATAGTGAGGAGGGGCATTGAATACCTTCAACGGTGAGATGGTACCAGGTGCCGTTCTGCTTGGTGCTGGGAGTCCTGTTGGGGAAATAGATCTTGCACTCGTACCATCCGCTGTCGGTTTCTCGGATGCTCGTCAGGTTGATGGAGCCCTTGCCGTGGGGGCCTGTCTGTGCCAGGTTAATCCGCTGATTGAACTCGTCGTTGGTTGTCATCGTGCCCTCGTACCACGTGAAAATCGTCTGACCCTGAAACATCAGAACCGATAAGACGCCACAAATGGAAACGCAGGCCTCAAAGAAGGACGAATTAGACTAGGTAGACATTCTGCACCTAGATGCTATACATTTTCGGCTCATTTTAGAAAACAAACATATGTGCTATTTGTTTCCGTATGCATATAAGTGATTTTTTGGATGAGGAGCTTGTAATGAGGACCACCTGTTCCGAGACTCTTCGTTTGGAGTCTCTCAAGTATTTTATAAATAAGAAGCGAGTCACTTACGTTCATTGAATACCTCCTTGGAGAGAGTGAGAACACCGTTGGACCCATTCATGATTGGTCCGGTCAGCTTAGGTTTATTACATGGGGTTTTTTAGGACCCTGAAATGGTGGACCCTCTGAGCAGATGTACATTGAATCAATTTCTTCGTAGTACCGTCAATTAGACTTTCTCAAGATAGTGGAATGCTGTTCATGTTTAAAAAACAATTTTCAGCGTTACATTGAAGAAAAAATCGTTTCTGCATCCATGTGCTCTGTGACAAGATCCGGAACAAGAGCAGTGGGTAATAACTATCAAAAGTTGTTAATATCGCGCACATACTATTCTCTGACAACCTTTGGATTTTGGAAATATAGCAAATTTTGCTTTTCAAGTGGAATTATTTATTCCGTTTGGATTAGAAAGTGGGGATTTTGAAGAAAACTTGATCTTAAAAAAATGATCACGATACGGCTCTCTTCGCTAACACATCAAAGGGCTGATTATCGAAACTGACAAACAAAGCGATGGAAAAATAAGACAAAGGGCAAATGGAGCGATCTTATTGATAAAGCAGGTGGTTGCGTCGCATAAAGGAAGTAAGTAATATAGGCTAACTAACGGCAACCCATGAAAGACCTTTCAGTTCATTATAGTCCAGTTCATCATTTGGACCTCATTTCTCAATAAGGAGCCACTATTTCTGGCTCATTTTAGAAACAGCATATCGACGGTGAAACTACCAAACCACGTATCTCGTTTGCGGTGTTTAAAAATCTACGCTCGCATTTTATTTTTTTGAAGTAGACCAAATCAATATCATTCCTTGAAATTTTCACAGAATTTTCTCCGCACAAAGAGGAAAAATCACAGAAATTTTCGAGACTGGACGTTGAGTAGTTTTCCATTTAAAAAATAAAGTATTACAGGAAGTCTGCGACGTCGCAAACCGAGATACGTGGTTTGGTAGTTTCACCGTCGATATATGCCATCGGTTTCCTTATGCAGAAAGGTGCTTTTATGGAAGAGACAGTGATAGTGGTTCCTTATTGCAAGATGCAATCCATTTTTACCCTACGTCTATAGTGGCCACTCGTTTCAACCAATAGGCGCGCTTCGTTTCCCTTTATTTATTCTTCTTTGTCAATAGCTTCGTCTAACAAGTTTAATAATCAGCCCGCAGCCAGTGTCCACACTCTCCCTACAAAGCAGTGTTCGAAATTCACCTTTGCATTTCAGGAGCCACGCGGCGCATCAAGCTCGATTTTTAGGGGCCATTGAAAATTTTTTAGGGGCCAAATTGACTTTTTGCCTACATGCCACGGCGTATTAAGTGAAAAGTTAGACGCGAGATGTTTTAATTATAGAACTAGTAACCGTTACATGGGGGAAATTTCGAAAAATCACCAAACAGAAAAATTAAGATTTTTGGGAGGGGGGAGGGGCAATTTTTAGGGGCCACGTTGGCGCAGAGCCTTCTTTTTCTAGACGCCATGACCGATTTCTTGGGTGCATTTGGCGCGTTGGCGCATGGGAGTTTCGAACACTGCTACAAAGGCTGTCATCGTTGGAAAGCCGTGTTCGAAACTCACAGGTGCCGACGTGCCAAGTGCGCCTAAAAAATCGGCCATGGCGCCTAAAAAATGGAGGCTCTGCGGCAGCGTGGCCCCTAAAATTCTGAACTTTCATATTAGGTTATTATTCGAAATTTTCCGCACCACAAGTGAAAGCTTTTTCTACTCTTCACGATTTCATCATTTGTGGTTTAGTCTTCCCAAAGTTACAACTACTCACTAGTTCTGTTACGAAAACATCTTGCGTCTATATTTTCACTAAATACGCCGTAATATATAGGCAAAACGTCAATTTGGCCCATAGTGTACATAGAGTCGTAATGTAAATGGGAGAGCTGGCGCCATGTTCTGCTCGACGAATTCCGAGCCCGGTGTGCGCCGAGTTCGGGTCGCATTTTCGATACATTTTCGATCCAAAATGGCGGTATGGAATACGTGGTAATTCCTATCTCCTTTGTTGTTGTTGTTGTTGTTGTTGTTGTTGTTGTTGTCATCGGATGGCCGGGTACCCGTGTATCGCAAACAATCGATTATGTATCGCAAAAGTGACCCGGCGTCACACAGGAGTCTCGGAAATCGGGACATGGAAAATGCTTAAAAGTGGCGCCAGCTCTCCCACTTACATTACGACTCTATGTACTCTATGATTTGGCCCCTAAAAAATCTTCAATGGCGCCTAAAAATCGGGCTTGATGCGCCACATGGCTCCTAAAACTCAAAAGTGAGTTTCGAACACTGTATGGAAAGGGTCACGTTTCCAAGCCTACATGTTAGTGCAAATATATGAAATTTTGACCCAGTCCCGAGGCGGAACTCGCATTGTTGATGTAGGGGAGAAGGAGCGGCTGAAAAAGCTACGTCACCGGGGGCTGCCCAGGAGCCGCGCGTCGCAATCAACGTAATCAAGTGAATTGTTCGGGACGCCCGCGCGCTTCCTGACTCCCCCCCGCCCCTAGGCCCCCCCCCCATTGGCCCCTGGACACTCTCTCACTCTTTCGCTCCTCCGTATCTCCTCTATGCCTGTCTCTGTCTCTCTGCACGACGTCCACTTTGCTCTTTTTTATGACCTTTTGCCTGCAAGCAGTCTCTCAACACTTGACGTAGCTTNGCCCCTAGGCCCCCCCCCCATTGGCCCCTGGACACTCTCTCACTCTTTCGCTCCTCCGTATCTCCTCTATGCCTGTCTCTGTCTCTCTGCACGACGTCCACTTTGCTCTTTTTTATGACCTTTTGCCTGCAAGCAGTCTCTCAACACTTGACGTAGCTTCATTGATGCAATACTGTCGAGTGCTGAGACAAAATATTTCTGCCGATGAGACCAATAACACCGAATTTTCAAAAGCGGGGTTTCCTTGAAATTTTCCCCATCTCGTTGAAATCATGTAGAAGACAGTACCGACAGCTATCTTACCTAAAATAAACATGGGCGGAAATAGGGGGGCGCCCCACCCCCCACAATGCTGCTCGACCCCTTCCAAAAAATGTCAAGGACCCAAGCTACTATTAACTTTGTGGTAAAAGGCATATGGAATGTAATAATTATGAGCTTAATCCTAATATAATCGATCAATGATGTCAGAAAAATGAAAATTACTCGCAAAGAGAGCAGCTTCCTCCGAGTAAGGAACGTGGAATGTAGTTTGACTGTATCCGGTTGTGGTTTTTCGCGCATTTTAGCGCAATACTTGTTTTCGTGAGAGTTAAGATAAAATCAATTAAAACCCACAGTAAGAAATGATATTTTTAAAAACAAGTCAGCAAAATTTAATATTTAATTCCATTTAATTTGTCATTGAGAATGACTTTAAATTGCTCTCAAGACGTTCCAATTTTCAAAATTTATTTTTCGGATTAGCCTGAAGTGGCGTTTGGTAAACCTAGGTTTGCCGGTAACATGAACATCATCCAATAGGGCGCAAAAATTCACACCTATCCACCAAATATTCACACCAAAATAATTATCCTAATCCGTAAATGATACCTTAAACCAAATGAACATCGCGATAATGCTACAAGCGACTATTAGGTACTGTTCTCTGCACGCTCTTATTGCTCAAAGACGGCTGTTTTGAGAGTACAAATGATTGTTTTTACGAGAGACTTGGCATCTTAATACACTCATCTTATGCCAAATGTCACTTGCAGCACTCAGCTTCATCTTGGAGACAACTCTGTTCAATTCTGATCTGTTACCCACCGCTGCGCCGTGCCCACTGCGTTGCAGCTGTATCGTCAAAAAGGAGGAAGAAGAAGAAGAAGAAGAAGAAGAAGAAGAAGAAGAAGAAGAGGGGGGAAGAAAAATAGTGATCAATGTTTAGAGAGGGTATTTTTTCAGCGGAATTGGACCAAAAGGTCTCATCATAAAAGCAATTGGTCCAAGTTTAGCAATTTAAAACTACAATTTCTGGCTCATAGTAAAAACACCTATCTGCATAGGGAAACTACCTGTTACCACGAGATGTTACTAACTGTTACCATGATATAACTACTTTTTCCCCCTCCACAAAGATAAGCTACGAATTTGTAAAATACTCTCAATGTTGTACAATAGGTTAGTATGATCAGATTTCCAAGAAAGTCTAGAGGGAAAAAGAATTTGAGCACAAATACCGATTTGTTTTTTCTAACCTTCACTGTAAAAGGTGAACAAAGTGATGAAAAAAAGAAAAAAACTCAATCGTGATCGATTAGTTGACTGTGGTACATCTGGCTAGCAGAATATTTACAATTCAGCGGGAAATATCGTGATTGGTTGGTAGACTATGATACAATTGGTCAGTAGAAGACTCACATTTTCGCGGGAAATTCAAATTGACGGACTTTTTTCGCGGGAGATTCAAATTGATTGGCTTATTAATTGGAATTTACCGGAAGATTACGTACAAATCTAAGTATTCTGATACATGCCTCTTACTCAGAATTGGACGTGGAACATGATTTCTGCAACGAAAATTACTCAAATCAACTCCTAACTAAGAGATTAACGTTTTTATTTTACATTTGTTAGAGGAAATTTGAATTGCCCGTTCACAAGAAAAACAATACCCTTTGTGAATCAAATCGCGCGCTACAACAGTCTTGACAGGCTTCTCAATAAGTAATGTTCCCTCCCCACCCTGTGTTGTTCAAAATTCATATGTGCAATAGCTGAGCCGAAGCGCCGAGTTTGAGGTTGCCATATTTTCATGTTGCAGAGACTGTCACGGTAACGTCTAGTGTGTGATTTAACGCAAGTAGATCACTTTTTTCTATGAGTGAGAAGTTTGAACTTATGCATTGAAAAACGTTAATATTTCAGTTAAGAGTTGATTTTAGTAATTTTCGTCACGCGAATTGTGTCCCACGTACAATTTTGGTCGAGGAACATGTATCAGAATGCTCAAATTTGTCGATTATCTATATCGGTCCATTGCAAAATATAGTCCAATTACTAGCAGAATCTAACATCGATTATCGCAGGGACATTTGAACACGTCCTCTTTTACTTCCCCCTTCTCATATATCTTCTTCCCCTTTTTCTCAAACCTCTCCTTCTTCACTTCTTTCTCTTTCCTCTTCTTTTTCTCCTTCTCCTTTTCTTTCTTCGTCTCCATCTCTTCTAATACTACTACTACAATCTCCTTTAATTTTTTCCTTCTTCTTTTCTTGCTTTCTCTTCTTCTTTAGCTTTTCCTTCCTCCTCTTCTTCTTCATCCTCTCCTGTGTCGTCTTATTCTTCTTGTTTTTCTTCCTCTTTCTATCCTCCTCCTTATCCTTCCTTTTTTATCTTTTTCGCCCTTTCCATCCTCCTCTTACTCTCTCTGTTCATCCTCTTCATTCTCTTCCTCTGCTTCCTTTTCTGCCTCTCTTCCTTATTCTTGTTCTTCTTCTTTCTCTCTTTTTTCTTCTTCTCCTCCTTCTCCTCCTTTTCTTTCTTCTCCTTCTCCTTTTCATCCTTCTTCTACTTCTTCTTCCTCTCCTCCTTCCTTTCTCTCCTCCTTTCTTTCTCTGTTTCTTCCTCTCCTTTTCCGTTTCTTTTTTCCTCCAATTTTGAATGCATCCTCATGTGGACTGATTATTGAAATTGATGGACAAAGCTATAGACAAAGAAGACATAGGGAGTATGGAGCTATCCTATTGGTTGAAATGAGTGGTTCGTATAGCCGAAGGGAGAAAATGATAGACTCACTGTCGGGTCTCTCGTGAGTTGCCGTTAGTTAGTCTATACTTACCTCCTTTGTCCATTGCAACCACCCGCTTCCACCTATAGGGTCTCTCCGTCTCTTTGGTCTATAGCTTTGTCTATCGATTTTAATAAGCGGCCCGCTGAGCTATGCACAGGCTTCCTACATGCATCTTCATCCGACTGGGGTTGACGCTCTCCGAACGGTATCCCTCCGGAGCCGAGGCCGGCGCGTAATCCGGCTCGCAAATCGGTGGCGCGGTGGCGGCGCTCAAATCGCTGGCGAGTAACGAGCGTGCTCCATTAACACTTGCACCCGTTTTCAATTGCTCCGGCCGCAACTGGCCCCGACCCATGCTCCACAGATTCATTTGCCGCCCCCTCCGCCCACGACAACTCCCGTTCCCAGCCCGTGCTAACCCGCGCTTCGGTCGCCGACTGCGCCTCGGTTATACGCGACTTGCCACCATCCGCGGTGGCTAATTTTGTCATCGTCGTTAAGTCGACCGCCGCGCCGCAGCGTCTAAGATGACGTTCGAGACGCGCCTGGAGTGGGACGTTGAATCGCTGAATGGCTTAATCCCTTCCCGATTACAACCGGTTGTTTTCATAAACAAAAACTGGAGTGCTTTAACCCTTGTTACACCAACTCGGGACCGGGGTCTTACGTAGATCCGAGGCCTCCCATAAATGGACGTTTTTATGCTAAAGAACTATTTGAGGACTTGTCGGTAACAATAGCGGATGTGAAAAATTACCTTTTCGAAACACATTCAAAAAACTGTTTTGGCATCGAGAAAATTTTGAGAAAATAATTGAGATGTGATCTTCGAGATCTGTACATTATGCCAGAGCCAAACAAATTAAATTTTTGTGTGAACAAAACAGTTTTTTAAGCGTGTTTCGAAAAGGTAATTTTTCACATCCGCTAATGTTACAGATAAGTCCTCATTTGCAGATGAATGAAGTCATCAGAAGAATCTATAGGGCACGCAAATCCTACGTAAAAAACTTTGTCCATTTGCCTCCTTTTGATTAAATTCAATTGCACGTTAAGCATGATTTGACTACATTGTGCAATAGGAAAATATTGTTGGTTTATAGTAGAAACAACGCATGAGCACTTAGTTTCCCTAAGCAGATAGGTGCTTTTAAGAAATGAGCCAGAGAAAGCAGTTCTTTAATTGCGAGATACAGTCCAATTACGTTCAATTGGGTGGAATTACGCCATTGGGTCATAAATAAATGGGAGTTTTGAAAAAACACATCCTTGGGATGGTTACATACTCCCAATGCGTTTCAAATGGGGCCGCATTGGAAGTCGGATACAAAGAGGACAAATAAGAGAAAGAAAGGGGAGGAAAATGAACTTTTCCACTTTTCCTAGGTAAAACTGACCACTTAGCCTAACTTTTCATCTGACTTTTATTTCGGTAACTTGTGAAGCAGGTGAGATTATTTCACCGAAAATGTGTAGGCGACGTAGTAAAAATTTTTTAGTGAAATTCAATAAAACTCTTTAGGTGCTGTCACCTAGCACGGCAGGTGATATTGTAAACTTTCTGTCGACTTTCTTGATACCGTTGGAAACGGCAGTGAACAGGAGACCTGATATCTAATCCGATTTGATAAGGTCAAAACCCTTAGCGAAGCAAAATGAAACCGCTTTACCCAAGCCAACACACATAAATTGCGGAAACTCACAGGGAGTTTCAAGGGGTTGTGTTCTTTGAATAATTTTCAAAAGAAATGAAACATATAGCGAGAAATTAGGCAACACGAAATGGAGTCAGGTTTAGTGTTCGAAACTCACCTTTGAGTTTTAGGAGCCATGTGGCGCATCAAGTCCGATTTTTAGGCGCCATTGACGATTTTTTAGGGGCCAAATTGACTTTTTGCCCATATATTACGGCGCATTAGTGAAAAGTTGGACGCAAGATGTTTTCGTAACAGAACTAGTAGGTAGCTGTAACTTGGGGAGGACAAAAGCACCAAGAATGAAATCGTGAAGAACAGAAAAAGCAAGCTTTCACTTGTAGTGCTGAAAATTCTGAGTTTTTTCAATTCAAATATATTTGTTCTTCTTTCTTTACGTGAATTCCTGTGAAAATCCAGATTTTTAGGGGTCACGTTGGCGCAGAGCCTTCATTTTTTAGGCGCCATGGCCGATTTTTTAGGCGCATTTGGCGCGTTGGCGCCCGCGAGTTTCGAACACTGATTCTGATTAAATGCGTCTAATTTATAGGTTTGCAGTAAAAGCGCAGATCGGATGCGATGGACAGCGCGGCACGGACATAATTGGAGGATAATTTGCAATTGAATGGACGTGAATGCCATTAACACGTGCGACGGATGAAAACTGCCGACCCCCATTGGAGGCGCATTTAAGAGTGAAGGTATTGAGTTACCTCTTTGTTCCAGTGGAGAATGTACGGAATGGGGACATCGTGCGGGAAGTCGAGGGGGCAGTCGAGCACCACGGACTCCCCCACCGACGCCGTCAGGTAGATCGCCTTCTCCTCCTCCCCGTCGCTCTGCAGCACCACTGGCGAGGCTGCAAACACAAACAATCCATTGCTAAGTATGAGCAGGGTTACGTCATCGAGGCTAAATTATTTGCAAAATCCAGGGGATGAGCTCTGCGCATACGAAACTAAACACAATTTTCATTGGAATGGAGTTGTTGCATGTGTGAGGAATTTGCGATTTAACTGTTGATTCTTGTGTAAAAGTTCGCGAGAAACACGATGGTGCCACTGGTTTCCTCTGAGATCAACTTCCAAGCTAAAAAAAAGCTCTCAGGTTGAGGCCAAAATGGAGGGGATATCCCAATCCCACGCTATCCTGAGAATCCACCTCTACAACAAAACAAACTCTCCATGCGAAGATAGGGAGCAAATACATTAGCAGGGTTGCCGTGTTTTCAGTTTCTGAGTCCCCAAATAAAGTGGCAGCCCTGCTAATGTATTTGCTCCCTATCCTTGCATGGAGAGTTTGTTAGGGTAGAGTTGGATATCCCCTCCATTTTGGCCTTAACTTGAGAGCTTTTTTGAGCTTGGGAGTTGATTTTAGAGAAAACCAGTGGCACCATCGCGTTTTTCGCGAACTTTTACATAAGAATGAACAGTCAAATCGCAAATTCCTCACACATGCAACATCTCCATTTTCATTGGAATTATTTGAATAATAGTGGATCTGATACGACGATCAGCAACTATATTAGGGNGGGGGGGGGGGGGGGTAGCGGCTTGATATTTATACGGACATGTCGCAGGAAAATAGTCAAATCAGACATTTTGTCAAATGCCTAGGCCAATAGTTTTATGAAAAATAATTCATTTCTCCTGAAGTAAATGATTCTCGGTAAAAATAGCATCATGCAATGGTATTTCAAACGAGTTTTAGCTCCTGAACGCCCATTTTCATCTTGAAATTTTCGGTATACGTCATAAAATACAGAATTTTTAAAATTTTAAACTTTAAATATATGAGAAGCATTTAAGAGGGAAGGAACGAGAAGAGTTTGTAGATTTGATGAGTCATTTTTCAAAAATATTGAAAACTCGAGAGCTTTTCGTAATACATTTGCAAAATATTTTAAGCTTTCAAAATGTGACTATCTGCCTAGTCATTTGATACAATGCCTGATTTGACTAAATGCCTGCGACATACACATACATACGAAGCCGCTCCCACAACGCATTCTGGTGTTCTGGGACATCCAAACGCCACACGTGTCTATCTTCCCAAAGGTTATCGGGCAACTGAATACGCAACATCTCTTCGTCAATGTTCGGCCGTCAGCCCTTAATGGGACGTCCCCGTCGCCTTTTTTGAGGTGGTATGTATCCAACCCAAAACTCGCTTGAGCAACCTCTCCTCCGACATTCTTCGCATATGAGCGCCTACAAGACTGCAGGAATACTTCACGCAATGCGCCAAACACAGTGCGGTCGCTGGTCAGCGCGAGTCGCATATTAGCGCCTACAAGAGTGCATGAATACTTCACGCATCGCGCCAAACACAGTGCGATCGCTGGTCGGCGTGAAACGCACATGGGGCTGGGGTATGGGCAATTCTACGAAAACTATACAATTTGACCTTCAAAAAACTAAAAATTCAACTTTATTATTTTGGATCGAGAGTTTGTTTTCCTAAACAAGTGTGGTATCAGGCTTAAAAATGTAATACGGGAACCTATTTTTATCAGGGATCCTGATTCGTGATTTTTGAGACAGTTACTGATAACAACAACTCTTATTTTTGCTCTAGCAAAAGTTCGCAACAGGCCCATTTTAACCATCAACGTTTTATTTTTAAAATGTGTGATGAAAAATCTAACATCTCACCTAATATGGAAAATAAGTGTTTTTAAGGAATGCTGACAGTTCAAATTGTGTAAGTCGATGCATAAAACGTCACATTCAGCTTTTACTGTTTAAAATGTCACAAACTTCACTGTTATGATCAGTAGGTTGCAGTGTTTACGGCCTCATAACTTATTTTAGTTTGATCAATTGTTCCAATAATTGGACTTATTGCATTAAAAATACTTGCAGTTGAATAAGCAATGTTTTTGTTTGTACAGCAATTACTAAGAAATTAAAACGAGAAAGTAAAAATGCGTTTTCCAATCGAAATATTTCGAAAATGTGCTGTCATGAAGTTTCGAGGTCACAACCGTCACAGATGTTTTTGTTCGTCAAAACGGCCGCTAGGGGCACTCTGGGACTGTCAAACTCGCTACAAAACGTTCCATACTTCGTTGAAAGAAGTGCTTACATCAAAATATGATCGCACAGCAGTCAACAACAACTCTTATTTTTGCTCTAAGCAAAAGTTTACAACAGGCCCATTGAACGCTTTTCGTAGAATTGCCCTGCTACACATGTAAAGAGCGACGTTATTGATATAAAACGCCTGGATACAACTATTCGTGCTCTCAGGATGCCCGTGTTACATAAGCGAAAAATTGAAGGCGTTTTGAATGGCTTGACCCTCGCAACTATTGCTGCATCCGCGCACTCGCTGGTTTCTTGGTTTTAGCTTGAGGAAGGGTTTGACTAATCTTCAATTTCACTTTAGATACCTACCAAAATATTCAAGCAATTACTAAATATTCGCCTTCCAGCACAAATATTTTGGCCAAAATTTTGGAAGTGGGTCTTGCAACATTCAAGCGGATACCTAACAATCTTGGTTTTCAAATCCAGTCAAAAGACATTTTGTCATAAAATGAAATGCCAGCATTGCAGATACTTGGTAAGATGGGCAGCTTCTTTGATTGACCGTGTTCATGTTAAAAAGAACTTAGCGTTATTAAGTTAAATTAAAGGGAACTTTATTTAACAGGTTTTGTGTGCCTCGTAGCTCTAAAATTTACACGGTAGTTTTTTGTTCATTCAAGATTTCTTTTGGAGTGAAAACAGTCGTAGGTAAAGCTCATATCAAATCAGGTAACCGATTTTAGAGTGAGACCGGTAACTTCCCCTCTTAATTCCTCTAATTACTCTCGATGTGAAAACAAATATTGCAGATCTTCTGTCATCTTTTAAAGTTCGTGAACAGCTTGGATTTTTGGGACTAAAGATGATGAGAGGAAAAAATTATATAAGTTAAAAAAAGTAAAACGAGAGAAATTGCACAATCTTATCAGGATTTTAATGAAAAAAAGATAATTTTAAAAGTGAAGGCTGGTTAGAGGACAAATTGACACATTTATTTTTTTATATTTGGCTCAATAGACTTCCGCTTTTATTGACGTGTATGGAAATCCTTAATTCTATTTTCTCAGGATCCACATTTCCGTGAAATTATTTCGGATGCACGCCAAATAATTTTACACGCTTATAGACGGCGACAAAAGATCTGCCAGCTTGATTCTAGCATTTACTTTACTAACTAAACTAAACTAACGTCGCGTCACACGATCTTCCGTCGCAGTCTAACGTGTGTAAACTTTTATTTGGCGTGGACTCTACTTTTGTGTCGAAGACAGAGGTTTTTGACGTTTCGACGGTGTTTGTTGACACCAACATGTTACCTAGGCGCGGCACCATGTTGAGACGAGTATGATACCCCGATGGGACCAACACGATGACATACCAATATCACAGTGGTCTCCCTGACCAAATTGACACCATGTTGACATTGACGTGCTCCAAAAAGGACCATCTCGGTAACAATATGATCTCAACATAATCATAGAGAAAAAAAAGGAGGTGTTTGCATCTTGAGGTTTGTTTACCCTATGACGTAGGTCGGTACAACTTGGCCAGCGAAATCTGGAATTCAAAGTATGAAAAACAGACCGTAATGTCCCATTTTTTTGCTTAAATCAACTCATGATATAATTTCAAGCACTTTTTAGGGAATGACTTTTTTCCATAAATTACACCATTTCCAAGAAAATCGGTGATGAACGTCGCTGTACCGACCTACGTCATCAAAAAAATTCCAAGATGCCCGAAATGCAAACAACTCCTTTTTTTTCTCTATGCAACATAATACCAACATGGCGGTTTTTTGCGGTTCTTCATTACGTGCCCTGTTTAGTGGTGCATTCTTTGTCAAGCAACCTCGTGAGGCTACAGAATTCAATCATGTTCAGGACGTAGCATCGGACGTGATAATTGAAGCTGTCTTGAGAGTGGTGCGGCGGGCCCACGGCGCGTTGTCTTGAGTGATCTTCATAGCATTTTGCCTCAATAATTAGCTATGAACTAATTGACGTTTGTTAGTTTGACATCGCCTCCGCCTCATTCTTGAGCACACGGCAGCCCATTCCAAAGACCACCCGAGGTGAAGCATAAAGCCTTTGGGCCTCCTTTCCATAACTTTTAGGGCCACACTTAAAGTCATTCATTGAACAGTCTCTTTCCTTACGGAGGCCCCTTGTACGATTTACACGTGATTAAGGGAGGTTTAAAGTGGACGTCAACACATCACCCGCGTGGGTATACATTTACTTTCCAAATTTTGGTGAAAAAAAAAAAAAAAAAAAAAACAGTGTCGAATTGTCCTTCAACTGACCCTCATTTTTAAAAATAGAATCGATGTCAATGCTATGCTGATATAATCCTGCAACTTATTTCATTTTATTTCCTTTAACTTCTACATCACCTCTTTCTTTCATTATCTGTAATCCTAAAAATGGAAGCAGCTGATACCCTTCAAAAGTTGACAGAAGGTGATATCTGTAATCTCCCTGGTAAAAATTGGCAGTAGAATCTGTGTTCCAAAATACCATAGACCTACAGCCGGCTGTAAGATTTCCAATAGCTTCTATAGCCGGCTACACAATTTCTTATAGCCGATCGCGATTAAGCAACAGCCAGGCGATAAAGTGTGTGCTAAACGTTACTAATTATGGATGCTAGTACTTAGTGAGTTTTTGGACTACTATGCTCTCTTTTGAGCCGTAGTATCTAGATTTATTTTGCAAGTAAAGCTCCGTACTTTTGATGGATGCCTGCCATTCCTAATATATTAGAGCGCCTTCAGTCTCGTATGATACTGCACAATACCTCTGGCTGGTGTGAAATAGTTGCTTCAAGCGCCGTGGCACACTGCGGCGCGGCAGGCGGGCAGCCAGCGCGGAACGCGCATGGGCGCCTACAAACCTAACAGGGATACTTCACGCGTTGCGCAATGCGTGAAGTATCCCCGTTAGGTTTGTAGGCGCCAGTGCGTCGCCGCTCCGCTTTGTGTTAGGCTCTAATATTTAATCTGGCGGAGTCAGCGTTATTCAACTCATGATTTTGAAATGTTTGCACATCCTGTATGGATTATTCTCATTTTAATTGATGAAAAAAATATGTATTAAAGGAAAATATAATGTGTGTTTTGTAAATATTAAGGTGTTTCCGTATCTAAGTTAATGATTTCCGAAGCACGCGAATTTCTACTCAACTTCTTATAGCCTTTTATAATCGATGGCGAAAAAGTAACAGCCAAGCGATAAAGTGTAAAGCCCGGCGACAGGAACTATAACGCGGCTGCATAATTTTTTATCGCTTCGTATAGCCCGGCCGAATGATTTTCTCTGCATTCTACAGCCACCTATATGATTTTCTGTAGCTTTCTTTAGCCGGCTATAAAAATTCCTATGGTATTTTGAAACGCAGCTCTTATCGCTAATTTTTACCAGGGCTGTATAATAACATTGAAAGCAAATGGAAGAATCGAGAGGGGCAATTACCCGTCTCAGTCTAAGACTAAATACACCATTTGATATGAACTTGAGCTACCACTGTTTCCACTCTAAAAGAAATACTGACGAAACGTAAAGACTATCCTGTAGATTTCATAGCTCTAAGAATGCAATGCCTGTGTTAGGATAGTTCCTTTTAATTTAACTCACATGCGCAAAGTTCTTCTCGACATAAATCGGCCAATTTATGAAGTTGCACATCTTATACCAAGTATCTGCAATCCTGACAGTTTATTTCACGACAAAGTTCCGTGGATTCTCCAGGCATCTAAAGTACAATTCAGGACTGGTCGAACCCTTTCTACAGCTATAGGCAGGAAACCGGCGGGCGCTGCACGCCGAATGACTGCCAGGGCCAAGGAACCCAAAACGCCTTCAGGTTTTTGCTTATGCAACACGGACATCCTATGGACACGAATAGTTGTATCCAGGCGTTTTATATCAATGAGGTTGCGCTCGGCCTATAGAGGGTTCATACTCATGATCGTTCCTTAAACTTTGAGGCCTCCTTAACCAGTGTTGTCCTCTGAGGAGACCTTAACGTTCAAGGAACGACTATGAATATTATTCACACTGCGCAGGTTTATTCAAATCACTAAGTGACTTTCATCTCCCGACGAAGCGAACTTTATTATTGTCCCTTTGAAATCCTCTATCCGACTTTTCCGTCAAAATTCGATTCTTAACTTCGGGATCTATTCGCGTTCTCTTTACTGAAATATTATCACAGAAGATTACATTGGACAAACCTAACATTTTAATCAAATGGATCACTAAACAGGGTAAGAAATTAAGCACCATAGTCAATGTTTTCTCATCAGGATTTTTCGTAGAATCTGGTGGAAACATAAAAAATTTGCAAACATAACCCATAAGAGAGATATTAGCATTCTGTGATTGTTGACTCAGACTTACCGCTAGGTATAGCCAAAAAACTAAAATTTACATTGTGTCACGTTGGTCGTTCCATAATAATTTCTGTGTTCTGCAGGAAAATGATAAATTCAGTGCGCTAATTTTTCTCGACAGTTTCAGAAGTCAAGCGTAACAAAGGAGGATGAAAGATTTTAAAGGGGGAAAAAACACGCCGAATTTTCTAAATGAATGTATTTGCAAAGTATGTAGTCAGTTTGCAATGCCTGATTTGACCTGCGTTGATTTTGGTTCTTGTGCACACGGAAAGTTAGAATTCACAGATTTTAAAAGGAACTATTAACACTAGTTTCCCATTAGGACGTTGGTTTTAGACTTTTAAAATATCTTAAACGCGTTCCTCGCGAAATTTGATTAGAAAGCATAATCGTACAAGGCTGTAATTTTTATCCGGTCTATTGGTCTATTACCTGACAGTACTTAACAGAAATTTACCTACCTTCAAATGCATATCCTTGGAATAATGAGACCAAGAGAA
This sequence comes from Bemisia tabaci, assembly GCF_001854935.1. Classification (NCBI taxonomy): domain Eukaryota; kingdom Metazoa; phylum Arthropoda; class Insecta; order Hemiptera; family Aleyrodidae; genus Bemisia; species Bemisia tabaci. Next base: position 935,453 of record NW_017547136.1, read on the forward strand.
AGACAGCCAGGAACGTGTACATATCTTCCTTTCTGGCGGAACTTCAAAAGAGCAGAGATGAAACTGTATGTATCCTTGCAGTCTTGCACCGGAGTGTAAAGGTTCGCGATTCCGTCAGTAAAGAATCCATCTATCCAATTTAATTTTCTGGAAATACGTGAAAGTAACAAGCACTGATCACATTATATTACGAACTGGAACGAGATTTTTTACGATCAGATTTCACTATCGTCCATGTCTAGATTACATCACCAACTTTACGCGACTTTACAATACGCGAACACCTTGCGCACTCAACAATGTGATTTGAAACGTTAAGCTTTAAAACTATTTTCACAATACCATAAAGTTAATGAAAGTTTAAACTTAAAAAAAAATCCAGGCTCGAAAGCTCGTGAAATTTGTATCTACGTAAACTTTCTGTGGTGAGGTTACCACTCGAAGTTAGACGGACAGTGCGAACATTAAAATTGTTTTTTTCCACAGACTCAAATTTTACGAGACGAAGTGGGGAGGAATCAACCCTAATATTTTTTTCTTTTGCATATATGTTAGAGCATGAATCCGGGGGTGTCAAGATTATTCGAAACGATTTTTTTTTAATCAACACTAGAGGGAATGTTGATTTTTCTTTGTTAGGTAAATTGGTTGGACACTTTGAGTTTGAGTGAGGATAGGACTGAGCGGACCTTCGTTCGAGCGGTCTCCCGTTTTAGTGGTCCCTGGACCCGTCACTCTGCGTCACGACGTGTTCGAGGCGACTGAGGTGTAATCGCAGGGACAGGACAGTAACACTGAGTGCCCGCGGACATTCAGAAACGGCCTGATTGCCTGATTGTCGTCCCGCAGGGCCGCAGGGGCCGTAGGAACTCCAGCCAACCGCCCCGTTCCAAACGCCGTGTTCATGCGAAACTCCTGCGTCACCGAGGCGAAAAGAGCGGTGAGTACAAAAATGTGGCCGTCCACCGGAAAATGGACCACTGTCTATGGAAATTCAAAATTGAATAATTGATAATAGAGCAAAGGAGTTTTTTTTTTTTTTTTTTTTTTTTTTTTTTTTTTTTTAAAACCTAAAAATACTTAAAAATGTCACATGATAGTGGAGTCATGATGGTTTAAAGTTAGCGTGTAGAAATCCATAGTTTTTAGAAAAAGAAGTTCAAAACAATAATTCTGATCTGCCATTTTAAGGGCACGAAATAGCTGCATCAGAGTGCAACCAATAGTCCTCTCTTGAGATAAACATTGGCTGAAGTGCTCGCAAACATTCTTTGGCCATTGAAAAGAGTTTTTTTCAATCTTAGATCTCAAAATTTGATTTTTCGACCACAACTCAAACTATAGAAGAATTTTCCCTCTGAGATCTGAGGTCCCTAATCCCTTCGGCGATCACAAGTTAAGTTTTATGAAAAGTGACGAAAAGGAAAATTTAATCAAGCAATTCCTCCAATATGTAATCCAGAGGAAAGTTGTTACTTATTTCAATTTTACTCTGTTGGGAATATTGGAGTGAAATTTGGTGCGTATTTCACTCCGGATTCCAGTCCGATGTATCTAACTGTGTACTGAAATAAAATTCAATAAGAAGAGCCCCTTCGCATGGCAGATAGGCAACATGCATAACACATACACTCCAATGCAGAAGGAAAACTTAGAGTCCCTTTATACTGAGAGTCAAGACAATAAGAATCCATTTCTGATTGGTTCCCGTATTTTACGCCTCCACAATGTCAAACGAGAATAAGGATTACATTTTCACCGATTGCAAAGATTATAATGTAAAATGGACCGGGGAATAACGGGTTTGGCAAGGAATAAACGGAATGAGAGAAGGAAACGGAGAAAAGAATTTGAGTAAGAGCCGATCAAAGATTACAAAAAACTGCTAATTTGTGTTATCTTCATTCCCGTTTGTGACTCCATGAGGGGGTGTTGTCTTGACTCTCAGTATAGAGGGACTCTAGGAAAACTTTGGCCATTCAATCGCAATTCATTGAAACTTTGGCTTCACCTGCACATTTCCTATCTAATGACACCTGTTTAAAGACGCCCTGCAAAAGCGCGAGTGGATTTCGAGGAGACTTGGCAACGATGGCGATTAACCACTTCAATCGTAGCGCGTGTGGTGTCAGGGGTCAGAGCGGAGGAGTCCGCGGTTCATTGATGCGCCTCAATCCGTCAAGTGGTCACCTGTTAGTGCGGTATGCAAAAACATACACCTATTTCATCTTAATATCGCATGAAAACGGTGTAAAAACACAGCTCACGTTTATGGAGTCCTCTAATATTTTTTTTTTTTTTTTTTTTTTTTTTTTTTTTTTTTTTTTTTTTTTTTTTTTTTTTTTTTTTTAAAAAAAACTAGCTTGAAGGCTCTTCTAATCTCATCACTGAAAAAAAAAATTCGGTCATATGAACCAAAGTTCGGTGTTCCATATCATCCCAACTAATTCGGTTCGTCAAACCAGATTTTCGGTTCGTGTAATCGAACTTCAACGGTAAAATGAACTGACGAACAAAGTTGGTCATTTGAACCGAAAGTTCGATTACACGAACCGAAAGTTCAGTTTGACAAACGACGACGCGTAAATTTGTTCGCAAAATCGCCCCTTCTAAACCTGAACACGCAACATTAGTTGTTCGAAATTTTGGACTCGATCTTAGAAGCAAAGAATAGCTACTTTAAGATTTTCCCCTGACATTATTATCATTTTCCCTGACATTCCCCGGTTTTTCCTGACTGTGGTAACCCTCCGTACTACGTCTAATATTGACGGAGATATCATCATTCGGAATACGTGGCGTTTTACAACATTTGCCGCAATACGGTGCAAACCTCGATTTCTGCCACCTTGGTCTAGTTACCAGTGCACATGCGTGTATCACTGATTAATGAAACAATAAAGGTGGAAGAATCCAGTGGCGTGGCGTGCTTTTCGATCTATCGATATTTCCCCATTTGAGGCTGTGGTAAATAATCGATTATTAAGGTGTTCGCTACGAACACCCTGTTTATCGATACTTTTCCATAGGTTTAAATAGCAGATCAATCGATATATCGCAAAGCACGCCACGCCACTGGAAGAATCCATGATACGCATTAACACAGCGGATGATCAGGCTCGGATTCCCCAATGGGGCAGGAGGGGCAGCTGCCCTCAACGGCAAATTCCGAGTTTGAAGAAGGGAGAATGGAGACCATCAAAGTTGCTACAAAAAGCGGCATGAAATTTCGGTGCGGTAGAATCATCATTCAATGCACAAAAAGGCGCCAATGATCGCGAACGTTCCATGTCATATGCTTCAGTTTCATGTGATTAATATCAACAGGTGCATACTTGGATTTCAAAAACGCACAAAATAAAAAAGCAAAATTATGCACGAATATGTGGAAAACGTGTGAATATTAAGGTCTTGATTTTTGAAATTCTTCGGTTGAAAAGGGCTAATGTTACTTCGGTGGGCAGTAAAGATTACAAAAATTTGCCGGACACCCCACTTCCGGTAAAAGTCTCTCCAACGAATAGGGAACGGCGGAAATTTTATCGTTGCCCCCAGCAACAAAAACGTAAATCCGGACCTGTGGACGAAGCGTTCTAAACGTTTGAATGCCGTGTTTGGAGTTTGAACAGATCTTATTTTTTGCTAACAATTCATATGCTTATTGAACAATCAAAATACGATTCTGCGAGTAGCACAACTGACTCAATACCTCTAGGTTCTTCAGACTGATGGGACTCTTGAGAAGGACAGGGTAGGTACCAAGGATACCTATAGCATGAAGCAGAAGAAACTTGGACCGCGATAAGCAGAGAGGAACCAAGCCACATCAGCTATTGCCAAATTTTACCGGGCAATTTAATTTTTTACAAGATAATGTTTTTGCGGATTATTTTTGAAAATTTCCAGGGATTTTCTTCGTACTATGCAGAAAAATCACTGAAATTTGCACAAAAATCCGCAAAAATGTTTTCATGTACACTGGAAAAAAAGAATCTTAAATTTGCCGCCAAGAAGTATATCTTCTTACATCAAGAATTTTGCTGGTTAATATAAGCTACTTTTTTTGCTTAACCCAAGCATTATTTTTCTTGAATCAAGAAAAAGTCAGCTTAAAGCAAGATAAAGAAAATTCTTGGCGGCAAATTCAAGAATTATCATGCTTGATCCAAGCTACTTTTTTTTCAGTGTAGAAAATAAAATTGCCCAGCTAAATTTGGCAACTGCTGATGTGGCTTGGCTTCGTTCTGCTTAGCGCGATCCACTCATGAAAGAATGAGAATTTCTGTGAAAATATCACAGGAAATTTCACGTGGCTGTCAAAATTTTAAAAAAAATTGAGACATGCATTTCGTGGGCAGGGCACAAAACCCACACTAAAAAGCCTTTTATTACAGAAATCCCGTAATCGTTTCATCCAAGTAACTGTTGATTTTAATTTAATTTTCTCGCACGAGCAATACGAGTTCTAAAAACCAGTAAAACATTGTCTCTGAAAAATTCTGGCGGCGTTTCGATAGTCCTTTGCCGTAAGCTGATAATTCATGATTTGAAAAAATCTCTTAATATACTGTGAAATTTCATGAGATATTTCGCGATTTTCTTTTTCGTGAAATTTTGCCACCCTGGGAAGGGATAGGAGCATCGTTTAAGAGCGACTACGATTGCAGTGATTTGAGGCTGGAGGTTGAAATGCAGAGGGGTTGCAATTCACTGGTCCGCGATGATTGGACTGTCGCGTCATGGAAAACAGCAGTAACTCCACGCTGGAGCGAGCTCCGACGCGCGTAAGGGCACGTGCTGAGCGCGGTTTAGGTTCGAATGGACTTACTGCTGTCTTCCGTAGAACGTCAGTGGAGTCGCGAACAAATGCACTGCGCCGTTCGGCGTGGCGATGTCGCGGACTCGGCGTGTGACGTTGTCGCTGCGCCGGGGAGACCTTGCCCAGATAAGGATGTTGCATCTACATTAATGTAAGCTGAATATAAATCGGGTCACGAATAAATGCCTTAAAATTAACATCAATCAATCAGCTTTACGCTCTTCCCGAAGCCAATTACGCCCCGTCTCTGAGACAAAGGCGGGTCTCACTTTTTCTTACGAGCAACATTGACGCGGTGCACATAGTAAGAACAAGTAACCAAAATTTTGCGTGAATATAGGAATTAAAACACGAGCTGTTGGGTAATTTTTGTGAGTTAATTTTCTCTGTGTCAAATATACCAAATTTTTGTTTTGAAAACCTGACATTTCCTTAAAGTTAGGCGCCAGCCGTCAGGATCTAACCTGGATATAGCTTAGTAGATAATCCAATGCGTTAGCCACCCGCAAGTAACAACCTCTGAGTGCTCTGAGAAAAATGAGAGAACACAAGTTCCGCAGGACACTTTCTTCATGCCCCGAGGTTTCATAGTAACCTACGGTTTGGGTAGTTTTAACATAAAATTGAGTTGAGCGAAACCGAGTCCTTTCCGTTAATCTGACACGGAAAAAATTAATAAGAGACACATGGTAACACCGAGTAACACGGGAATTTTTAACTGTGTAGTGTAGTGTGTACGCGAGAGAGCGGTAATGCCCGAATTTTTGAAAGCCAGTTGCCTTTCAAAACGAACTGACAGCAGGGTTTCCTTAATTTCTTCGTTTTCCGACTCACGAACTCCAAAATTGTCGAAGTTCCTGACTTTTCTCGAACGAAACTTTCACGAAAAAAATTAATAAAAAAAATTTCACACACTTTTTCTTTCAATTACCTACTTTTACTTTTTTCAGCTAACCACTACGCGGAGAATTCCCGGACTTTTTCTAAAAATTACCTGGCTTTTCCATGGATTCTCCGACTTTCCAAGTTTATTCCAGGCCACCGGAAACTCTGATTAGGCAGAGAACGAAATGAAGCACCCTATCATAGATTCCTGGGCGAAATTTTACGTAAAACACGATGGGTCGCATCTTATCTTTCTAAATTCAATTCAAAAGCGAGAAAATGGTGTACCAAAGTGGCACAGGTTGCAATATACATTGCGACTATTAATTATTCCTACACGGCATCGGAGCGTTGCGCTCGATGCTTATCTACTAATCGAAGGGGCTCCCCTCCTGAGTGAGAATAAGTTGCAGTTTTTTGCTGCACTGCAAATTGCCTATCTTCCTGATTCATAGAACTCACTCTGCTAATCGTTTAAAATCGGCAATTATTCACCAAATGATGTAAACCTTGCAATTTCATGGTATAAAAATTGCAAGCTTATTGCATAAGGTTGCAACTTCATTTCGATGCACTGCATAAGCAGTAGCAGGGGACCAACTCGATTATACAGTGCTTCAAGATCGTGCAACTTCTCCTCTACTTTGGAGAAGTACTAAATTATACATTACAGGGCCGGATTTAGGGGGTGGCCACATGGGCCGCGGCCCATGGCAGCAAATGTTGCAATTGTTTCAAATGTAGGTATCAAAAAAAAAATCAGATTCAGAAAAAAAATCACAAACGAGAAAAGGCGAAAAAATCTCCCATTTCCTGAGAGTTAAAGTATGGTAATTCCTGATTTGTTCGTCTTTCGGTGATACAAGAGACAGCTTTTTTCATTAGTCTAGTTGAGAGAGAGACCAAACACGCAATTTGGCCTGGAGTGGTACGGCGCAGAGAGCAATAATGACGAGGACTATTGACATGAAAATGAGAAGCCCTCGGCGAGCCGCGCCGATCAGCATGGAACACATATTAGCGCCTACAAGACTCCATGAATACTTCACGCATTGCGTCAAACGTAGTTCGGTCAGCAGCGGTTGGCGTGAAACTCATGGTGCCTACAAGACTGCATGAATACTTCACGCATTGCGTCAAAAAAAGTGCGGTCAGCAGCGGTCGGCGTGAACCGCATAGCGCCTACGAGACTGTAGGGATACTTCACGCATTGCGCCAAACACAGTGCGATTGGCGCGGTGGCGGAAATTAAAATTACTAAACCACATTCATGATTATACTTTCACAATTTTTTCGTTCATTTCTTATAAATAAAGGGCCTTGTCCACACAGAGATAGGTTTACGGAACTTAACTTTCGCGCTAAGTTCTGTGAACTTTGGCTGGTGTTGACAGAGGGCTTTCACAAAAAATGTGCCCAACACGAGTAAACGCGTCTTACACACCCCTCCTCCTCCGGCACGTTCACTTGATGGTATGTATCGATGTTTCAAAACGAATGAGAGTGGGGCGGCAAAATACGGGCGGCCCATGGGCGGCAAGAAGGTAAATCCGGCCTTGATACATTACATACCGATTTTTACTGTGCAGTAATAAAAGCTACGCAATCGCTTCTCTTTAAAATTATTCAACCATTTTCTGGTATAAAAAAGAACTCTTTACTGTTCTGATCAAAGACGAAAGTTATCGATTTTTACAACATTGTGATCGAGAGCTTTCCCTCTGTTGAATGCGATTCTTATTGATCCCGATTGATTTCCTGTATTGATAATTTTATTTTTGGGGACTGCAGGGTTCTTGTGTATAAATTCTTATTTTACTCCTAGATTTTCATTTATCTTACATTCTTTCATCAAAGAATTCATCAATTTACGTATATTCACGCATCCTGCTCACCAAAAACCACACTCAACTCGAGTTAAATCGAGCACTTAACTAATTTAGGCTAGTACATTGTACGGTATTTTTCCTGATGTGTGATAATAGTTTGTTCGGGCCAAGATTGGAGATGCCTCATATCAAAGAAGGGAAAAAAGTTTGTATCCAGAACCACGGAACTCTTATTGCAACCTTGGTAAAAATTGGCTTTAGGATTTGTGTTCCAAAATACCATAGACCTATAATAGCCGGCTGAAAGATTTCTTATAGGTTGTAAAGTCGGCTGTACGATTTCTTTTAGCCTATGAGAGCCGATGGCGACACAGCTTCAACCAGGCGATGAACTGTAAAGCCAAGCGATAGGAATTACAGCCCGGCTGTTCAATTTTTTATCGCTTCGTATAGCCCGGCTGTATGATTTTCTTCGCTTTCTGTAGCCATCTGTTTGATTGATTATCTACCACTTTCTATCGCCGGCTATGGGAATTTCTATGATATTTTGAAACGCAGCTCCTATCGAAAATTTTTACCAGGGAAAGTTCGCAAATTTCCGCCCGGGTACCTACAATTTTTTCAAGAGGTCACATAATGCTCGACTTTTTCGCGAGAAATTTGCAGAGACTGTTACGAAATGTTGTGCATGGACGATGATCTTACTTTCAGAAAATTTCTTTAACCAAATACACTCGCGAAAATTCGCCTCAGGGAGACGAATTGAAAATAATGGGGTGATACTATTGCTGTAAGCGGGTGGTTGCAGTGGATACTTTTTTTCCAAGAGTATTTGTGCTTGGCGCCATTATGAGCAAAGAGTAGGGGAGAGGAGAGAGCAACACTGCCGTGCTAAGGAAGAACGCCGTATGAACATTCGATAGTTGCCAAATTTCCCTCGATATATTGTTCATTTTTTATGAATGTTATGAACATTTTTCCTTGAAATTCTCAGGACTTTTCGTTGAAATTGCGAGCAAAATTACCTGATTAACTGGAAGAAAAATATTCACGAGTTTGCCAGGAAATTCGAGTTTTATCGGAGGAAATTTGGCAACGCCTAAAGGTTCATACGGCGTTCTTCCTTAGCACGGCAGAACAGAGCAGAATCATGGAGTCCGAGCGAGCTGCACGCACGCTCCACCAGCTACTCCCGCTCTGAAGAAGAAGATACGGAGGCCCTTCTCGCCTGCACATCGTAGGGGACCTTTGCCTGCAAAAACGCTCAATCTTCCAAGTCAGGAAAATGGAAAAGTAATTTTTCTTGTTTCCTTTTTTTCTTTTAAATTTTGATTATTAATTGTCTGCCAATAAGCAACTCATTACTGTATCACTTAAAATTGTGTACATATCCTCGGATATAAGCAGTTTTGTCTCGGGTGGAGCTTGAAATATTTGCGTGAGGTCGAAGTGGAATGCAGTACCAGCGCTTTAAATGATACGGATGCGTCGCTAAATTGCGGTTCCTTCATTTCGCTGGGTATGCAATTTGATCACTGGGGAGTTAGAAAAGTTGCTGGGAGTCGTGGTAAACTGCGGTACCGGCGCTTTGGGAAGCGGCTCATGTCATTTTTTGAATTCTACGTTTTACCATTACCCATCGTCAAGCGACTCCGATTAAAACATTTCAGCCCAAAATTCGAAAATTTCGATGTGTCAAAAATCCCTCAAAATTTTACCAAACAGTAAATCGGTTTACAAAGGGAAGGAGAGACAAACCATGCAGCTAGGATACATTATAGGACAAAAAATGCAAACATTCGGTAAAATCGAGCATTTTCTGATTCCAATAAATTAAAAATGAGGTTTAGAAGAAATTAGGGTTGGAAAGGGGGGGAGGGGGGGTGTCCTGCTGCCTGCCACGACTAGTGCAGCCGCGCTTGAAGGTGTTAGCAGAGCATAACCTACCTCTAACTCCACCCCCTCCCATTCTACCAACCCAGAAGGTCTGGAAATATGTGAGACTTCACCTTACGCAAGAATTTTCTACCCGATAACGCACATCCGCTACACAGCTTGTCTTTCTTCATTTAAATCTATGGAATTATTGCTGGAAGTACGAAGAGTTTTTGCAACCTCTATTTCGAATTTTGGGAGATAATTTTTTACAGTAAAATGGAACCTATTACCGATGCATTGCCACAAGATTTCTGATGAAGTTAAACAGGCCAAAAGGATTTTTTGAAATGAATAAGTGTTCACGACTTTGAAATCTCATGACTTTATGTCTATATTTTTGAAATGTTTTGCCTGAATTTTTCCCCTATGAAAATCTCACACTAACAGAGTGTGTCTTTGTTCCATTCCCATTAAAACTGGAGATTTTATAAGGAAATACGTTGTTCCTCTTATTATTATCACGATTCGTGGGTTATTTATTTGTAGATTAAAATCTACGAATAAATAACCCATGAAAATAGGCCTATAATTTTGAATTCAAACTGACGAGCTGGCGCAAATGGCTAAGTGGCAACCCTAATTCAAATTAAAGAGCTCATTTGAATTTTTTCTTCTTTTTTTTCGTCTTAATTATCTTCGGAACCATTTTAAATTATTAGAAATCTCTAAAATTCAAAATCTGAGTTCTGGAAAATTTTCGATCCCTCCGCTTTTTTAATTAGAAATTTGCACTGTACTAATGTTTCAATTTCATAGGAAGCCGAGAGGTACTACACTGTATGCAATTGATAAATAGAAGGTATTAGGAATGCAGGAACATGTTCAGTACAATTACAAAAAACTGTCAGAACTGTAGTTTTTCAAAAATGTTTGTACTTGGAAAGAACGAGCAAATGAACGAAATAACATGCAATACATGGAAAAATATGAAAATAATTCAATAAATGTAATGGTATTCAAAACAATCAGACCATAAGAAGCACCCGTAGTCAGCAGAAAAGTAAGGTCACTTCATGTTTTACTTTCTTAAAAAACTAAAAATTATTAAAGGACAATAACAAGTGCAAAAGGTTTAATAACTATTTTCAAAAAGTCAATTGCTTGCAGATTGTACGTCACTCATTAAAAACTGGTTGGCTATGATATTTTTAATTTTTACAAGTTAAATTTTGCAGTGGGAAGTTTAACCTTCCTAAAAATTGAGAGATATTATGCGAGTGACAGTTCATCAAAAATAAATATGATACACAGTGGACAGGAAAAAGAAACTTACGGTGTAAGGGCTAAACAATCATGAGTATTGGAATCATTATCAGTCTGGGGCCCAAGAACTGATGGGATATCATTGCAGAAAGTCATTGTACTGCTTCCAAGAGAAGAGTACTTAAAAAGCCGATATAGGTATGAGGCTGTAGAACTCGAAATCGTGAAGAGTGTACTCTAAATACACAAAACTGATATTTTTACCATGCCTTTAGTAAGTAAATTTAATCTTGTGCTCAGAGTTGATCACTGATTCTAATGCTGACCCTGGGTATTCTCGCAATCTGTTGCGTGCACCTACCCATTGCCACAGAACATAATGACCGCTTTGTAAAGAGGTGGATGATCGAATTATCAAGTCCTGAAATAATGCAAAAACTTTTTTCGATAAGTTTTTATTTAACTCAATATCTTCTGGAAATTCAAACAGAGGTTCTCCTCTCCTGACAGACCGCAAAATTTTTAGAAAGTTTTCGGTCATAACACCAGCAAAGTCCAGATAATCTTCTTGAATTAGGACATCATAGAGTTGTTCTGAGTGTGTTCTATCTAAATTTAGACAATTAAAAAACTGAGGGTAGATGCGCCCTACTAATTTGGCAATGCGTTGCACTTCTCTCTTTGATGCATAGTGACATTCACCAGCAAACAATTTTATGATCGTGAGTAACTTTTGTTCTTGCTTGGTTACAACACTATCTGAAGGCCATTGAGTGTGACCGTTGATATCATTGATGTGCACCAATAAATTGTTACCGAAATTATCAAAACATCTAGACTTAATACGAGATGCTTCTCGACCTGATAGCAACAAGGCCTCACTTTTATCGGGAGAACGGTGGATTAAAACAACATCAACAGGACGCAAATAATTATCCAGAGTACCTTCCTTCTCCCGAATGATGCTTTTAATATAATTGGATGTCATGTAAATATCTTTGTGCCATGTAATCTCTTCAATACGAGCAGGATGTTGCACGTAATGCTTTATGCTACATAATGGCATAATAATGGCAGCTTCTTGAGCTTCTGTGATAAAATCATCCAGTAAAATTATCTGAACATCCCACAGTTGTTCCTGTCGAGCTTTTTGATGCTCTAATTTAAATAGAACTCTCCGCTCTTGAATTATTTCTACTTCTACTTCTTTTTCTTCATCATCATCAAGAGACTGATGAATCAGGCCCTCCTGTAGATATTCTATTACTGTTTCTGTGATGGCGCTGAGTTGGTCTTTTAAGTTAACTTTATTTGATCGTTCAAATATTTTTTTGTAAAAAGGGGTATCTGTCAGCTTTTTGTTTTGAAACTCGAGCGCAAGGTCGCGCCAGAATATTCGGATGCGTGTGGCAACCAACCAATCCAGCCGATCCGCTAAATCTTCACATTGGGGCGAAAGGGCATAAAAATCTTCCAGTTGAAACAACTCCTCACTCTGACAAAATTGAACCAAAATATTCAGGTTGGCAGGCGCCTCTTTCAGCCAGGCCTCTGCTCTTAGTAAAAACTCGAAGTTGATTTTCCTCACTGCTACTGGGAACAAATCCTCGTTGATGTGATTGATAGTGTTGCGGGTGACCCATTTAATTACTTCTAGACTATTAATTTTGGTTGGGTCGACTGAATTGTCTCGTGCAATTGCAAATGAGACAGCTTGCGTGCCCCAGAGAGAAACCGACTGTTTTTGGGCTAGTTGTCTTAAGCGCATGGCAGCTTGCATTAACTTATCTTTTGACATGTCCATGCCAATAGTGAGTATGGCATGGCAGTTTAAGGGAAGCTGTATATCTGTACCACGTGTATGTATATCATCCAGATAAGCGAATAAGAACCTTTTATCCAGGTAGCAATCTTGTAATGCGGAGATTTTGCCATCCCGTGTTTGAACAGTCAGTTTATTGCCTTCATCGCTAAAGTATAGGATACCAACAAACGTATCAGGCAGGTGGGTAATTAAAAATTTGGCAACATCACTGTTTGAGAGCCCTGTAACTAATGCTCCGGCATCAATCAAGGCATGACAGTGCTTATTTTCTTTGACAAATAAACACAATTCCGTCAACAATTTTTTTGAGTCCTCTGTTTCCAAGGACTGATAATGACTGTTTCGCTCTTCCGTCAGAACTGATAATAATTTACCGTTAGTCCCTATTTGAGAGGTAGAGCAGCGAGATTCAACTTGAAATGGCATTGTTATCTTTCTGTCATCTGTACCAGAAAAACCTAATGCTGCATTATAGCCCACTAAAGAATGAGCGTTGGCACTGATTTTATGACGATACTGCGTGGCTTCTTCCAACAATACAAACTGATTCAGGTAGTCAAATATGGCTAAGTGATTGCCTGATAAGTACTGGTGTGCTTGTGTCAAACAGAGCTCGTCTGCCAAATCCATGTATTGCAAGGATGTAAGTTGCAATGGTGGGAATTCATCTACCTGAGTTGAAATCCAGTCTTCACCAGCCTGAGTCCAGCTGCTCAGCGTCATATCTCCAACTGGAGCACTGAAGCTACCTTTTAAATTGAGAAGTGTTTCCTTGAGTTCTTTCTGGCTGAGACCTTTATATAAGTAACTTATGATAGTGAACCCAAGCATGACATCTGGATGACTGAATTCAGATCTGGGAGAAGGCGTGTCTTTTCCCAAAAATGGGATTGCAATACGTTTAATTGCTTCACCTTCTGAATTTAGATGTAATCCAAATTGAACCCTGTATTTGGAATTAAATACATGAAATAAGATCCCATGAGAAAGCCAACCTTTCGCAATGAGTAGCTTATCTTTTAATGGACCTTTATCAGCAAGGAAAGCCAATACTTTCTTTTCTTCATTTAACTGCAGTTTTCCAGCAACATACTGCCTAAGGGAGCTGATTCCATCTTGAGCAAAACAACTGTCAGCACTGGTTTGATATTTTCGGAGCGAAGATAAGTTTTCCTGGAAAAATTTTTCTACGAGTGAAGGTTTAATATGATCATCAAAATAAGACTTGCAAAGCAATTGTATAAATGGTACACCACCTTCATCACTAAATCTTTGACTGACAGCTGTGAAACCATGAACTTTTCCGGCATCAATGACTTCTCTTATTTCGAAATCACAGAAGATTGCTTTGATGAAAAACTGTGGTATTTTCCAGCGGAGTTCTCCACCCGCAAAAGCACACCTATCACCAATAGTATAATTTAGTTCCGTTCCATGCTTTAGGATCTCATCGGACTCATCAAATAGGTCAATGGCCCTAAGAACATTCATTTCGCTAAGAAGCTTAAGTTTTTCACTGGTATCTGCAAAAGCAAGTTTTGAGTTGCAATTCAGTTCTTGATAAGCAGCTTTCAAGCAACTCCATTCTCTGAATGAAGAATCATCAATTCTTTTTTTGTAATTCGCGAATTCTAGCCGGCCGCGTCCTCGCGGTGGTGCTTTAAGAATTTTATTGGTATCTGAGTCTTCGGTGTCAATGTACCCATCAGCCTGCAAACAAGCTTTCAGGCACTTATCTTGTTTCAGCAATCGGTCTTCTTTTTCTGTTTCTGTCAAGTCTTTGTAAACATCATCTTTAAACTCAGCCCTTTGCCGGTAGGTATTCCAATTGAAAAGGTTGGTAGCTTCCATTTGCTGTTGATGTTCCAACAATAGTTCTCTTGTTTTCAACTGTAAACATAGACGATGTTCAGGGGTGACTAGTAAAATATGCCGGTTGTTTTGGCATGTTTTGAGCATGTTCGATATCAAAGTTATATTTTTTGTTGAAATGTCTGTATCACGATTGAAAGGTAAGGTATAAATACGCTTACGAATCAAACCTGAGAAGCACTGGCGTAAAAATTCTTTCATTGTAATTAATAGTGCAGACAAAACGTTTATGCGTAATAATTGATTGCCATCTGCTAAGTTATAACTTAGTAGTGGCAAAATAACAGAAGATTTACCCTCTCCCATGTTTAGTTGGAACATAGCTTTTCCATTTTGAGCTAACATTGCAAGTATCAGCTCGCTTTGATTGTTTCGAACGATTATTTCATTTTCAAATTGGAACAAAATCCAGTGGGGGTTTCTGTAGGATTCTGAATTGAGATTTTCCTGTAAACTTCTAACCAGAGTCTGAACTATTGAGAATCGTTCTGTGTCGTTGTCAGCTTCTTTGTGGTTTTCTAAGAGATTCAGTACTCTTATTAATTTTGCAGAGTTTATTTCGTGAATTAAATATTCCAGTAGCTCTTGATAAACAACTTCTTTTTGTGCTACACAGTCAGGATTGTACAACTCCACCTTCTGAGGCGCAATCAATACTGTCAACAAGTCTTGCTTATTATAATAAAGCACTTGACCACAGTGCCATCGTAGTGCAAAGTAGTTGTTGGACTCACTGTTTGTCCTTAATTTGAACCGTTCTGCGATGTGACCCCATAGTTGTTCAGTTCGTTCACGAATTATTTCGAATTTGCTTCGGAGGACGAATTCTAGTTCACTCAGAGATTGGGAACTGAGCCAGGAATAAGTGCACCTATCTTCAGTTTGATAAGCTGACCAACTATCTTTCAATTCACTATAAAATTTGTGCTGGTATCCATTTTTCTGTTCTCTCAGTTGAGCTTCAAATAAAAAGCCACTTTCTTCAGCTTGGGACAAAGTAAAAGTAAAAAATTGGTTCAAATCAACTAATGGTTGCTGAGGGACAATCCATCTTTCTAGGCTAACTTGCTGTGAGGCAATGGCCAAAGCATTTTCTTTTTTTGCCTCAAAGTGGACATTAATTTTTTTATCGATTGATGGAGCAGCTACAGGCCAAGCCGTTTCAGATGCATACTTTTCATCATCGCAAACTTTCACAATATGATAAAAAAAATTGAACATGCTATCATTGTATGCAGCTCGACGGTGAACATCTCTCACTATTTCTTTCTTGCTCAGGTACAGAAAAGTCATTCTGGATTCATACTCAAGTTGGAAATCATCTTTATTTGACGGGAGACTAAGAGGCACTCCTTCATCATCAAGATCATACTGACTAAAGAGCTTCCAAATTCTTTTGTTTTCTTCTTCGTACTTCTGTTTTTCTTCTTCGAACTTTTGCAATTCTTTTTCTTTCTTTTCATCATCAAACTCGTCATAATCTCTCGGCCGCTTCCAGTGAAGAGACGGAATTGAGTCAATGATATCACTTTTGTAAACTTTCCTTTGGGTCAAATTGACGGAAAGATGATTTGCATTGAACCATTGAGGGGACTTAGGGAACAAATCTGGATTTTCAGCAACAAGGAGGAGAGCACGAGCCAGCATCATCCTGACTTCACTCGGAAATTCAGGGTGGGTAATACTCGCCATCAAGACAATATAATGTAAAAAATAGCTGTACTTGGAGAGACTCACTTGAGAACTTCTTGCTAGATTATACAAGGAGATGAAGTTTTTCAAATGAAACTGATCACTTAGTATACAACTGATACTGGACGAAGATAGTTTTTTTGTCCACCAAATTGTTTCTGCAGTGAAAGGAAACTTAAAGAAAGCGAGATGATTCTGGAAAATGTTCTCAAATTCGGTATCAAGAAGTGTCTTTTGAGAAAAAAACTGACGGTAGAATGAGTTGAAAGGTCTTAGGGCGTTTGGTGGTGAAAGCGATTGGGGTTGCAGTTTAAAATACACTTGGTTATAGGCTCTCAGGAAGGATAAAATTTCAGCCATTTCTTCTCTATTGTTCTTTATATTACTGGTTGGTTGCAAGCACTGTTTCAGGATATCTTCCTCTTCTTCTGAGCTAAGTTGTATGCGTACAAAAATATTCGGTTTGTTTTGTAGATAAGATAGAAACAAACGAGGAAGCTGCTTTGACATACTTGTTAATAACTGATGACTCTTTTTTTTAATCACCTCTGCACTTTCATCCGTGTACAAAAACTCCAAGCGTAAACTGCAAATCAACAAGGATGCAACTTTTAAATACAATGCTAAGCTATGGCTGCGAGCATCTCGCAAATCACTGAGGTTAAAAAATTGCTCAATGATGCTAAATTCAACTTCATCATACGGCTCATCTTTCCAGCATAGTTCCAAGTTCTCCCTTGCTAAGTGGTACAAATTACAATTGGAAATGTCTAGATTATCCATAGACACTGAGCAATAAAAAAGTAAAGCGAGATAAAGCTGAGCTCGGATGTGATGCCCTTTCAACATGTTTAACTTGGGATCATAATCATACACAAAATAAGCGGGTGATAGGACATCATTAGCATCAATGATTGGTATCTTGTTATAAAAAGGACCTGTCGGTTTTATGATACGATGCGGAATAATAATTTTCTTAGATACGCATGTTGAGTTGCGTTCTTTTCTCTCCAAGACCATATAGCTTAATCCATGCAATGTGTTCAAATGCTGCAGTTTAGCAATGACATAACCATGAATCTGTTTGGAGAAGAATTCACCTTTCTGGTAACAAAAATGTAAGCCTAATCGAGGCAAATTTAATGATTCGATGATGTAATAACCTGAGCCATTGGATGTTGGCCGAGCAATGAGTTCTATCCAATCAGGCAATTCCATTTGTTCCAGCCATTTTTTAAAGAAACAAGTTTTTAGTTGTTTCCATGGAACAACATATCCACCATGTTGCACAGAAAGCAGAGTCCTAGCCTTTAGGTCCCATTCAAACACAACCTTTTTATTTTCATCTTTGATGAGTATCAATGAACGACCTTTCAACCAATGCCTTAATTTTCCTGTGTTATTTGGTAGTTTGTAGAAGGCTTGGGGGTACTTGTTCTCATGAGAAGATATTTCATGAGCTGGGACGTACCGTTGGAAACTATCTTGAATCCATTCTTCAATTAATAAAATTTTATTCTGTACCAATGTGAATCGTGTTTGAGGCTCATAACCAACAGAAACGTAACATGGCAACATTTTGGAATCAATTTCACAAGTTTCAGGGCGAACAGCAAAATTCACTTCTCCGATATAATCTCGGAAGACTTGGTGCTCTTTAATACTGCTGGGTAGTCCTCTAATAGATTGATTGTTAAAATAAACACAACCATGTAGAGGTCTAATTGCAAAATCATTACACCTGAATAATAATTCGTTTTTACTTTTTGTCCATGAACTCTCTTGATTCCATTGTGGATTGATGTTCAACATCACATTGTTGAGTATATCTGAGTCTTCATGTAAACGATCCTCGACTTGTGAGTACCAATCGAAACTTGCTGACCTTATACGCAATAAAAAGTTGTTGTCGAGATGAGTTCCTATAGCTTTGTATCTTTCAATTTCCAGGAATGCTTTCAATATTGTTACAAGCTCCGTTTTCAACAGATGCTGGGAAGCTTGTACAATTATGATAAGGTATGCATTAAGATAGAGCAAAGTTTGATCACTTAAATGGGTTGGAGACTCCGTTAAAATTCCTTTAAGCATGTAGAATATATCTAAGATACCTTCGATGAAAAAATCTCTATACTCGGATGGATAAAATGTTACTAGACCTAGGGTCACAATAAGAATATCGCCTAAAGCATAATGTTGCGTCAGGCAATACTTCATTGCGCGTGCTTTTTCTATTAGCAGTGAGCCCAACTCATGAATCAATTCTGGCTTGTGAAAAGCAGTCCATTTAAGTAAGGTGCAAGGCACCTCATCAATTTCCTTGGATATGCTGATTTCAAATAAGGTTTGCTTTATCAATACACCTTCTTCTTTGCTACTAAAATTAAGCTGCTGTTCCTTTAGCGCAATATACAAACGTTCCAACTTTAGATGTGGCTCGCTTTGTAGAAACCCTAAATGTAGATAACGATTACAATCCATGGTGTCTGGTTTCTGGTTTAGGCGGGCGATGATTTCATTTTCACACAAATGTATACTTTTCTTGGCATTTTTATCATCCTTTTCCCAGTTGAAACTAATAAACGGTTGAAAAGAATTCACAGAGGCCGAATTTGTTTTTAGTCTGTAACTTGTAAGCTTACTCACTTCAGCATTAGTACTAACACACCTGGTATTTACTCTAAAGTTGACCAAAGAATAAGAACCATATTTTCTAGAACAAAACCACTCTGCTGAGTACTTTTTAGAACCTGTATTTAACAGGTCAAAACCGGTTAAAGCTGTTTTAGCACTGTGAGCTACTAGAGGTAGAAATGTATACAGCTCAGGCAAATATTTCTTAGGATCAGTATAAGTGAGTTTTGTCCACTTTCGATGCGCTTCGACCGGTTCTAGGTCAGCATGGTCGTCATTAAATGCATCAAATACATCGGCATCTGTTTGTAGCAGATCATAAGCGAATCTCACATTGTTATCCATTAGTTCGGATTCGTTTCTAATAGACAAAGTCATGTTCAAAGCTGGCTTCTTATTGATGAATGATCGGAATGAGAAGAGCGTATGTCTTTCAATACTGTGCTCGAAAAAAGTTTGAACGGAGAATAATACATTCAGCCACTGCGAATCCTCAATCACAAGGGAAGGGATTATCGTGGATAACTTCAGCGATTCACTGCAGGAAGTGCTCAGGTTATAATTTGCAAGAACAGGCCCTATACGTCCATGACGAAGGTTCAATGCAGCAATTGCTGCATACACAAAGAATTGAACTACCACGTTTTTTGCATATAAAAGTGGTTCATAGGTCTCTTTTTTAAGGTAGCAATTCACTAATCGTCCTTGACATGTGTAGTACAACTCGCCAAGGTCCTTTAAACATGATGCCAAATAAACATCGTTTCTCGTGAATGGTAACAAGCCTGTTACTTCCAATATATCGCTTTTCCAAAGAAAATTGATGAAACATTCTTCGATGCTCCGACATATCAGCGCAGATGTGTCGAAGTCTTCAGCTGTCAATTTGTTTAAGAAATTTCCCCTAAATTTTTTGAGGTAATCAATTATGTCATCCTGCATATTTGGTTTCACAAAGTTGGGGTGAATATCTAAACTGGACGAGGAGGAAGTGTTGGAGGAAGACGTAATTTTTGGTAAATGGAGAGCAGGAAATCTGCATGATGATACATGCACATCACCGATATTGGATTGAAGTTCCAGTTCCAGTTGTTGTTTACTGCAGCTATTATCTAGGGCTACTTTCACTGCTTCACAAACAACAAAAGCATGTTCTTTTTGTTTTTCATTTCCGTGATCTAGCGCCTGCTGAGCGACATCTCTCATCATTTCCTGAAGAAGGAAATGGCATTGTCGAATATCTTTGCTAACCTTTTCCTCATAAACGGTTAAGGACTTTTCCATCAAGGAAATTTTGAAACTGGTTGTTATTTCTTGGTAAATCGGGAGGTAAGAATTGCCCAGAAAATGCTGCAATAGGTACCGGAATGATTGATCAAGAACTTGCCATGTGTGAGTAGGTGATGAATGACGATACCTGATGAAACCTTCATCAGGCTTCGATTGAAGAGTGGATTCACCATTAAGGTGAGGAAGCAACCATTCATAAAACATGAGCTCTTTATAGCATTGCGTTGGAGTGATACATTTAAAAGTTAATAATAAGCGAACCCATTCTCTAGTGATTTTACTTTTTTGTACGTTGCGTATATTGAAGAAAGCATTTCGTCTCGTATCAACTAGATCATGGCAACATTGATGGTATGTGCTGCCAGGATCAACCTGGATCCAATCCATACGATGACCTTCTTCCTTTAAAACGGCTAAACTAACATTTTCATTACCATCCGTAAGTTCCGATGAAATTAATCCGGTCGGAATGATTGTACATTCATGAAAATCAGATATTCTTTGAAAAATTCGCTCGGCTAGGAATTTTAATTTAGAATCAAACTCTACATCATTATTGTTTGAAAGTACTCGAATTTCATAAATCAAAGTCAGATCTTCGGACCAAATTTTAAATAATTCAACTACTGACATCAACTGTGTTATGAGGGCGGAAGACTGAAGGCGGTTTACATATTCATTTTCTATGTGGTAACGTAATAGATCAACTAAAATTTGCTCACGACAGTCTGAAGGTTCCTGCTTGTTTGACGATTTCACATTGTCATCTTGAGCCCTTGGAGTAGTTTTCGGAGCATTTGAATGATTGAAATAGGATCCTCCAAAGATGAGCCATACTGCTGGCAAAAAATTGTTAAAATCCTCCGACTCTGGTTCCATGTTTGCTGTTGAACGTACCTGTGACGAAAATAAAAAATAATGCAAAAGGTGACGAGGAGCACAAAAAGGTAAACCATTAGCCGGAGTCAAGAATTAATTAAAATGACCATTCTCATCAAAAATTCATTTGAAATGTGGCTGGCACAAGGAAATGTAACGAATTTAATCTGTAGGTGAGGAAGAGGAATTTTTCAAGGTCATCACTCGCAACTTTGCACTTTAAATTGATAAATTGTCATACTGCAGCCAAAGTATCACAAATGCTATTAGTGCTGAGGAACTGTTACTGAACTCTTCCAACTTGTCCGACTTTTCACAGAAAAACAAACGATAGAAACGCCTGTCACTGAATCACACTGAGTTATCAAGATCGATCTCTGGAAGAATGCACAAAGGTTTCTGAGGGAAAATTAAAACAATGTCAAGATGTACAGCAACACACCATCAAAGCGTACATGGCGCTTGTGATACTTTGGCTAAAAGGTGACGAAATGATTGCAGATTTTGATAGATCAAAGCGTACCATCAAAGCGTACATGGCGCTTGTGATACTTTGGCTAAAAGGTGACGAAATGATTGCGGATTTTGATAGATTTAGATGCAAAATTTTCCGCAGGGATGCTCTCTCAGGAACTTTTTATACACATTTCTCTTTCACATCCACTTTTAAGCGAGTGCAGCTTTTAAATTTGGAGATTGAAAGAATGGCAAAACTTGAGAAATTTGATCTCTCATACTGATTTTCTAGACCTTTCGTTTCGGAGGGGATGAATACGAAAAAAGGAACATGTAAAAATACAAGAATGGACCAACACTGTATGAAATGAAGCACCACAGTACAAGTTTCTAAATTGACGCTTTTTGTAAAGTACCATGGATGCATTTAAAATTCAATAAATAAATGAGAAAACAGCATTTCAAGCATATGTCAACTCACACTTCCCATTCACTAAGCACCAAAGTCTACTCAAGGCAAATCGAGCACTACGCTAATTTTAGTAAACTTTTTGGTGGGAGAATTTTTGTATGTGCTGATTTGTTTTTGACAAGAGGTGCTTTGTATCAAGAGAGGGAAATTTGTGAGAAACCATTATCCAGTTATTTGCTTAATGTACAAGTTGTTTTCTTACGGCTGATTTGGCCTAAGTTGATCATGGTTTTTCCGTGAGCAGAAAGTTTGAATATACTATTTGCAATGTAAACTACAAGCATTCAATTTTCTCTCATGACTTACTTTTGGCAATTTTAAATATGGTCAATGTGTTCTAAAAGAAATTTTGATGCGAAAACTTGTGCTGTGGTGTTTGATTTCTTTCTCTGTTTAGTAGTCCATATAATTTTGCGATCTACTGGTAAATGTACTTATCTACTAGTCCAGGCTTATTGCAGTTATGCGCTTGTCTTTCAAAAAATGCTCCTTTCCCTGATTCTCCCTCTTTCTCTTCCATTTTTTCTATTTTTTTTCCATGCTTGGCTATGGTGGAGGACAGTGGTGTCTGTTGAATAGTCTTTCACCATTTTCAGGTCTGACAAAAAGTTTACACGCACGGGTGCAGATAGTTCTTTGATATAAAAATAAGTTTAATTGAGAGCCTCTTTAGTAAAAGCATTTATGAGACTTGCAATACTGCCAAGATTGTAAAATTTTTCATGACATTTTGTAAAAAATGAAATCCTTTCAGTCAAGTTACTTTCACACAATAGTGCTAAAATATTTGGAGCAAAGTCAAGGAAAAATTCATAGCAAAACTTTCGGTAGTTAAAAAACTGCGGCTCACATCTTCCAATCATTGAAAGCCACAAAAGCCCTTTTACCAAGGAAGTCCTCTAATAGTATTGAAGTGCTTTAGCCTCAAGATTTTCTCAGTCTCGGAAAATTTCCTCAGTCCGCCCAACTATCACATGTAAATATTGTGCCAAAATATTACAAATTCAGCTCACTTTTCGATTTTCTCTCATTTTGCAACCAAAATAAAGAAAAGAAAATTCATCCCAAAATTTTCTTACAGAGTACGCGATTTGGGATTTGCCAAGCCAAGAATTTTTTGCACTCCTAGGAGAAATTATGAAAAAAGAGAAAAAGTATGCTCACTACATTAACAATGACCCTAGCAGCATCAACTGTTTAAAAATCTGTAAATACGCCCATACTGTCATGACTTAATACTTAAAGAGATACTCATAGAAAGCTCTTTTTGATAAATTGTGGATTGGTTTATACTGTCTAAATCAGTCAAGCTTCTCCATGAATTCATCTCCCAAGCATCGTGATGGAAAGGAAACAAGATATGAAAATCTACCTTCAAAATTCAATTTTTTTCATAATGAATCAATATAAAAATTCTAGCTTGAAGGTCTCATGAACTTTTTCATCTTATGATTTCTCTAAGAATACATCCTTATGGGATTCATAAGGAGTGGTTTCTCCAAACTAATGAATACTGGGAAACAGTATGGGCAGAATTTGAGCACCGAGTTTGAACCGAGAAAAAGTATTCAAGTTTTATCTCTTTGTGAAACTGTTTGATTCCCATGACTCACTCAGCTATAGTTCCATCAGCTTCTCTTCTTCAGCACCTGGACTCTTTCCTGCCAATAGCCTTTTACAGAGTCCTTAATGCATGTTATCATTCGATTAGACTCTCTTTGATATGAGTTTTCCTTCGATCATAGTCCCAGCTTCTCTGGTAGTCCTTAATACGCTCCTAAAACATACACACAAAACATTGCATTAATGTCTCTGTGCTTAGTGTCTTAATTGGTAGTCTCTTTCCTGTTTTTTCCCAGTTTGTAAGCCTCTATGAGGCTACAACGAAGACTAAATGTTGAGGATAAATTTTAACAACTATTATGTTTAAAATATTTTTTTGCGACTCTGAATTTTTAGGAGGAGCAAATTTGCCACTCATTGAATTCAAAAGTACTCTAGACTCTATTCTTCCCCCAATATGCCATGTAAAGCATTTCTGTTAAAACAGTCCACGCATGGATTCCATGAAGAAGCCTCTAGGGCTATATAAATACATCAATGTAGATGCAGTCCTAAAGTAAATACATTCATATGTATTCTATTTCCTGCCAAAATGGGAACAATCTTTTAATGACAAACAACAGCTATAATGATTCCATTCAACTGTGATGCTTCAGTCTCCACATGTCCCTCTCGTAATTAATGGACAATGTTTGATCCGGCAAAATCTGCTAATATGCCACTACATCAGCAAGCAGGAACACATGAAGTACCTAACTATAAATGGATAGAAGAATACAAAGTACACAAGATCAGCTAAGATAATGAAATGTTGATTTTGAAAGAGTCCAGGCAACGGCAAGATTGAGATGGACCCTCCGAGACAGTTATGAGGAACTGTCCAAAAATCAAGAGATGACATGTCAACAGTGAAACTGCAGGAAGGGGTGTCTTGTTTGGGATTTTCAAAAGCTCCACTCCCATTTTATTCGGTCATAAGGAGACAAACTAATGCTATTGCTTGAAATTGTCAAAGAATATTCTTCACACAGACAAGAAAAACCAGAGAAGTTTTCAAGAAATGACTTTGAGTTCTTTCCATTCAAAATATAAAGTATGACAGGAAGTCTGAGACTTTGCAAACTGAGTAATTCACTGTGCGCTCATGAACTGCGCAGTTTCACTATCAATGAGCTAGTAATAGTGAGTTAGCCTGACGTTAGACTGATTAGACTGAAATTGTCAATTAAAGCAGTGTGTACCAATCTGAGTGCTCTGCCTTCACTCTGACATCAATGACACTAATCTAAAATCAGAGTGACAAAGACCTCTAAAATTACAGCTGAGTTACAAACCTTAGACCTGGCTTCTTGTCAAAGGCCAGCAAAAAAAAGATAGGTGCATCTACAGATAGACACGTACACTTGCAAAGAACACGCCCAGCCTGAAATCAAGCAAACCTATGATTTAATTGCTGATTATTATCAAAATTAGCAATTTCAGTTTCTAGAACTGTTTTACTCTTAACCGGGTAGGTATTCAATTGTGGGTAGGGCACTTTCTATATAAAGGACCCCTGTTTCCCCCTTGTGGGAAAGTGCACCATGATCAATTTTTAATTTTTTTACTGCACTCAATTCATCTCAAGATGCTGATCAAAAGTGATCATTGCACCAACTTACCTTGACCGTTTTTGCAAAATTCGCCTGGAACGCTTCAATTTTTGGGCGATAAAGAGTCAAAGAAAACAAGGCATTCAAGAACAGGTCTGATAAGAATAAGGGAAAACGTAGCGAGTGTCTGTCCTCTTATCTATTCCTGCCTACTCTGGGGCTATCTCCCTCCCGCTCTCCTCCGTTTAACGTGCACTGTTTTTATCCCACTTTCCTGTTCTCACGCTCCTCATGAATCTGATTTGGATGGTCAAGCAAAAAGGCGAGCAGAATCCGAGATAAGACTGCCGCTCGGTGCTGGAGTTCACCTGAAAGTTGACACACAGCCGATTGTTCACTCGAGTGCTGAAATGAGGAATCTTTCTGACTCTTTGTCGCCGAATAATTGAAACGTTCTGGGCGTATTATGCGAAAACGGTGTTTTGTAGAGAGTTGGCTCAATGATGACTTTTAATCAGCATCTTGAGATGAATTGAATGCAATACAGAAAATTAAAAATTGATCGTGGTGCACTTTCCTACAAAGAGTGTGCGGGGTCCTTTACAGTCTCTCTTCCATTCATACATGCACATACATCATGAGAAGAACAATCTTCTTTGCTATCATTTTCCTAATCTACAGTCTCGGACCGATATTCCATAGGTCTTTGATACTTCCAGGGATTGCAATGGTGAAATTGCCTCAGGAAAGTAGCTAGAAAACTTTCCAAAAAATCAGTTGATGGTTGAAAAAAAGAGAATCAACGTTTGAAGCTACTCGGAGCTGACACTGGTAGGATCTGATATTCATAAATTCGTCTGCATCAGTGTGATAGGTGATGCCAGGGTTTCAATGGTACTTGGAATTCTATAGTCTTCTTCTAGGTACTTTCCAACTGATAAACAGTCATGCAATCATTAGGAATGGAGTCAACAGTTCGTTGAATACCAATGGCAAATGCTGAAATTTTGTTTCTCACCTTGATGCTTTTTCACATTACCTAGATGCCTTAAGAGCCCATGAGTGAGACGGAAATCATGCAAGGAGATGATTAGTCTTTTCTCTACGGTGGATTCAATAGGGCACTAGGTATAATGTGTGAGTGAGAGACAAGATATTTCACTGCATCACTACTTATCTACTTCGACAGGTAGAGTAGTTCAGCTCGCCAATTACAAGACTCCATTTATACTTAGTCTTTCCTTATTTGATGGACAAAGACAGATTTTTAAGTGCCTGCCTGTTTGTGTCTAGGGGCTGCTTCAGTTCAGACTGCTCAAGGTTAGAGGCTGTCATGGTTGATAACCCTTGTCCTAGGAATTAAGAGCCATTGTAACATCAGAGACGTGACTTCATACAATGGAGAATGCTGAAAAATCTGGGGAAAAAACTCTTCCGTATCCTGCCACAGTTTTCTACATCTGTGTGAAATCTGAAATCATGCTGCAGCGTTGAGATTGCATTGCCATGGGCAGTGAGCAAGAATTGTCATGAAAGTTTAGAATCAGGGTATTGTCAAACATCAAGAGGCACGTTGTAAAGAAATGCGAATTCACACATTGCGGGATGATTTCTTACCACATTACTTGAGGGAGAAAAACATCAAAACCTGAGGGTCTGACATCTGCGAAGTGATCGATGGTAGTTTGTACGACGATCTACAGAGTCTTGGTCCAGAATGAATCTGGCTTTAAATGCTTGACATAGAATTCTTGAAGCTAATTTCAACTGAGAAAGAATCAGGGTGAAAAGCTCGACCGACTACTTACAATGATTTTCGTACAACAACTTCACTATTTTATGTGCCTGCGACATGTGGATCTAAACTTCGTTCGAAAAACGTGCGAAAACAAATCTGTTTTGCGATACTAGCGCTGTATCGCTGTATCAATCACTCATCTTCTCTTGTGGAGAATTTTGGAAACATCACTAAGCGCGGTTAAAAGGTGGCCAATCGTGGCATTTGGCGCTAATTCAGAAGTTTTTGAATTTGCGCTTCTGCTAATCTATCTGTCTTCTACCTACATATATAAATTAAATCGTTGGGGTTTCTTTGTAACGCTTATTTCTAGAATTCTACTGGACCGACTTCGACGACGCTTGATTCCGGTAAAAGCTCTTGGCTTGCAGATGCTCGCAAAATTGTCTAACTTCCAAATTTTTCAGCCTCTTTCACCTGAGACGCTCTGAAAGCCAAACCACCCCCCTCCAACCATAAGTTCCCGAGCGAGGGTTGCCTTTGAGTTCCCGTTGTAACATACCCTGCACCCAAGGCCCAAGGTCGAACTCTGACTCTGTCTGAGAGAGAAGGCCGCAGCCTGTCTGCCATAAATCTGTCGAAGCGGCGCGATGACATGGGTTCTTCCGCCCTTTTGCCTATCAGCAAGTCGCTAGGCGAATGACCGGGGCTCCCGGCTAGACGCGAGGCGAGTAAAGCGAGCCACAGCGGCTTACGTATGCCGCGTATGTACGTTTCGAGCGATGCCTTTCAGGAAGGAGACAGCGAGTGAAAAGAGCGGAAACGCAGGCGAAGAAGGGTTTTCTGGGCGAGTGGAATACAGCGCAATTTTCACGCGCACAGGGATTAGGAGTGCTAAAGCAACTTTTCAACGGTGAAGGCACTCTTACCTATGTTTTTCGGACTTATCAGATGTCGTATAATTCGAATGTCGTAGCATCCCCATGCTAAGGCCGGGCAACGGGCTTGGGGCAATGCGTGTATGTGGGAGTAAAAGAGATGTGTTTAGTGAAGATTGTAAAAAAATGAAAACGTGGTAAGAAATTAGGCATTTTCTGGTGTACATTGCTAGACAGATTTTAATTAAATATGTACTTACGTTCCAATGAAGCTGGGGATTACGTAGTCCTAGGAATTAAAAAGTAGTATAATATACTTAAGCACTGAAGGAGCGCATAAAAAATTACACCATCCACAACGCTATAGCACCGTAATTTTAATACCATACCTCCATTGTTCGTCGAGGCGAATTTTACCCTCTCAAATGCAGGCGATCTGAATGTACACGAATGCACTTCATGATTACAAGAGGCTGAGTATTTTTTTTTTAAATGGCCTCGCTAATTTGACGAGGTGGGCAAAGTTATTTAAACTTTTCAGAGGACGACACAAGTCAAATGGTAAAACGAATAGAAAAAATTTCTGCGCGCTCACTTGCACACGTTTAACATCGAGGGAAACAACAACGTTCAGCACGTCAAACATTGCTCAAGTGAGTAAGCAGAATTTAAAAATCATTTTAAATGTTATAAGCATGGCCGGATTTACGTTTACACTGCCCAAAGGCTGTAAGGTCTCGCCACTCAGACAACTTGCCGTCACGGAGGGGGGGAGGGGGGTGCTGGTCAAAAAACACTGGCTTTTGAACTTCAAGATTTTTAAGAGGGAAAAGTTGCATCTTGGTATCAAACTCACGTGTGCCAAAGCATTCATCGAAAATAAAAAAAATTATCGGGTGCCGCATGCCGTTTTTACAATCATTTGGCTTCGGCAAAATTTAATTTTTGCCACCTTTTCGGCGGTGCTTGTGATTGCGACACATCTATTATCTCCTCTTTGCACATTTTTTTTGCTGCCCCATAAAGTATGCCGCCCTAGGCCGCGCGTAAGTAGCCTATGCTTGTCATCCCGTCCAATGAGCACTTTATATCGTTGATATCACCATAGGCGGTTCTAGACCTTCATGCTTGGGGGTGCCTAGAAGTGTAAAATGTCGGAGACCGGCTCCGAAGGGTACGGTCGCTCAGGGGAGGCCTAAGTCTCGGCCCTCAAGTTTTATCCCTTTCCTACCCTCCTTTCTCTTTTTTCTCCTTACTTTCTACTTGAATACCTAAAAAAATGTAGACAATTTTTAGCAAAACTCTCCATCAAAACTACAATCTTACCATAAAAAACAGTAGAATCTTTGTAAAATACGGCTATCAATATTAATTCTGTTTACAACATCTTCAATGAATTGCTAGGATTTTTTCTCAGTGTGAGCGAATACAGAATCTTTAAAAGCAGTAATTTCACGGTTCCGATAACCGTACTTAATTTTTGCTTGGGGGTGCCCGGCACCCACTGGCACCCCCGTAGAACCGCCTATGGATATCACCTTTTCATAACGATACAATCTTCCGCTGAGGATAAGCTTACTGTATTCTATGCTCCACTTTTAAAATCTTTGAGTTGTGGAGTGTGCATCCGGAAGTGTATATGCCTCTAAAAGAAACGGAGTGATATGAATGCGACACAAAACTAACTCTTTTTACAAAGTGAAAATGCAAAACGAAATTCTGGTTTAAAAGATCGAAAGTCCGATTCGTGTAATCGAACTTCCTTAATTTGTGTTATCGGAGAGCTCGATCTCATGTGAGTCGAATTCTCGGTCCGACAGATTGCATGGTTGGACAAATCGAATTATTCGAACGATGCGGAATCAAGAACATTCGGCTCGTACGATCCAACTTTTTTTCAGCGTTCATAAGCTTCGGAGTGTCATTCACTCCAGATATCACTCTGGGTTTTGAAAATGAAAAATTCCCAAAAATTTTGAATTTTACAAGTCTAAAGAAAATACTTTTAAGTATACTTACCTGTATTCATCAACTGATCACAATTTTCTCCTGGAGTTCCTTTGATTCCTCAATTCCCTCCCGACGAAATATTCTGTGCAAATACTTAAATCAGTTACTAACGTTTGCTTGCTTTCATTTGAAAAAAATTAAGAAGTCAAGTAAGGACAGTTTCAAACACCGTGAACAAGTGATGCATTTCTGAACTTCTTGCCAGCGCAGTGTCCATCAGGGCGGTAAAATGATCTACTATCTCATGTGATATGCTTATCTCAGTTTTATGGCACCATAAGTTATATTAATTAAATTAAAGTTGAGATTTGTTTAATTTATTTCGAGAAATATGAGATAGCTAAAAACACTATTCGGTTACAGCTGCGAGTGTTAACTGATTGTGAGGTACCTACTTTTCTTGGAGTTGCGCAGTGAAAGGGATCTGTAAAGTTGTACCTCGGGTGGATGTAAGTATTACTTCTCAAAATTTTCATTGAAAAACAGTATAAATTTTTATATCCGGTCTGTAATATGTCAGTTTAAATTGTTTATGAATTAAATTATCTCACGTAAGCCTCAAACATCGTTGAAAAAGCAAGATGGGAGGGAGGGGTGGGGTGCGCAACCAAGGAATGAAGTCCGTCATTTTAAATTGGGTTGCAACTGATCATCGATTGATCATTTTCGCGCCGCGTGTATTCTCATCATTCATCGTATTTTTGTTTACAGATGGCCGTTTGAAATTCTAGCGTGGTTGTGCTTTTAATTTTCTTATTTTCTGAAAGAATCATGACTGTAAGTCCTATTATTTATTTGCTTTTATTACTCCAGAAAGTGCCATTGACCCTTTGTGATCCATGCACCATCCGTCTCAAGTTATTTGCCATTTTCGCGCTCTGATCCTCGGAGCTCTCCTAACCTAATTCCTTCCTACACATGGTTGAAACAATTTATTTCAGTGTATTCAGTCTCAGTAACTAATAAGTATGAGTTATCACTCCATTTATAATATTTTTCAATGATGGATAGATGTGCATTATTTTGAAATCCTCCCAGTTGAAATTCCTGGTATTTCTCTTGTCATTATCAGATGTAAGCCATCGATCTATAGTATCGCCTTTTGCTTTCTGCGGATCGATTATTGAAATTATTTGTTCATCTGGTTGATGATATTAGTTTAAGATGGAATGGAGTTATGGACCTGGTCAGTTATGTTGATCGGGTGACGTATCACTGAATTGCTAGCCCTTTGCTATTTTTTGGAACTGTAAAAGACATGCATCGTCGATACCAATTTTTCAATCGATATTGCTGGCCGATCACACAGCTTCCTCTCGCCTTAGTTTAGTCTTATCCTTCAGGCAAACACATATCTTCAATTGTTCAGTCTGTTGGAATACGAAAGATCTCGTTCCTAGTTAATTGCGATTGGAAGGTGTATTCTCATCTTTTCGAGATTCTACATAATTAAAAGTTTCAAGTAGAGTAGCAGGATCATCTATTACTCAAAGTAATATATTTGGCACATTCATCATTACCGTAAGGATGTAGAAATTTTTTTCAAAGTACAGTTTAGTGTCCCCTACCTAAAGTCAAGAAGATTAATTCTAGGTAGTGTTGTTTCACGAGTAATTGGTCTAATATTCTTGTCTCAGCTTCTGTTGCTGCTGGTCCACGCCTCAGCGCTTATCTGAGAAAGCCATGAAGACTCGGACGTAAACTTCAGCTAGAACCTTCTCTCTACCTCACTCAGCAACTTTAATGTGGAGCGTGCTATTATGATTTAAATGGGTAATAATATTCTATCCTTTCGTCAGAAACTAACAATGGACGCCACAGCTGCTAGGAACAAAATTTTGGACGAAATGACGATGGCAAAATCTCTCGCCTCTAATCACCTTAGAGAAAGGCAAGCCGCCATGGAAAGACTGCGTCAATGGATGTCCAATGATGAAGAGGGTAAGTTAGTCCCAACCAATCACAGCCCCGGTTTGATCATATTTCATAAATCATCCTTAGATTTCAAAGAAAAAGAAAGTCTTGTCGTCAAGGAACAATGGATGGAGTTTTAAAGAAACGCACCAAGTTGCATTCTGGAATTTAATGAGTTAGGAGTAGTGTTAAATTCAACTAGTCGTACATTTTTTCCTCGTAAAAAATTACAAGTTAAGGAGAGCTATTTTGAACATGAAAATAGTTACTTAACTTCATCCTCAGTCTTGAGTAAAACTAAGTCAAACACAACGCACCAAAAATAGCATAAAAAAGTTTAAAATTGTAACCGGATCTGTGAAAAAGGATCTTATCTTCCGAGAAAAAATTTTCCATAACTTTTTGCAAACACTGAAACCACGTTTGTTTACTATCTGAGAATTTTTGTCGAAGATATGAAGAGAAAATTAAACGGAAGAAGAGAAGAGAGTGTGAAAAGTTTATCTGGAAAACACGTTTTGACATTTTACCTCCTTTAGGTCCACTTCTTATCTTCCTCTAAAAGTATAAAATTTTAAAAGAGGCATTGTTTGGTACCTCTGTAGCACAAAATTTATCGATTTATTATTTCAGTTGTTAAATGCAAGGGCTTAACGCCGAGATTTTTTCCACGGTAATAACTGATTGATACAGTGTTATACAATGTATTAATTTTGTTTTTCTTAATTTTCATTTTGTTTTGTTCTTTTTTTCTGATGCATAAAGTTGGTTAACTGTAAGGGAAAACCAACATGGAAATTAGCCAAAATTGGTCTAGAATTTTGAAAAGTTAGCCATGATTAGTGCCAGCTCATGAAAACTTGAGATTATACTCTAAACTTTTACAAATCAAAGTAAGTGAGAAAGAGCTCTCACATTTCGCTTGGTTTTTCAAACATGACCTGCTTTCCAGTATCTTCTGCATCCTTCATAAGACCAATTCTTATTTTGAAGAAGGGTGAAGACCTTCAGATCTTTAAAGCAGATTTGTGCTTAAAATAAGTGATTCTTACCCAGGTGTTCCGTGACACGTGTGATTTTACGTAATGCTATCTTGAGCTGGTCCTCCCAATTTTCGCAGCCTTATCATGTTTCACCCTAGCGGCCTTGCAGTCCTGATCTTAACGACAAAAGTTTTTGTACTTCTTGTTTCTTGTGTCACTAAATTTTCTATTCAGCTATTTTATCTTTGGTACTTCTTATTCTGTCAGATTTTGCGGAGGAAGATTATCTACGAATTTGGAAAGGGCTCTTTTACTGTATGTGGATGTCTGACAAGCCTCTTACTCAGGTTATTCTTTATGACTACTTTTAATACTATGTTAACTGCTAATGATGTTTTGAAGAATGTCCCACTTCCTTTGACACCATGGGTTCATCAATCAATTTGTTAGCATGAAATAACCTTCTCCCACTCTCAACTGGTTTGCCTTTGTAATTTTTTCATTTTATTATTTCATTGACACCATGTTAACCATAGGGAAGGCAAAGCTAATGACTGTGTTAACGATGAGAAAGGTACAGAATTATTACTGTGTGATCTCTTTCAGTCAGATAGAGACAGATAGATAGATAGATACATAAGATACTTTATTTCTTCCCATGAGGGATTTACAAAGGGGGGGGGGGTCGATCTCTTTCAGTCTATAAAATATGCTCCATTTCAGCATCATGCAGGCCAACGATATAGAAACTGTAGATTGGTGGTTGCCTATGAAAAACATGACACACATGAAGCTGTTGTTTAAGAGGCAGGTGGGAAGTGGAACTGTCCAATTGCTATTCTTATTTTAACTTCACACATGGAATCTTACGGGAGTTTTTACAATAAATGATATAGCGTTGAAATTTACATCGCATACTCACTTGATGGATGGCTCAGTTCCATATCTGGGACAGATTTTCAAACAGTTGCTTCTTAATTTGATATAAGTCCTTATTCAGCAGCAGTCTCATCAGAAACCATAGAAACTGACTCTCTTTGTCCTAGAAACTAATTGTTGCTCTTGGTGTGTCATGAATTTCATTGTTTGCGTAGCATTGGATCATCCTATCTAAGTTTCTAGATCGTTGGTGCAGGCCAAATCTACTTCATTGTTTAGCAAATGAGATCTTCTATGAATGCTTAACCATCAATGAACCATCCCTAACTTCTTCCAGTTTTTTAAATTTGTTATTCATCAATCATAGTAGTGAAAAAAAAAAACCACAGTAATTTTTCTTGATGCTGTGTAAACTGTGAGATATCTCTACAGTTTCCAAGGTATGTTTGATATTTTCACCTCAGCAGTGAGTAGTGAGGCGTTTTTTCTTTGAAACCTTACTTTTTTACTCTCTTCTAAATTAATTTTTTTTTTTCTTTTTTTTTCACAGGAAGATTTAGCGAATGAAATCAGCAGTTTGATCCATGCTCCTCCAACTTTTGAATCATCATTGCTTTTCATTCGAACTTTTTATCTCACGATGGTCGTTGAATGGCTTGGTATTGATCATCATAGGAGAGATAAATTCATGATGGTAAAAATTAATTTTCATTATCTTTTAAGCTTTCATGAAAACGCAAAAGGAAAAAATTACGATGAGTTTTCTAAGGCAGTTGCATAGATCATAACTTCTCACTTCAGTTTTGTTAATGCTGCGGTAAAAACTCAGATTTTTAAATTATAAACGAAGCTCCTCAAGCAGAATAGGCTTTTAGGTCATGACGCTGTCCAATACGATTCCAGTTTGTAAAGTATTTACTCCGCTAGAATAGTAGAATGTTTGTCAAGCTCATGTTGGGTAAAAAAGAGGAGGAGAGAAAGTGCTAACAGCACCAGAAAAAGAAGGCCACGGTTACTGTTTGTCATCATTGCAAGTGGGCCATTCTGTAAGGGAGAACGTACCAGAGTCAGCGCTCATCCTACCGGCCAAGTTCAGAATCAGGAAATACCACCCTAACCCGGTGTTGACCCAGTGTTGTTGAGTAAGAATCTTTGAAACATAATGTGTAAAAATAAGCTTGCGAGTAGTAATGCTGTCCAAGAGGATTCCAATTTGTGAAAAAGCACAGTTAGTACTCAAACCCCCCCAGTATAAAAGCTCATCACACAGAACTAAATGAATACATTGTATAATAACCTCTGAACACATGATGAAATTTTCATTAGCTAAGTTACTTTTTAGTAATGATGATAGAAAGAACTCCTAATTTAAAGAGAGTCCTCTCAGAACCGACTAGACTATGGCAGTTACTGAAGTTCTATTTGTCATGAATCAAAATTATTCCTTTATGTACCTAACGGTAGGCTTATGAACGATTTCAGAAAAAAAAAAAAAAATCCCTGATGATAGACATTATTTTTGCCCTGAATGTTTCGGTAATTTTCTTTAAACATGTAGAAAATAAAACTATCTATTAATGTATGCCATATACTGAATCAAAGTTTACGCAAACGAACCTTGTACGAAATTCTACATCATCAGTTGATTTTCAAACTCTCTGGCAGCTGAAAAGCTGATACATACATACAATTCTTTTCTTATAACTTACCTGTTCATCTTTGTTTCTCTGTAGTTGGTGCGTAGATTCCTTCGCCAATCATTTGAACTTATCCGCAAAAAAAAGTGGGCCCAAGAAGAAGTCGACAAATTTGCTGAAGAGCATTTTTTCATTTTGAAGTTTTTACGGAAAGGACCTTTAGGATTAATTACTCATGTCAAAGATATTTATGTAGAAGAGCTGGCCAAGGTGAGATTTTTCACCTCCTAATTTTGATTTATTTTGCTCTCCACCTTACCTCCTAGTAGATTGTCTTTCTTTAAAGAGTGTCCAAATTGGAATTTGAAAACTTTCAGGAACTGAAAAAAGTCAAACTGAAGTTCTTCAAATAGCACTTTTCTGCAAAAAAAATCAATTTTGTAACCCCAAGTGTCAGTCAAAAATCAAACATTTTCCAGAGATAGGATTGAAAAACTGATTTGAAGGTCTGAAGGAAAACCTTTAAACAATTTTAAAAGAAAATTTTAAGGTGGGTTATTTCAGAAGCAAAGTGTTTAGTTACTTAACTTCTGTTTGTAAAATGCATCTTTAACTTTATTTTAGTTTTTTTCTCTCGGTTCAATTAATCCATTACAAGGCACTAATCTCATTAGGAATTGAATGTTAATTTTCTCTCAGTTAGGCAAATATAACTAACTGATTAGCTGGTTGATTGAACAACACCTATTCTAAATTCATAAAATTAAAGTAATATTTAGTATTCAAATAATCTTTTGGATATCTCGCATCCATCCTAAACTTTCATGTCTTGTTTTATTACGCTGTTTTTTTTTCCAATTGAGCAACGATGTGGAAAATGAAAAAGACAATAAAATTAAGTGACTGCGTGTCACCTTAATTCTTCTTACTAGTATGCAATAGAAGCAATTTTGTGTTTTTGCTCATCTCATTCCATGAAGCTCAACCTTTCATTTTGTTTTGTTTTTTGCAGGTCAGTAGAGGTAAAGTGCCTGAAACCTGCCTGCCCAAATTACTAGAACCGTTCGCTCGCATTGTAAGCACAACAGACAATGCAGTCTTGCACAAAATAGCACAGAAAGTGTTTTCTCACATCATTAAGCAGTCAGAACATGGTCTTGAACATCGGCTGAAAGTTGTTACATGGAAGAGGGTAAACATTTTTCAAATTTTTTCAACCGCTATTGTCAGGTTCCTGCTCTAGAGATGCTGCAAAAATTTTGAAAGTAATCTCATGGAAGCAAACACATGCTCTTAGTAAGATAAAGCAGAAAGTAGTTGGTTTTGCTCTACTCTGTGTTCCTTGAAATTCCTCAGAATTTGGTCATCTTTAGATAGGCATTAAATTTGAATACATTAAATATGTGACTGTCCATGTGATTAGAGCCTTCAGTCTACAGAAACTCAAAAGAGAAGATGTAGATACACTGGAGCCTAGAGGAATTTCTACGAATAATTTGTTCAAAGAACGCCCAATATTGTCAAACTGAAACAGAGTTATTACAAAATTCTGATTACAACCAATCGAAAGTAAATGAATAAGAAAATTGAAAAATTCTATTTTTGACCCAGCTCCACCTAAATAGCTCCACTGAAAATTTTGCCTCTATGGACTAAGGCCCCTCTCCTTTTGGACGGTCTTGTATGAAGAATTTTTTAGGGATAATATGCGAACATGCAATATTTGGATATTATCTAAAGAAAATACCACTGTGGCAGAGAAGTATACCTTGTAAACATCAGATGTGGCCAAATTTTTTCATTTTGTACAAAATTTTAAAAAAACTTGCAAGTATTTTTCCTTTTTTTTTAATTATCAGGGAATTATATTTGCAATTGAATCCCAAGTACAGTAAGACCTCAAATTATCGGATCGCGATTTAACGGATGGATCCTCCGGTCCCTTCAGGGGGACCGACTAGCGCGATTTAGCGGATTCAGCAATTCAACGGGTTCGGCCTCCGGTCCTGTGAAATCTGATAAATCGAGGTCTTACTGTACATGAAAATTTCAAGGAAATGTATTCTCCACTCTTATTAAAAATAAATATTTTATAGAAGGTATCTTGCCAACATTTGAATGTTTCTACGGCATTTTTTCCTAGCCAGTCAGAATGAAGGAGGAGAAAATTTACTCTCAGTATCTCAGAAACATGAATGTTTGACATTGAACCTCCGGCTTTAAGTCACAGATATTTTGTGGAAACTGTAAGAGCTACCCTTGCTTTTTATGCTTCTATGCTTAATGTATACTCTTTCCTTGGTTAGATGGGCTTTCCACCGAACAAATTCAATAAAATCAAAAGAGTTAAGCAAGGAGATGATGAGGAAGAAGATTCAGATGCTGACTTACTAGGTGGCAAGAGTGACTCTGAAATTGATGAAGGAGACGAGGAAGTGCTGTCGCAGTTCCAGGACCTCCGAGCGGGAGGTGATGTTGTGATTCCGACCATTGATTTCAATCCTCAGTTGATGGTCGAAATGCTCAGCAGGGTTAAAGAACTTGAAGAGACGACAAAGAGAGGGAAAGGGCGTGTCCAAGCAATCATCCAATTGTAAGTTTTCAACAAAATTAATTTTGACATTCTGAGGTAACCCATTTTAATTCTCTTCTTTTTGCCAATGTTCATTGCGAGGCACAGCATTCGCACTGAAATTGCCTAGATTTTGCTTGCGTTTGACTCACAACTGAAATCGGTCGTAGAATTGCAAACCAATTGGAGTGCATTCTTTTGGAAAAAGCCAAAGTTGTGGGCCAGATTTTTTTTGACAGGTAGAGCTACAAATGTGAGTACTATTGAGTGAAGGTTATTAAGAAATGGTGGAAATGCTGTAGAAGGGTACGATTTTGCTGTATGCAGGTGTAACCTTCTTGCTGATGGAAGGGCTAAGTAGTGTGACAGCTGGGCATGCAGGGAAGAGCTTCCTCTCAATGAATTGTAACTTTATGCTTTTCATTTATTGGTGAATAGTCACTAAAAAATGAGCCTTACTCAAAAAAAAAAAAAAAAAAAAAAATCAGCACCACTGTATGAGGAGTTTTACAAGAAAGTACCTGTGCTAATGTTAGGCAACAGTATCAGAGTCAGGAGACAAAGCTTGCAGTTGAAAGAAGAATGTAGTTTCAGAAAATGTTGATTTGAGTTTTGGCAGCTTTTTGTGGGTTTAAAATTGTTGGATTATACCACAACTTTACGTCCTCCAGTAGCCCGAAAATGACAGAAACTGTTTGCACCTTATTTTTTTGGATGCTGAAGCGCATTTTCTCTAGAAGAATCAAATATCGGTTTTTCAATACATATTATTCTTCAAAAATTGATTCCAATTGGTACGGTACACTGAAATATTTACCTCCGGAAACTGAGGTCACTTTTTCTGTAAATACAGACATTGTTTAAACTCTTCAAAGGGAACTTTCCCAATGATAAAAGAAACTATTAACAATGAAATAATGGAAACATGCAAAATGATTAAATTAATGAAAGGAATGAGAATCCATCAATTATCGCGAGTAGTTGATTTGTGATCACTGTGATTAAAATTTTTCTTGTGGTTCTACAGAAATGGGAAAATCTAGAAGAAAATTTACTTTACTTACTTCAACTCTGGTAGTGAATTCTCATTTTTTTTTCCTTTTGCAGGTTCCAAAGACTTGTTAAAGGCCGCTACCCTCTAGTTACAAACCAAATTCGGGCAATAGACTCCAGAAAACCAATCCATGTTCAGGATGAGGTCAATAAAGCCACGGAAAGGTTAAGACAGATCCGTAATCTAAAAGACAGTGATGCAGTAAACGCTTTCTATGCAATGAAGCATAAACCAGTGCCATCTGATGACATCTTATTAGCTGGTAGTGGTAAACGGAAGAGAGATTGGGTTGAGAAGCATGAGTATAACGACTCTATCTATCTCTTTGGGCAAAATCAGGTATGAACTTTCAAAATCATTTTTTCTCATTGTCATTGTTCTTGATAGTTCTTCTAAGTATCATCTGACAAGCAGAGTCACTACTGATGAAACTGTATTTATTACTGCTTACCAGTTTTTTATACTTCAATAACTGTCAATATTTTCTGGTCATGCTTTTCCTATTCAACTTTTTAAAAAGAAACTCATGATCGTAAAATCATCTTCTGGAGAAATGAATTTTGTTGTTTCGGTGTTGAATTGAAACAATGGGCCACTTGACAAAGTAGAGTTTAAGCATCATGATGTATTTCTTCCCATCAAAATTTCATGCCGAACCTGATTTGTGCAACAAAATTTTTTTTAAGTAACTCCGAATTAACGCATGAACATTTTTCAATGCATAAATTCAAACTTACCATTTATGAAACAAGTGATTTTGAATAATCCCCTTTTGTTAAAAGTTTAGCTGAAGTCACAGTATCTAAAAAAGAAAGAAGAAAAAGAAAATTGGTGAAAACTCTGTCCAAAGATCAGGAAAAGTCAGGGAATTTAAAGATGAAAAAATTATGGCAACCCTGAAAGAAGAAAAATTCTTCAATTAATAAAGTTGACTGGAGAAAATCTACTCATTCAAATTATAATGGGACGGAGTTAAACAGAAAGGAACCAAGCCACATCGGGATCAAACCGAGAAAAAGAGGTTTAAAGTTTAGCTCCTGCATAAGACTCAATGTAAAAGATGAACTTCAAGTTCAATTTCTGCAAAATTTGCTCCAACAAAAACTTTGAATTTTCGGCGATAGATAGTAGAGCAGTGGTTGAGTTTAAAACCACTCATAACTAAATTTTTTCCAAAATGTGGGTTGGTTCCTTTCTGCTTAACTCCGGCCAATGTCTCCCCAAAAACAATGGCAGCTATTGTAGAGATTATTCCTTTAGGAGGTCTTGGTTTCAATTAGAATTAAAAATGTCCCTATGTATCTCTTATACAAGGTTAAAAACACGAGTGGCGTTTGGACTGTAACTCCGAAAGTTGAGGAAAATGGTATGGAGAAAGATCCAGCGATATTGAAAAAGCAGCAAGTCATCAATGCGCATGATGCAATAGCAACCAGTTTGAGAAAAAAACGGAAAGTTGACCAAAATGATAAAAGCGAAGACCCCGAAGAGTTTCCAATGGAAGAGGAAAATGAAGATGCAACGGACTCTCCGGGAAAAAGCAAAAAGAAAATCGGAAAACAGGTAATCATAATAATTAAGCTTGTGAGACAAACGGTTCATCTTTGCATTTTTGTGAACTCAGTTCAAAGGTTACTTTGACAGAAGTGGAGAAAATTTGGCAACAAACGAGAGGCAATTTTGAAAAATGATCGCTTCTCCTTTTTTTTTGTTGATTATTTTTTTTTAAAAGGGACGAATCACACATTTTACTGTGAAATCAGACAATGTTTCATCAAGTAGGACGTTCGGCTGTGAGGCAGAAACATTGGATTTCAGCAAACAGTCAATGTTTCAGAACTTTCTGCACCCTGTATTTTTTCTCTTGGTTTTATATAATAATCTCAATGCTCATGACACATTTCAGTGAACGTCTTGTAATACTGTACTTGCTCATAATATTTCAGTGGTTTCTTGTGAAGTTGTAACTGAAACACTGCGTTTCAAATCAATAGTTTAAGATTTAATAAATTTACTCAATGCCTTATAAAGGACATAAAATTTAACTTGATCATATTTAAGGAATACTATTCGGATAGTTTTGATTGGCGAAGTTCTTTGACCCAGGAAGAGGGGAAAATGGAACGACTTTTTAAAGACTTGGTAATTTTTTCAGCAACATAATTGTTAAAGGAATGTTGAAAATGCAGAAACTTTCGGCTTCCTAGGAATGACTGTCATAAATATTTTAACTTGTTAAGTGTCTGAAGGATTTTAGCGCCTGATTTTTGCACAAGCATAGCAAAAATTTAGGAAAAGAAGAAATTTCTAATTTAGGAAGTACTGAAGACTCAGCGATATCTTTTGTTCTTTTTCTCTGTATTTTTCTTTTGTCTGTATCTCTTGACTCCTAGAAGAAACCTCATTTCATTAACTTGTGTTGCTATTGAAGCTCTTATTTTTAATATTTTCTCCATGCATCCTTTTGTTAAATCTTTATTATTTTTCACAATTTTGCGCATTGTCTCTTTCATTTCAGATTGCAGCTTGCACTCCTGTAAGCAATACATCCAGGGACTCAGAAGGGAGTTCGAAGAAAAAGAAGGCCAAGAAAGGTAAAACTTCACCCAAAAACGCCCTCAGATCCAGCACAAGTCCTCCTCCAGTCTCACCATCTGGATCTTCCAAAAAAGTTTCTCCAGAACTGCCTAAGGAATTTCCACAAGTCTCTGTGGAAAATTTAACTCCCAAAGAAATAAAGAAACTGAAGAAAGGTCTGAAAGGTACACCTAACAAAAAATCTCCCCCCTCTGTGGCAGGGAAAGATGCCAAAACTCCTGTGAACTCCACTTTGACGAAGCTT
The DNA here is from genome assembly GCF_001854935.1 of Bemisia tabaci. Lineage (NCBI taxonomy): Eukaryota > Metazoa > Arthropoda > Insecta > Hemiptera > Aleyrodidae > Bemisia > Bemisia tabaci. Next base: position 976,909 of record NW_017547136.1, read on the forward strand.
CAGAACGAAACACCCAAGAGTGAAAAGAGAAGAGTAGAGTTTGTTCTTGCCAAAAACTGCTCACAAGGTCAGTGAAAATCTTATTTTTTATTGTCTATCATAATTTTGTGATTCCCAAAGGTTTGAGAACATTTCAATTTAAAAAATTGAGGGGCGAGGACTCTTCTGTCTGAAAAAATTTCTAATATGCCTGGTTTCTGATTTATTACTCAGTAAAGTAATAAAAAGGCTCATTGATGCATAGGTTGTCCCGAAAGGAATGTATGCTTTTCTTTTTTAGCAAATGATAAAAACTACATACTGACATGCGCATGGTTTCTGGCAGTGGCGGCAGTCTGGTAAACTTGGAAAATCGGGGTATTTACAGGGTGACCAGGAAAAGTCAAGGAATTCATGGGAAAAATCAGGCAATTTTTTGAGAAGCCTGTCAGAGCAACAAGTTCAGCCAGTGTCATTCGAGAGAGCGTACCAGGGGTCCAAAACCTGCTGGAGCATACTTTTGCGCTTTTTTTGTTGAAGCAGTTGAGGACAAGAAATTTTTCAAGAGAAGCTGTCAAGATTTTTTTTTCTGTTAATTTTTAGAATATTCTTTTCAGTCCTTTTGAAGCAGGAAGCTGCATTGATTCTAATGAAGGAGAACGACTAGCAAGTTGATTTTAGTGAAGGAATCAGCTGAGCGCGCCGCTTTTTTGCAAGAAAATTTTGAGCCTCTACGGCGCTACTTTTTAAATGAAAATTGGTCTACCTGTTGAAACAATGTGTTTTTAATTTCCTTTGCACCAAGAGGTATTCTATGCACTCAATATTATACTCTCATTTCAACCCCCCTTGGCCCTTGGTGTATTTCTTGTTGCCTTGAAGTACTGACCACCTCGTCGAGAGCTTTTGGAAGTCACAGAAGATGTTTCTTTTATCAAGTCATTTCTGAAATGCTCTGATTGTTGTTTCAGATCCGAAAGAGTACAGGCGATCATTGAAGATGAATCCAGGAATCCCATTCAGTGCTGAAAAGAAACCTGTTCAAGGAGTTTTGAAAGCATCGCCTTTCCCAAGCCCGGTCAACCCATTTGTGAAAAGGTCTAAAAGGAACAAACGGTTATCATTTTAAACTTGACATATGTGATATAAGGCCTTGAAGCCTTAAACAAAACACTTATTGACTCTCAGAATTTGAGTGTACAAATTGTAAATACTTTTAAGTGAATTTTCATCTCAGAAGGTTTTTGTTTGATTCACCCAAATGTTTGTCATCTTTAAAAATTCAGTCAATTGCAGTTGACTCGTTGCGTACCTGCTATCATTATTGCATCTCTTTAAGGGGGTTAGAGCTAATCAGTAGCATTTTGACATTGTTAAAGGCATTTTGATTTGGGGGATTTAATTCTACATCGGAAACAATTCCAACATGAAACTAAAAAATTTCAATTTTCGTAAATTTTTCCATTATTCTAATTATGAAGCAATGAGGTCACCCACCAGTCGTCCTTTCTTCATTCTCAATTGTAGAAAAGACTGATGAGTGGCTTTCTTTAGGTAAAATTAATTTGAGAACTATTTTTTTGTCAAATTGAAAAATCTTGTTTTCTGATTTTCAATTCCCTTAATTATTGGAATCACAATTGAAAAGAATTCTTTTCTTTCATTATTATTGCTTTCAAAAGAATGAAATTCCTATAGGAATAATTTTATTCCAATCAATTTAAAACAGAAAATTTGTATTTCTGATTCAATATCATCTTTTCAAGGTGCCCAAATAGACAGTGAAAGTTTTTGCGAAAACACAAGATAAATGCAGTTCAACATTCATGAGGAGAGCATTTACAGGACTTACAGGAACCTTAGTATGAAAATGTCAAAAATTCATCGCCGAAAAGTGAAGGAATTTATTAAAAAAGATCCAAACTTTTCCCTCTTGCGGAGTTTCACTTGATGATGTTCAAAGTTTGCATTGTAGTAGAAATGCAGATCGCAGAAAATTATGATTTAGTAATGTAAAACAGGAAACTTGGAAATCAATTTCGAAACCAATGGGCCTGTTGCAAACTTTTGCTAGAGCAAAAGTAAGAGTTGATCCTTATAGATGATGCCTCAAAAAGCACAATGAGCATATCCGCAAAATCTGAAATGCACTCCTAACTTCACAATCTGCAAAAGAAATTCGTGTTTTTTTAAGCCTCCCGCTTTAAAATGGATACTAAGGCATAGGTGAACATTTTGTCAAAAGAGTTGTTCCATTCAATCCCTGCTCAACATGGTCGACGCTTCCGTGCGCAAGTTTAGGAGAGCACGAGGTCAATCAAGGCGGATATCTCCCAACGCGAGAAAAATGTGCATGTAAACATGCAGATTGCTATCAGGTGGTTAGAAGTTAGAATAATCGTCCTGTCACATGTGTTTTGGAGAATTAGCGTCGGCTTCGTTAAATATTGCGTATTATCCTCGTGAGCAGGGGTTGGATGGAATAACCTCTCTCATGATTGTTCACCTGTGCCGTTGTATAGTTTTTCAAGCGGGAAGCTTGAAAAAACGCAAATTTCTCCTACAAATTGTGAAGTAAGGAGTGCACTTCAGACTTTGCCGATGTGCTCATCATGATTTTTGAACCATTTTCTATGAGTAACAACTCTTATTTTTGCTCTAGCAAAAGTTTGCAACAGGCCCATTGTGAACGTTAGAAAAACGTTTCCTTCTTTTAAATGCTTACCAGTAGATTTGTATTTGTTTTTATAACTTTGAGAATTTTTTCTCGATTGTCAATAGATACCTGGGTGACAATTCTAAGGGCAAAAATGTCATCTTTACCCAAATATTGCACAACTTTGCAGTTTGCCCTGCAAGAGATATTCTTGTTTCGTTTTTTGAAAACTCTTTACTCATGTCTTTTCTCTTGAGTTGAGAGAAATTTTGAATCAAGATCCAATGTTAGATGAAAACTTTTCTGATCAAGAGTAAAAAAAAACTGAATTTGATTCAGTTCAGAGTCATTGAGAATTGTTATACTTATTTTGTCAATACTCATTAATTTTTGTAGAAATGTTATCTTCTCCTGCTGTAAAAAAGTTTTAAAAAGTGGAAATCTGTAATTATGTACATATGCAGCACTAACCATGTTTATAGGCAGTGATTTTGATTATTGACAAACTTCTCCATTCTCATATTGCTTTCAAACAAAAAATGTTTTAAAAATGAAACCTTGACCTGTTCATTGCTGAAATTGCTTCTTTTTTGTGCTCAGTATGTAAGTGCAGTCCATCATTCAGCTTGTTTTAAGGTAATATGTTGGAATCAATGATGAAAGTCAGTTTTCGTTACTGCATTTTAAAGAAAAGAAAGTTAGGTAAAGAACCTATCCTTAAAAAAAAAAAACCTAGAACCTCCTCAGTTTTGCAAAATTATCGATATATTTATATTACATTGTCGTGACGCACTGAGTTTCTTGATACGATAAATTAATAATGATAGTAAAAGTCTTTTGTGTGTTGAGACTTGAGTTTTGAAAAATAATTTTTAGTTAACCTTGATGGCTACTGCAAAATTTTTCAATTTTCAATACTTTACGCCTTCAAATTTGAAATATTACCGAATCTACTTGTGTTACATGATTAAGTCACTAGTTAAATCTTGTAGTTACATCGTATCTCTGAGAATAAAATCGTCTTTAAATTTTTAAACCGTGTATTTTTTCTTCTATCTCTTTCTTTTCTCTTCTATCTTTTTCTTTTTCTGTCTGTAAGAAAAATTGATTTGCATTTGAAAACGCCAAAATCTTAACTGTATGGTGAAATAAAATCCGATGGAGTCTTATGCTAGTTGGGATTTAAGGCTATGATAATACTTAGTGATGTTTGAAGCACTAAAAACTATGCTTTAAAGTATGCAGTAGAGTCACACTTATATTTTAGATTACCTAGTTCTTTTTTCTTTTTTTAAAAAAACAAATTCAGCTTTTTGTTTTAGGGTCTAAGTACTGTGCAGTTAATTTTCTCACAAAAGCTGTTTGGATTTTTGCTAAATATTTGCTGTGACGTAGAAAAGTGCTCGGACTGGCGTGCCGTTAAAAAAAGTACATTTCATGCAGTTCATGATGGAACCTGTAAGGATCTACATCACCATTCAATCTAACATTGAAAGTGATATATTTGAAAATTAGTTACCATGACTCTCCAATTTCTGCTTTTTTGTCGGACAGAACGTAATTTAACATGGTTATACCTTCAAAACGGGATGAGTCGAGATAAGAGTTATTATATGAAATAAATATTTTTAACTTATAATCAATTTTCAGTTACAGTCGAACATTGATAGAAAAACATATTGAAACATAAAAAGTCATAGTTACGAGTTTTTAGAGCCAAAGTAAGTGGGATCCTCACTAAGTCACTACCTTTTCCGCTCCTTTTTAAATTTCAAAGAGGTCTCGGTTTTCCCGCGATTCTATTGACCAATCAGAAGGGCGGCTTCATTTTTAGTTGTGACGTAGAAACAGTACACCCGAGTTTTGGTTAGGTTAGGTTTGCTGTTTACGTCTTTTTGTTTATGATAAGAAAAAATGAAATCGTCCCAATAATGTGTCATTAAATCAAAGGAAATGAAAGTGTAATCAAAGAAATATAGCTTCAGGAGAGTGAGATTGATTCTTTGTAGTGTTCCTCCAATATTTGCCTAAGTGTCAAAGTTTTAAAGTAGTTCAAAAACGAAGAACTTGTTTAGTTCAGTCAGGAGTTCACTTTCCATCATAGATAGCGTTTTTCCATTCTGTGACATTGCATTTGCACTTACGATGCGTTTTGATGTATTAGTGAGGTAACAAGATATGACATTTTAAATCAATCAATGTAAAATCCTCTAGCTAATTTTTCAAAAGCATGGTTCAGAGCTCAACTTTGCAGCTGCCGAAATGGATTTCTTCGCTGAATTCATCGCCACTTTCTTCTCGTACACTGCTCAACTCAGCTTTGAGAGAGCTAGAGAGCTTTTGGTAACCATTATCTTTGATTCCTTATCAGAACATACCATTTTATCCTACAAATTCTACGAATGATTCTTGAAGAAATAGGAATGCAATTACCTTCTTAGCGTGTTCAGTGGTCGCTCTTTCTCTGTGGTTGACTCATTATGCTTCACTTGAAACGGCTCCAAGGAGGTCTACACACAGTTATAGTGTGACAGAGGATCTGCCATCTTTATTTGAGCATTGGAAGAAAATTTACAAACGCATACTTACGGTTGATTTTCCGTCTCTTTCTTGAAATGTAAATTTGTTTGCTGTAGATCCTATCCAATCATAGAGAGGCAGCACATTAGGGTGTGTCTTATTTTTGGGTTTTTTGAAATCCGAAAACCGCTACCTCTATAATGTTTATCTCTTGTGTAAATATAAACATACTTTTTGAGAAAATCCACAATTTTAATTTTAACTCACCTCTCGCAGGGCATAAAGGGCCTAAGTGCAAAGCTTGAATTTATGCATTTTTAAGATGTCATTCTAAGGTAGATTTTGTAAGTTATGGCCCTTTGAACGAAAATTTTGTCCGTTTTGATGCATAGTGCATTTTAAAGGCATAATAGCCTCTGAAACATATTTGCTGCTCTGCACGTGCAGTGCAGGCCGTGCGCTCGCATGCAGCGCACACACTTGTGGCTTTTCACAGAGGAAAGAGAGACTTGCATCCTCAATTTGATGAAAAATCATGGTCTTCCTGACCCTCCTATAATTGACTACCTATACCAATTTATGCTAAGGAGTATCCCAGCCTACCAGATCTCTTGGCAACGAATACAAATACGCTCTTCAGTATTTTACAAATTCCAGACGGTTTCCTTTTCTTTTTACCTTTGGAGTGGGAAAATTAACCTGACTACTTGAAGGCAAGGGAAATTGTAAAAAGTTTGCGTGTGGTCAACAATTTCTCTGGAAGGGCAGTTCGACACATGCAAACATGAAGCCGATCGATAACTAAAAAAGGAATGGATTCTGATGTGTCTCACTTTCCTTATAGGTCGTTTTACTTAGGTATTAAAGGAACAATAAGTCCACTATGGGTTTCCGTGGACCGACGTCGCGTCGCATCGTGGCGTCAGGTAAGTAAGGTGTGTGCGCTGCATGCAAGCGCGCGGCCGGCACTGCGCGGGGGGCGAAGCAATTATGTTTCAGAGGCTATTTTTGCCTTTAAAATGCACGATACGGCTAAACGGACGAAATTTTCGTTCGAAGGCGGTAACTTTTAAAGTCTACCTCAGAATGATACCTTAAAAATGCGTAAATTCAAACTTTGCATCCAGGCCCCTTTGCCCCATGAGAGGTGGGTTAAAATTAAAATTTTGGATTTTTTCAAAAAGCATGTTTATTTTTACACCAGAGAGAAACTGTTTAGAGGTAGCGCTTTTCGGATTTTGAAAAACCCAAAAATAAGACTCATCCTACTGTATATACCCTACTTTAATTCAACACCTCTCCTCGTCCACTGTGCATTCTCACTCTCCAGTCTTGGAGGTGGCCTCCAGGCTGATTATTGCAAATTTGTATTAGGGTGGACACTTGTTCAACAGCCCAAGTAGCATTTTGCAACGAAAAAATTGCAATTTAAATGAAATAAAATTTCCAGATGATTTCAACTTTCTTGCAAGAAAATTGCAATTATTTTACAACATCTGACCCCCTCATTGTAAAAAAGTTGCAATTTTTTTTTGCAAAGAAATTTCAATATTGACGACCTTTAATTTTCAACCCCTAAATTTTCCGGGGAAATTATAATAATTCGAACCCATGCTTACCTAATGTCCTACGACGTTTAGCAGCATAAAATACCGGACGCCCTTGAGTGGGCATGAACCCGACCCGCGAATGTCATAGCGGAGCACTCTTCCACTGAGCTACAGGGAGCTGATGATGAGCAGGGTTGAAATCACGCCTGTTAAGGCTGTTATCGCATGCATTGCGTCAGTGCGTGACTCAACATTCATCATAGATTTGATTAACGCCGTTTTTCTCAGGCTTCTTTCTTTTGCCTATTATTTATTTTTTTTCGTGTTATTTATTTTTTTCATATTTTTTTTGTCTGATTTTTTTTTCGATATCACGTAATAGGTACTCACACTAAATTTACACCGGTGTAAATTACACCACATACTAACTTGAGAACTTAAAAATATTTTCAAAAAATATTTTTAAAATATTTTCAAAACTTTCATAAGGAATATTTTTAATATGCATGTTTACAGGCAATATTTTTGAATTATTTTAAAAATATTTTTTGTAAACATTTTCAAAATATTCCTTTAAAATGTTTTAAAAACATTTTGAAAATATCTTAATTACAATATTGCCATGAAAATATTTTGATAAAGGTGACAATATTTTCAAAATATGTTGGGCTATATGGGTTAGGTGAGACATTTAAGTCGAAAAAACTTTAAAACAACTAGAGAATTGGATGCCAGGCACATGGCGTGAATTTGTTACAACATGATTGCACCGAAATTGCAGTCTTTATAGTGCCTTGAAAAAGAAGGTTAGGCAACAAGCATAATCTACATTTCTTGCAAACTTATTGCAATAAAATTGCAACTTTTTAAGCGCCTTCAAATGAACGTATAGGCAACAAGCAAAAATTGCAATCAACTCACAATCCATTGCAATGAAATTGCAATCCATGCTACTTGGGAGCGGAGCGTGTTTGATCGCCTATGTTTGATCTCTGCTTTGTGGTGCATTTGTCAGGAGGAATGAACGACATATTGTTAGAAACTCAAGAGGTACCTTCACTTGTCGTGAATTTCACCTGACACAGGCACAACATAGCAGTGATAAGACATAGCCGACCAATCACGCTCTGCCGTTTAACCTATGTCTGCCGGACAAATACAAAACTTCAAAAATCGGCCTGCTGATATTGAACAATTATTCACGATATTAAGTATCCTAAAAGAGGCGTGTCCAGACATGAATTTTCAATGTTAACTCCTCCCCCTTGTAAAAAATAAATTTTAAAAAAGGAATGAAAGGCAACACATAGCGTAACTCCAGTGACTCAGTGTAATTATCATTCATTAGCTTGTGAATAATTTTTAAGCTCAATTAGACCACATTAAGCAGAAAGGAACCAAGCCACATCAGTATTTGGCAATTTAATTTTTTACATAAAAACGGTTGCGTGGATTTTTGTGGAAATCTCAGTGAATTCTTTGCTTAGTACGAAGCAAGTTCCCTAAAATTTTCAAAAACATCTGCACAAATGTTCTTTTATTCAAAATTCAATTGCAAAGTTAAATTTTTCAATAGTTGATATGGCTTGGTTCTGTTCTGCTGAACACGGTCCAATTCCTAGTGAAAATTATCAGGTGATGGCAGTTTTTCATCATGGCAGTTTCCAGTTAATTTGGAGCAAGAGGAGTTAAGTAGGTACAATGCTATTTTTAATCGAAGGAGAAAGGATTGGTAAGGAAATTAAAAGACTAGTCTCAGGACAATTTCCTGAGGATCTGAGCCAAAAAAATGAACTAAATGTCTGTTAATGCATATGTTTTCCAGCTGGAAAATGTTGTTCATGGGGGAAACTGAAATACTCTAATTCACCATTTTCCTGCCAAAAATTGTAGTATTGCTTTGTGATTTGGTATTGTGAGAGAATCATGAAGATGGAAAAAAAAACAAAGCAATTCAATCTGTAGGGATTCTGAAGGTTTTGGCTCCCATTTTTTTATTCCTTGGCAAATCTAGTCAGATCTCTCTCTAGCTGCTACTTATCTCTTAACCTTTGTGTAGATTCAGATTCATTATTGTCATTTTTTTACAGGAAAAGGAGAGAGAATTAAATCGGTCCAACTCTATGAAACAATTCAGCGTTATCCTTGGAAATTTCATTGTTGCTGAAAAGTCTTACTTTGAACTTGGATTTCTCTCAGCTAAGAATAAGATTTTTTTAAGGAAGGATGTAAGTTTTACGTTTTAATTTTGATGATCTTCTTTTCTTAAATTGTGATCAAATACCTAGTTACTCATCACCAAACTTGAGTCCTACCGAGCATAAGATCCATTATCATCAATAATGTAAAACCATTGACCATCTGGCATCTGTTTATCCAATCAAAGAAGAACGATATTCTATAAGAGGTCATCAAAATTCACAAAATCCTGCAGATTTAATTGTTTGAATTAAAAGAAATAAATCTATCTCTGGCAGGGCTTTCAAGGAAAGATTTAACTACAAATAAATGTTAAATGAATAACATTAATGTGAAAAGCAATGCTATTTTATGCTTTCTGTTAGCATGAAAATAGACTGAATTACTAAATTTTTTGTTTATGCTCAACTCACTTCCACAAATATCTGTCTCCTACAAAATTTACCTCCATGCATCAAGGTTATTTTTCTTGGGAGCAGTCGTTAATTTTGTAATTTTAGTGATTTTATTCTTAGAGATACTCATCTTTGATTTCCTTCTTTGTCCTCCTTTCCCAAGTTTTAACCATTAATTGAAGTGTCACCTTGATTTCAGAATTCTCTGAGATCTGTGTATGAATCACTGCGGACAGATCTCCATCGCTTAGAAGAAGGGAATGCATCAGAGTCTGTTATTGGTGTCATTTCAAATCAGCTCTGTCAATATCTTACTGCCCGCGTCCAACTAGTTGAGTTGTATCCTTTCCATACGTCTCTGCATTAAAGTGTTCAACCAATGTGGAATGTAAAAGGGAAAGAATATGAGGCTTACAATTAAGATGGAAGTTTGCAAAATTGAAAAATCAGGTGGCACTAGAGAGGACATAGCCTCCTTATTCAGAGCTGCAGGATTTAATAAAGCATATCCTCTTCCTCCTTCTTACTGCTACAAGTAGGTAACATCTCATTTGAAGGAACATTCATCAAGGGTGTACTTATGAAAACACTTATTTCAGTTACAAAGTTGCAAACTGCATCTCCCACTTCATTTTTTAAATGGATAATTATCTTTTTAAATTATTTGTTTTACTTTTGTGTATCAAATTTTCTGTGAGAATTTTAAAGAATGTGGTTGGTTCGTGCTTTCTCAATGAAACAAAAAATTAAACTTGCACAGAAAAAGAGAGAAAAAAAACCAACTTTTTAGTGCAGAATTTTTGAAATGACGCCATCAAATTATGTATTTCCCAAGTTGCACTATTAACATGAGGGAATACATAGATAGTGAACGTAGAATTGCTAATCCCCACTACGATGTCTCATCAAAATTTCTACTCTCACTTTACATTTTACAAGAGATTCAACGATTCCTGTCATGGCAATGACAAATTTCATGAATTAAATTTAGGTGGTTATCCTGCATTAAGAAACTGTGGTAAAAAGTTAGGATTGTTGCAAAATGGGAATGCAATTTTTTTTAGTTTGACCATCAAAATTTTGAATTTGCAAAATTTTACCAACCGAGTAGACTATTCTGATCAAGTCCTGTTTTTGTGGCTCCATCTTCAAATAATTTCAAGTAGTTGCATTCTGATTGGAAAACATATTGTACTAAATGATTACAAGCTAATCTTTCCTTCAAAGTATCATAAGCACGTTCTTTAAGAGGACATAGATGTAAAGTCTTAATTATCACGCGTATTAGGATGTTGTTATCACAGGTGGCTATAACACACGTTATCACATGTCGCAATTGCGAGCTGAAAATGGAATCATGGTTGCATTTTTCTACCCTCTTATTGGCTAGAAGTACAAGCTCAGGTCGTCGATATCTTTATTCTCAGCCCCCTCTAGTGATGTAGAATTGGGAAATGGCATTAGTTTACAAGAAAACGCTGGAAGAATTTATCCTCAGAATAGTTATCTTGACTCTAATTTCCTCACAAGAGTTGAGTTCATTTTCCAAGTACTCTACTTAACTGTCTACTTCAGATATGAACGAATGTATTCTGTTAGCACCAGTAACAAGCATATTAAATTTGATGAGCTTTCAGCGCAGGTAGCAGCGATTGCAGATGCACATGCATATTCATTCTCAGATGTTTTACTGTCACCAATCAAAGCTTCTTGGAGGTAAGCATTGTTTTTTCTGTTAGAACAGGAAACTTTCAAGAATTTATCAAAATTTCATTGGTAAATGTTCTATCCAATGCTAGATTAAGGATTTTTGGGCCTCCAGGCACTGTCTATTGTGCAGACCCCCCTAAATGTGAAACCTGGAGAGGGAGTTAAAATCTCCTAGTAGAGGTAGTCTGAGTGGCTTTTTCTGAATAAATTTGATTTTTTATTATTTGAAACGCAACTTAAGGCATTTTTTGCCTCTTATCATGAGGGAAAAGAAGGGAAGAGGGCTCTCTACAGACCTAACCATAAACCTATGAGAAACAAGAAAAAACACTTCCGTCTAAAACATTGAAATTGTTCATGTCCAGAAGGAATCAGACAAAAGACAGTTTAGCGAGCTCACAATCGAGTTCCTACAATTCTCTTAAATTTTCACATTTAATTTTTCTTGTGTGGTTTTTTGCTCCAACCCGGTAAATATACTTTTTTCACAAAGCTATTTTTTTAAACCAAAAGAAAAAAATATGTATACTCTTTTGTTTGGTTTATAATTTTTGGACACTTTTTTTTGCAAATATGTTTGAACATATATCATTCCTTTACATAACTACATACATACATAACATAGTTTTTACACACTTGAGATCCTTTTTATGCTAAGCAATAATATCGTATGAATATTCGAGAGTTACCGAATTTCCTCCGATAAAACTTTCAATACTGAGGAGAGATAAGAATATTGCCTCTCGAAATTTTCAGATAATTTAGATGTGATCGCAAATAAAATTACTGATAAATTAGAAGAAATATATTCTCAGATTTCTCTGGAAATTCATATTTTAGAAAAGGGACTTAGGCAACATTCAAAGGCTCATACGGCATTCTTCCTCAGTACGACAGTCTTCCTATGCATGGTTGCAAGATATTCCTGTTAAATCCTTCAAAAGGATTTAATTACTTCAGTTAATCTAGTCTCAAAAACATTATTGAGATATCCCAATTGCAGAAGTGTGGATTTCTTTGACTGAAAACATTGGATTGGCCGTGAGATCATTGATTTTTTCATAAATGTCAATATGTATCAGAGTATACTTGAAGATACACTCTTCAAAATAAATTTAAGTAAATTTTGGAAAATTCTGAAATCCTCTGTTGCTGTATTGAAAAGTATATGGATTTTTGTAATTCAGGTAAGGGTATTGTTTTTATGTCTGCTTCAGCTTTGAATGTGAGGTCTTGAAACAGTTATTGGCGGCGCAGCAAGAGCTACAAAATTGGCTCTTTGTTCCTGCTTTAAGCCATCTCAACACCGCTCATACGCATCTTGCTGCTTGGGAGAAAACTTTTCACAGCCGAGAGGTTTGTATGTGTTTCGAAATTAGGCTACCTATAAGTTTGACTAAGTTTCTCAAATTTAAGTGTGATTACTGATGTATAACTGAGGTGCAGTGAGCCTCCTTTCTCTGCAAAATAAAACAAGTGCGGACCAATCTTCATAAGACCAATGTAGAGTGAAAAGTGAATTACAGCTGTCACAAATTCTTGCCACTTCTTGCACTAATGTTTAATTTTTTCGAAGTAAGAAAATTGGTTTTGTCTCAACCAAAACAACTGGTATTTGATATTCCGAACCAGCATGATGTGAAATTTTTACCTGTTGAATGGGATCCTTTCCTAGTTTTTCATGAAAATTGCGTTTACTTTCTTTCAGTCTTGGAAGCTAGCCTTTGGAGCATCATTTCTGAAAGGAAACAGCCAGCCTGCCTTATTCCAATGGCTAACCAAGTTCAAAATTATCACTGTGAACAAGTATTCGTTATATTTTTATCGTGTCCTGGCTCAACAAACATCGCTTGGAGAGTTACGGACCATTTGCAGCAAACACAATATAGATTATTTCCACAAGTAATGTTTATTTAGTTTTTCTTACTTTAGTCTCAACTTTTCTCTAATTTGAGGTGATTTTTTAGGCGTTTTAATTTTTTTGAAGCATCATTAATAAATTGTATCAATTGCAACTTGAATTGATCAAGTTTGAAAGCGCACACCAATTTGACAGGATTCAAGTTTAAATTCACTCAAATAATTTAGAATTTTTTCTAGTGTTCAAGCTTTTTTTTCTTTGAGAAACCTTATTATACGGCAATTTAGAATTTCTAAAGAATTATGCACTCCTCAAGAAGGAAAAATTATAGGAAATGCCAACTTATCATTTTTTGTAGAGGTCCGTAAAGTGTTGAAAAAGTGAATTTTAAAAAAGTTTGAAGTATTGCAGTTTTCCTTACTTTCCTGGGTCAGTAACGTCAATTTTTTTTTTTTTTTTTTCATTTAACTTCTACTCAGATTCCATTATGTGTATTTTTATTGAAAAGGAACCAACGTTTTTGACTTTGATCAGAAGTGTTGTAGCTGCTGTAGATTCCGCTGTGCTTGTAATTATTTTCAAAATTGTGCTCATACTTTTGGTTCTTTTTTAAATGCTATCCATTTCATTTGTATTGGTGCATCTATCTTCTATTTTCTGATTCTTGCCCTTCCAGTTTATTACATTTCTTTTTCTATTAACTCTTTTTTTTAAATTTAGGTTTCAAAGCCTACAAAAGAGGATTGATGCAACTTCAGTCATGCTAGTATTTGACCCCAGAGGCCTGAAAAACTGGAATGGTCCTGGTTATAAATTTCCTTCCGAAGAAACAGAGCCTCGCAATGGTTTAATCGTCATTGTCCACTATCCATCTGTAAGTGAAAGTTTCTTTTCTACATATATGGCAATAAAATATTTATTCAGTTTGTTTTTTAATTCCTTGAAATTCCTCAGTTTAGCATAAAAAGAAGAAGAAGAAAAAAAAATCACTACCCTTTTTTGATGGACAAAGTCAAAATATTATATATTTTTTTCTAGAAATCAGAAAATTGTACATCCATCTTAATGATTTATCTATTTTTTTTCTTTGTGGTTTACCTAAAACTTGCTTCATCAGATAGAGTTTTCCTGAAAATGATCGTCGCTCCTTTTTGTTACATCCAGTGCATATTTCAAGGGTGAAAATGCTAAAAGGAAAAATATGTACATGGCTTTATCTTTAAAATAATGGTGTCAACCTTTTTGTATAATATCCTTACAAATAATTTCCTATTTTTCAGAAGTTGAATGACCGATTGGCTACCATTGAAAAAATTTTATCTGAAAAGTCTTCAGAGTTGTCGTGTATTGACAAAGTGGTGACATGCTATAGTTCAAAAGTAAGACATTTTTTTTTACTTCGTTGTTGATTCTCTAAGTATTAATTAAATTTTTTACTGTGGCAATTTAATGTTTTATCTTGCATATGCATATGCATATGCTATGAGTTGATGGGACCGTTAGTCCTCTCTGCAAAAAGCAAATAATCCCTCCTTCTTTTTGCTTCTTTAGTGTACAGTGGAAATCGGATACAACGACCTTCTGGGGACCTAAACTTGGTCGTTTTATCCGATTGTCGCTGTAACCGATGTTCAAGTACATTGAATAAATGACATTTCCGCCACTGGGCTGACCAGATTGCAAGCCGTTATAATTAATATGTCATTATAATGCAGCAAACTTAAATATACTATCCCCCGGCTAGCTTTTGATATGTACCATTGCATCTAAAGAAAAGAGAATGGACGTGAAGGAAGAGGACAATTTCATTTTTTAGGCATTCTATAAATCCTCTAAGGTGAAAATATTACAAGTCCTCAGAAATTCATGAAATTTTTCATGAAAGTCCTTGATCTCAGTTTCAGAAACATTATAATGAAAAGTTCCTGTAAAAGTGTGTCACTTACTCTGTAGTAACACATCTGTAACATCAATGTCATCAGGTATTCAGGCAGCATTTTTGTGTTGTGTGATAAACACGCAACCTCTAATAGAACAAATTTTTTAAGCTTTCATTTTTTGTGCCTCTTTCATTTTTCAATTTTAAGCAAAATTTATTTATTTATACTTTTGTCTGTTTTTTTTTTTTTGGCATTTTCTAGGAAGGATACACATTTTTCATGATGAGTATAGACCCACGCATCACCCTAGTAGCTATTTTTGACTCCAAGAGAGAGGACCGAGAAACTGTAATCTGCAATTACATGGCTGACTTTTCCATTCTACTCAGGTTTAATAGGCTTTTTGCCAACTTGAAAATAAGCAAAATGTGATATTCCTATCAGAACTAATTTTTATGACTTGTTTTTATGACGTGACAGTTACCTTCCTCTGTTAATGAACTAACTTTGTTTTAATTTCTTTCTAATGTGTTCTCCCTTTTCTATCATTATATCCATTTGTCTCTTCAAGGAAATTACTGAAAATGAGAACCTTTATCTACTTAAGGTGTTTATCTGTGATGCTTCTTTTATAATAAAATGTGGTCATATTGTGAAGTCCTTAACAGGATCGCACCAAGCAGAAATGAACCAAGCCAAAGCGGCTATTGTATAATTTAATTGGGCAGTTTCATTTTTTACATGAAAAGGGTTTTGCAAATTTTTGTGCAAATTTCAGTGACTTTTCTACATGGCCTGAATTCTCTAAAATTTTCATAAGAATCCACAGGAACATTCTTATGTAAAAAAAAATTGAATTGCCCAGCTGAATTTGGCGATAGCTGATGTGGCTTGGTTCCTTTCTGCTAAACATGGTCCAATTGTTGGTTCAAGCACGGAACATTTTTTACAGAATATTTAAGAATAAATTTTATACGTTCAATGTTTTGAAAGTTATCAATTTTTTCATTTCAAAAACCTATGACTGTTTTCTCACAAAGTTGTTTGCTAAATTTCGTTCAATATGAACTATACTTCGATTGAGTTCATAACGCCAAATTGTCACCTTCTGGCCAAAGTATCACAATTGCCGTGTGATGTTTAAAAATTTCTGCTGCCATTTAATTTTTTTACAGAGAAATTGTTCAACAAAGCTTTTTTTTTTTTTTTTT
The DNA here is from genome assembly GCF_001854935.1 of Bemisia tabaci. Taxonomy (NCBI): domain Eukaryota; kingdom Metazoa; phylum Arthropoda; class Insecta; order Hemiptera; family Aleyrodidae; genus Bemisia; species Bemisia tabaci. Next base: position 992,870 of record NW_017547136.1, read on the forward strand.
TTTAAAGAAATTTTATTTAAATATATCGTAACTACTACAAGTGTTTCTTGTATCTATCTACGTGGCTTAAAACTAAAACTTAACAAACTGCATTAATTTTATATGTTAACGTTAGATAATACTATGACAACAAAGCTGTCCGATAAATTTCACCGTATTTTCTTTGTGCTGCCGATAAAATTCAGTGAAATTTTCAAACAGATTCAACCAACGATTTCTCTGTAAAAAAATAGAATGGCGACAGAAATATTTAAACGTCGCATGGCGCTTGTGATACTTTGACTGTGACAAAATCAAATAGAACCTGATAAGAGGGGGTTTGAAACTTCATTTTTCATGAGGCTTAAATTAGTAAAATATAGTTTGATGCCTGCTTTCTTATCCTTGTATAGATAATAAGCAAGAGTGAATTGAAAATAGACAATAAACAAGAGGGTAGGTATTGAAAATCTACATTTTAAGTTCAATACGTTTTTAGTTTGAATTCTTAGGTTTCATTATTTTAACCCACTCAGAAGAAGAGACAGAATATTCACGACACTCAGATTCAGTGGCATCGGCAGGGGGATTGTTTTTACCCCCTCCCTCATGACCTAAAAATGTTCTTCCTGGTGGTCATTTTTTCGCGATTTTTACGAATTTTCTATCTTTGAACACCCTCCTTCCCTATGAGAAACGTTTGACTCCTGGTCCCCCCCCCCCCCCCNGTAAAAAATCTGGCCAGGTCATTGCTCAGATTTACTGAAATTTGGCGACTTTTTTATTTTCTAATAGTTATCAGAACACAAAATATCTTAGCACGCCCATTAAAGGCACTCAAACTCTTCTCTTAGTGATATGCCTGTCCCGTTCGGAAGTTGAGTACTATACAGTGGGGCACTATACACTATATGACACTTATAATTCTAGTTTTGCTAGTCAGGATTCCTGTGGAGAGCTCATATAACAGATATTTTCAAGCATATTTATGTATAACACGCCACCAATAAGTGATAACAGTAGCCCATTTTGAGTGCTCTGTTACCTACTTTTTCCTGTGAGCCATAGCAGATTATTCATGTAAGCATCTTGGTAAATCCAAAGGGACCTCTTGGTCCATGAGGTACCCTCAAAAATTTTACTTTCGTGAGTCATGAAAGTAAAATTTTTGAAAAGCGAATTTTGTTAAGCAGATTGAAAGTTCGGAATTTTGCATAGTTGAGATGTTGGTATTACTGTTAAGAGGAGTATTTAGAAGTTCATATATTAAGGGACAAAAAACGCACAAATACTCGTATTCCAAATCAATTGGCGTTCCACCGGTTTGGAATCTATAGATTAAAAAGTACGTGGATTTCAGAAATAGCTATTCAAAGTTATATCTGTCATACCCAGGCCTCAAAATTAGCAGGATTAAAATTCTGTCTTAAACTTATTTTTTGGAATATTTGAGTGCGTTTCGTCCTAAATTCAAATCCTAATTTTCGACTTTTTACGGAAATTGCCCTCTTAAAGCCTGTGTACACCACGATTTCTTTCTCCGTCCCGTGGGTGGATGGGTGGTCGCCGTCACTAATGAAAAGACATGAAGATGGAATGATACAACTATTCGAGCTTTCGTGTGTTGCACAGTATCATTTCCAATTGAAGGCGCTCTTTATTTTCGTACTACGGGCCATGACTTTATAGTCGTCATTTCTCTATTTCTCTGTGACACTGACTGATTAGAAACAATGATACCATACCATAATGTTCGGCACCTAGGTTTCTTTTCTAGTGGGTGGCCGCTTTGGCTTAAGGATAATTTGAATCAAATACAACTTGCCGTTCCTCTTTGATAAAACTTCAACTATTTCGAGAGACGATGCGGCGTGTGGAGCTAGAGGATAGAATCAAATAACTTTTACTCCAGGAAACTGTATATCTGGCCAGAAATAGTGGTTTTTTACACTTCGTTTTGAATTTTATTCTCCAGGGGAAAGAAAAAACCCCTTGCCGTCCTGTGTAAACTGAAGTAATAAATCGTTTATCCGCTGCATCTGTGTTCGACAGATCGCTTCGTATCTTCCGCTGCTACTGAAAACTATCACTCAGGGGTAAAGTATAATTATGTACAGAGAAATCGATGGCCAAAGTGCGAAACCACGTATTTCCATTTTTCGATGTTTCAAAATTTCCGCTCCTATTTCATTTTTTCGAGGAGAAACAAATAATGGACTGCATTTTGCAATTTGGAACCATAGACGAGTTTCCGACAGAGTGCGCTGCAATTTGTTTATGCTTATGTGAAAGTGCGACCCGAAAGAGGTTAGTGAAGTGTTTCAAGTGTTTACGTCCGCGTCGTTTGGTAACTATTTCGGGAGTTTTTTGATCGAATTTTTCGGAAATGTCGCGAAGTGACAATGCAAACGATATTCGCCGTGTTCTGCAAGCAAATGATGGTGAAATTTTGAGAACTTTTTGCTAGCAAGTGGTAATGAAATGAACCGTGATGAAAGTTCCGACATTGATCCAAATGATCAACATTTCGACGTAGTGGCAGTAACATCATTGACGATGCCATTGTAGTTAATAATCCACCGGTAAATGCGAATTGAGATATTAACAACGCTGGTAATAACAATCAGAACAATGTCGGTGACTCACACGATGATGGTGCAATTTCAGCTCAAGTGGTTTTCAATTTCAATCCTGAATCCTTGAAGTGGTTACAAGATGATTTTACTCCTATTCCTTTCCCCTTTACTGAGAAAACCCAGTTTATCGTGCAAATTTTGATCCAGAATCTAGAGAGATACTTACTTACTTAGGTATCTTTGAGGAAATAGTGAGTTCTGACAGCCATACACCATGCCTACTCCAACACTCACATGCAGGTGAATGTAATGATTTGACTCTTGTCGGTACCTATGTCGTAGACAGCTGTCTTCAGGAGGGTTCTCAAACAGTCACAAGTTATGAGATAAACTGCTGCAATAACAAGTAAGTTTTGCCTTTTTTCTATTGTATGGTTCCTTGAGTGTGTGCATGTACTAATAGATGTCCATACATGGTCAACCAGGGAGATTTTGTTTTTGCACGCCCCTAGGTACAGTGTAAATTCAGTTTTAAAACTTTATTCATTTACTCGTTTTTTCTTTTTCCCCCCTTTTTTAAAGAGGAAATGTATTTTTTTGGAGGATTAAAGTGAAAATTAATTAAAACCTCTCTCTCTTCCTGCAACTTCTGCAAGAGCCTCTCAGGAACCTCCGTTCAAAATGTTAAGACTTTGCAGTCAACAGAGAGCCGGCTTGGTCAGATTACTTTAACAGTCTCCAATTGCATGCTGCCTGCAATTCTAACCTGGTTACTCGAAAGGGGGGGGGTGGGACCTAGTGTAATAGTGAAAGGTTTAATATTATTATTTTTGATGAAAAACTACCTATTTTGGATGTGAATCAAAAATTTTACAAGAAGGAGGATGACGCATTCAACAACATTTTCTACTCAAACTAAAAAATACTAGGAAGCCGTTCATAAAATGCGTAACGTCAAAAATGGGTTATTTCTTGGAATTGGTTCCCTCCTTCTCATAAATCATGCAAAATTCAGCTTACTGAAAAGAAAAAAAAGCTAGGTAAGTGGAGGTTTCCTGATCGAAAGTCAGGGAATCCGGAAATTCAAGAGTCAGGGCATTGGAAAATAAAGACATTATGGAAACCCTAAATGCAAAGTTTTATACTGCTGTGCTAAGGAAGAACGCCGTATGAGCCTTCAGGCGTTGCCAAGTTTCATTCGATAAAAACCGAATTTACTGGGAAAATTTTGAATATTTATTTCCAACATTTTCAGACAATTTTGTACGCAATTTACTCTAAAATACCTGAAAATTTCAAAGAAAAATGTGCATAAATTTCGTCAAAAATACACGTTTAATCGAAGGAAATTTGGCAACTCTCGAATGTTCATACGGCGTTCTTCCTTAGCACGGCAGTATACAGGAATCTCCATGAAAAAAATATCCAACAATGCCAACGATTTGCTCTAAACGTGAGTGTTACATTTGCTGCTCGCTTTGGTAACACTTTCGTTCAGTCAGGGAACAGCAGCGTTTTGCCTCCGAAGCCGCGGATCCTGATGAGATGCCGGGGTGGATTTCGGGGCCGGAAAGAGTTGAAAAAGTTCCAGCCTTGAGCTCGGGGCCGAAGTTTTCGGGGCTGACACCTTCCGCGTCTGTCAGCGACTCCGATGTCCCACCGATGGGAAACTTTTTCGACAGCCGTTCGTCCAACTAATTACCCCGACCGTCTTCCGCTAATACCTCCGCCGTCCATTTTCTCCGGTCCGTAAATTATAATTATCCACTCTCCGGGCCTTGTGGCCTATCGCGTTAATCAGCTTGTCCGTGCTTTCGTCCTCCGTCGTAGACGGCGAGGAGTGATCGAGCGGCATTGTTGCCAGGTCGTGCTGAAAAATCAGTACCTTTCTCAATCGAACCAGGCGAGACATCCACATTTCATCGCCCAATCTTGCAAGCTTGTCAAGAGGCGTCGCAGCCAGTCGAAGAGCTTCCGTTCGCTGGAGCCCCGTAATGGTTCGGTTACACGATCAAATTGAGCCATCAAATTGGGCCTCTCATCGGTCGCATCCTCACCTCAGGTCTTTTTCCACCAATCAGAGCTTCAGTTTGATGGCTCAATTTGATCGTGTAACTCAACTTTAAAAACGTGACGTACCGAGATCAGTTTCATCCGCACAGATAGAAACAAAATGAGATGATGGAAAGTTCCGATTTTTTTGCACACGATGACGTAGGTAGGTATGGCGCCAATATTCCTGCATAATCCGGAATTCAAAGTATGATGTAATATGAAGTAGGTTTGTAGGTAAATGAACAGTGACCTCCGTTGTTTTGACGTAATTTAATACAAAATGCATTTTTTCCACAAACCACACCATTTTCGAGAACATTGATGACAAAATGGTTCGTACCCACTGACTATCATCGACGAAATCTAAGCTGCTCGGAATGCAATCACATTCTTTTCTTCTCCATTGAGGGAAACATTGAATCAAATGTCATCCAGAACGTGAAGTCCGCATTATCAAAATGGTCATCGATGCGACTGTTGAGTTTCACCGATCAAAATTAAGAGGCACCTCTAAGTATTGATCAAGTAAATCTCCAGGTACATCTCGGCAAGGGTGCAGAAAGTGCTTGCAAGTGCGACGCAAGCGACGCTTGTAATACTTTGGCCAGGAGGTGTCAATTTATTCAATAGGTACTCTGTTTTCAATTTACGTTGATCAAAAAATAGTGGCGCCTCTTAATTTTGATTGGCACCGCTCATCAGTTGCATCGATGATCAATTTTGATCGGGCTCATTTTGGTCATGGAAACCGAGCTAATGAGCCGACCTTATGACAGGATAAGAGTTAGACTTCTAAAAAGACATGTTTTTTTATCAAAATTTCATGCAGAATTTGTCGAACACATCAAAATACTCCAAAATTGGTCAATAGGAAATTCAAAACACCAGCCTGCCAAAAACTTACAATCAAAGCAGGTCAAATCAGAAATTTTGAAACTTTCCGATCAAGGTTTGCATTTTTCTAGTCGCCCTGTCAGTATACAGTACTTACCACTAGAGATAAACAATATATACACAAAGTAAAAATTCTCCAGAAAATATGCGACTGTTTTCTGATCAACTCGATTCAATAATGTCTAAGCCCCTTCAATTTGCGAAGACAGGCAACACCAGCTCTTGCGAGTTAAAATGGTTACGTACCCTCAGTTTTTTGTAGTGATAGGGTATGGCTCAGGCAAAAATGACGAATGGAATAACTAGGTGGTAATTTTATTTTTTAAAAAATGAAGGGGAACAAGAAGATAAAAATAAAGATATGAACAATGACTTAGTTTCAGTGGCTAATGTTATTGGAGATGTCCTGTTGCTTGGGCGACGCCTGGAGGTCGTAGTCGAAGATCTCCTCCCGAGTCTCGTGCGGGGCGCCGTTTGTTTCGCTCTCGGGGGGTGCTTCGAATTCTGAAAATTAAGGGCAGTTTAAACATTAGAGTAACCTTTTTGAAAATGGATAAATACTTGATAGACAAAAAGCAAGCATAGCCTGATATTAGGTCATTTTTTGGATTTTAGGACATTTTTTAAACAATCCTGAACTTCACATCAAGATCTACACTGGAACATGTCAGGGATTTTTGTAAACAGGATTCGAATAAGAAATAATTTGAAATAGCCCCGATACACAAAGAGAAAACTCAACACATAAGTTTCGTTAATACGAGAAGTAAAACTCAAAATAACCTAAGTCTTCGGTTGACTCTATGGGGTTTCCCAGTCTCTTCATCGTTTTATGCGCTAAATTCATCGTAGATTGCACCAAAATCAGCACAAAATTTGGGTTGATTTGTGTTTCACTTCTTATATTGACCAAAAGTAACACAAGAACACAAATATTTTTATCGGTGTAGTGCAGGAAAAACAAAATGACTTGAATTTGTGTTCAAGAAGATTTCCTCTTTTATCAAGAGTTAAATCGCCTAGATCAAGCAGATTTTTGATTGATAAACGAAATTTTTCTTGATATGAGCATCTTTTCTGCTTGAATCAAGAGGCTTTTTTCCTTTTAGGGAATTTTAAGAATTTTGCATAAGTCAAGTCGGTTTTTTCCAGTGAACGTCCCAAGTTGTACCTCAAATTGATAGACACAATGATTTGTGATATTCTTCCCGGATGTACCTTCGAAGTCATCTCAAATATTTTCTCGGTAAAATCTTGAACCTATGAATACTCGACGTACAACAGTGTGATGTGACGTTCATGGAACCATGTGAAAGATCCATGGAATCATCAACCGATCGAACGACTTCCGATTCGCTCCTAATCCTAAAGTGCTCAAGATTCACCGAACACAAAGCTAGTTTCTCAGAATTTTTTGTCTTTCGTGATGTTTCAAAACTCACCTCTCAGCGTGATGAGAGTCCAGGGTGAGATGTCTTTTGGGATGTTGAGCCTGATGTCTCTGCCTAACCGGGGGCCAATCCAGAGTGCGCCACCTTCCACTCGGTCGTTGAATGCGTTGCCGCTCCTCCCAACTCGCGGAAAAGCCATTAATCCTTGCTTTTTCACTTGTCGATCCATCAGGTCTGGAACGAAAATATAGTGTTCAACTAATTTTACATCGTTTATAGCGACCTTAGCAGTGGTTTGGCATGCTTTGCGATCTATCGATTGATCTGTCAAGTAAACCTATGGAAAAGGATCGATAAGCAGGGTGTTTGCAACGAACACCTCATTAATCGCGATTCTTTACCGTAGCTTCACATGGGGAAAATATTGATAATCTATCATTTACGCCTCACCACCTCACCTTATCGACGAGCTCGGCCAGACAGTGATCTTAAGGTGGAGTTGGATAGCAGGGCCGGATTAAGGGGGTGGCCACACGGGCCGCGGCCCATGGCGGCAAATCTATAGGGGGCGGCAAATTTTGCAATTTTTTTAAATGTAGGTATAAAAAAAAATCGGATTTAGAAAAAAAAATACAAACGAGAAAGGGCGACCAAATCGCTCATTTCCTGAGAGTAAAGTAATTTCTAATTTTTTCGTCTTTCAGTGATACAAGAGACAGCACCTTTAATTAGTCGAGTTAAGAAAGAAACCAAACTCGCAATTTGGCCTGAAACGGCGCGACTTAGAGAGAAATGATGACGAGGACTTGAGATGAAAAGGAGAAACCCTCGGTGCGGCGATCGGCATGTAACACATATTAGCGCCTACAAGACAGCACGAATACTTTACGCATTGCGGCGAACACAGTGTGATCAGCGTGAAACGCATAGCGCCTACAAGACTGCGTGAAAACTTCACGCATTGCGCCAAACACGGTGCGGTCTGCGCGGGGCGGCGGCGGAAGTTAAAATCATTAATCCACATTTATGTTTGTTCTTTCATAATTTTTTCGTTCATTTCTTATGAGTGGAAGGCCTTGTTCACACAGAGATAGGTTTACGAAACTTAACTTTCGTGTGAAGAGCCGTGAACTTTTGCTAGTAGTGTTGACAGGGCTTTCCCAGAAAATGTGTTCAACACGAGTAAACGCGTCTTATGCACCCCTCCCCTTCTGGCACGTTCATTTGATAGTTTTTACTAATGTTTCGAAGCGAATGAGAAGGGGGCGGAAAAATACAGGCGGCCCATGGGCGGCAAGTGGGTAAATCCAGCCCTGTTGGATAGTATGAATTTATGAAAGCAAGTGAACCAGGACATCCGACATTCAAGAGAAGGGCCAGAGGTTGATTTTTTTCTTATTCGGACAATACAAATTCTCTACAAAATAACACTTTTAACGCTAATTTAACTGCCAGGAAAGAACTTGACTATGCCGTAGGTTGATACAAAGAGGTAAAATTCGAAAAATTCCCCCGATTGGAAACAATTTACCCGCAAAAAATTCAAATGTAAACCATAGATGGAAAGGCGAAGGGGGCTATCCTCCAATCGAAGCCCATGTGTGGTTTGCATGGAGGAACCAACCAACCGGACGTATTATGGTTTTGCGTATTCTTCCCCATGAATGAAATAAGGCCTCGAGAATTGACGCATGGTGCAAAAGCAATAAACACAGTTGTACAAGCTTGAGCGATTTTGGAAAGCTTGTATACTATGCTTTTATACATAAAAATCCACAAGCTGAGACCACCAAACACGATTCTGTAGGTAGTGCAATAACCCATATTGAGCATAGTTTCACTTTTGGACGGATCTTATCAATTTTACCGTAAACTAAAACCACCAAAACAAGATTCTACATCATGACTCGCGCAACTAATCCATTTGTATGCTATACAATCAACGGTTCATAATTTTCATAAAAAGTGATCCGTAATTTTTTTTGCGGTCCCTTTTCTCGAGAAGGGTCACAAGTGAATTTTAAGCGAAGGTTTGGAGGCGTCCCTGAGCAGACTCGTGACGTAATCCTCAGCGTGGAGGAGATGAGGAGCTTCGAAAAGTTGTTAATCGGTCCAGCTCACGCGAGGATGAGAGAGTTACGGGATGGATCTCGATCGGCGAGGCATCGCTGGCGCAATCACGGTTATATCGGGATTAGTTAAAGCCGGGGAGAACCCTCCGTGCATTTGATTTTCGTTGTGTCTAGAATCCTCGGGAAAATGGAGTTACGTTATTTCTCCAGTAAAGCTAAGAATCGACGGTCGGGGTGTCCGCTGTCCGCCCCAAGACGTCTCAATCAGGGCCGAGAGAGCTGAAAGGTATGTTCATCATCAGGCATCTCCGCAAGCCTTTCTCCATCAATCATCCGCCAGCCGGCTGATTATTGAAATTGTTAGACAAAGCTGTAGACAACGAGGACTTACTTTTACCCTCATTTAAACCGGCCAGATCTGTAATTGGCCAGAGATGCAAATGGGGGTGACCAATAAGCCTCAAGTTTGTATTATACATTGTTTCAGTTGCAAGGTATTTATTGATGGAGGGATCCCGAATGTGTGAGATCGACAGATGGTTGTATGCCTCAATTTAATGAGATTTTTAGATGTCCTGCATGGAGGGTGACCCACTTTTTGGATCGCTTTTTGAGCGTTGGCAATTTTGGGCGTTGGTGCTCACTGATGAGAAAAAGCTATGGCTTATAAACCTATTAGGAGTTGATATGGAACATCACTAGGCGACATATAATAATATCGCATATTCCTTAGTGATGGTATACATACCTTATAGTAAGACATACCTTAGTATGGTCCACAGACCGAGAATCATTAGTTCATTTACGACTATTAGTGATGTTCCATCTGAACTACTAATTGGTTTATAAAGTCATAGATATTCTCCGTGTTGTTTCTCTTTAATGTTCCTCAGCCTCACCTCCACGCTTGGCTCTACTCATTGAGCAAAAAAGGTCGGTAACAGATGCTTAACTTCGATTCATATTGAACACCGAACATTTTTGTCCAGGCGATCAAAAACTTCGAATACCTCAGATGAAAACTCGGTTACCTGAACTGAAAAAGTTCGGTGTTCAACATGAACCAAAGTATGTGTTTAGCCTGTTTTTTGTTCCGTGCAGTATGTCCTCTTGATTATACTTAAGTGCCGGGCTGCTATAATTTGGTTTTGAAATTTAATGCGACAGATATCAGCTCTCTATTTCCGGCGGCGGAAAACCGACAACGGAGAGTTCCGGACTTGGCAATCGGGATTAATTTACGGATTTCGCCGGGCGTCAGCACACGGCTCATGCGAGCTCGAGCTGTTAATAATTTCTCAAAGTAATGAATGGCACCGATGATTGAGGGCTTAGCGCTAATATTAGTTGCCAACTTGAATCGGGAATAACACGTCCGAAAACTCATACTTTGAGAACATCTTAACCGATTTTTTTTCAAACGGATTACATTTTGCAATAAGGAACCATTATTTCTGGCCCATTTTAGAAACGACAAACGTGCTATTGATTTTCCTATGCAGATGTGTGCTTTGATCACAGAGCCAGAGATAGTGTTGTGGTTCCGTATTGGAAAAAATCCAAACATTATAAGTTTCAAAATTTCAAAAATGAGATTTCGATGGAATATCTTGCCCATGCGGTTATATAACATGAGTTTATTGCATTTTTAAGGTATTATTTGGTTTACGCGATGCATTATCTGCCATTAGAACTGGGGAAAGACAAGATTAAGCACCATTCAACAAGAGTGCTCGTGCTGACCTTTGAGGAAACTGTTGATTGATGCACTTCAGATCGATGTGACATTCGTCCTATCTTTTCTTTCCCAGTTTTAAGTTAGTGAAAATGGGCGATTTTAATCTTTTTTTACGTGAGCCAGAATCTCAAACATTGGGTTTCATTCAGTGGATCATTATTGTCTATGTGGATATAAGAAGATTGCTATTTCATTTTCAAGGGATGACCCGGTTTCGAGGATTGAAAATCTGCTGTATGAAAACGGGCGATCTTAATCGAGTTTTTTCCATGAGTGACGTATAAGCATCCTTATTTTTTCGGCGAAGGAGTTGCAAATTTGTGAGGCATTGCACATTTTTTTGGTCCCAAATTTTTGGCATTATACGATTAGCAGCAAACCTGCTGATGATTTCAACCCAATGCTACAGTTTTACTAATTTTTCTCTAAATCATGTCCATGACGTTTGCATCCTTTAGAAAATAATCGGTTCATTTTACATTATCTCAAAACAAAAAGCAGTTTGAGGCAATCGTGTCAATTATCAGTAACTTGGGGAAATGAATTTCGCAAATTGAAAAAATCTGTGCATTTATAAATTACACTCATAGACAACTCTGCACCACAATAAAGGATACTTTATTAATTATAAAATTGGATTGCATTGGGAGGCCCGAAACGATAATTTTAACACAGGCAAAACAGTTGAAACAAACAACAGTACAAGGTTTAACAAGCGTTTTGACGCGTATATTTAAGGTGAATTGAAGGTTTGTAGCCCTGCGCGTGTATCCGACATCGTGATGTACACTTTTTAAAAGCTTTGACCCATGTAGTACCAAGTAGATGCATTACTAAAAAGTGTTAGATCAAATTTTGAAGTAAAATTTTTTCAAAAACAAAGATAAAACTACGGCGGAAGAAATCTCATTAATGCATATCGATATGCGATCAATTTTTTAAGTAGAATTTCTCAAAAATCTCCATAGTGAGATTGTGACTGGGATCATAAGAACCGTGAGAATAAATCCACGACAGGGCTCAAATTAAAATAGAGATAGTCTCTTTAGATTCGAGTCCGTCTGATTGGCACGAAAATGATGGCGACATGCGGCACAAAGAACCCAGGATTCACTTCAAAGACCTCCCAATCTCAGGAAAGTGGCGGAACGCCTTCTCATTGTTGAGTTGCTCTTCAAAAGTGTGAAATTTTCCCGCCTGAAGCAAGACGCGGACCGGAAAGACGTCGAGGTGGCTGAAAAAAAGCGTATCAGATCTATGAGTTCCTCCCTCACCCCTTTCCCTCGGCCCCCACGAGGCATCACGCAGTTGAAGGAATTCCGAAAGGAGCAGAAATTAAAGAAACGAAATTAAAACGAGCGTCTTGAAAATAGCCGCGATGTTTGACACCGCTCGCCGCTCTCGTCCCGCGAGCCTTTATCCACACCTTTCGATGGGGAGGGCTTTCTTGAACAGATGTAAAAGAGGTGAAATTAAAATTACCTGAGGGACGAGCGAGAAAAGTAGATAAAAGCGAAATCCCCTCTTGAAATTGAAATTACGGCGACAGAACAAAGTTGAGCCGCTGCAGCGCGGTTTTATTCCTCCCGGAAGACTAATCAAGCGTTTTATGCCCACTTTTATGCATGAGGAAGCGCCGGCTCTTCTTTCGCCTCCTTTGGTCCTTTTTTGCCCAACAATGGATTAATTGGACGCTAACCGCCGACCGAAATATGCGCCCAATTTCCCCTCGAAACGAACAAGTGGGCTTGAACAAGGGACGTAATATGTCGATAGTCACTTGAACCGAGCTTGGCGGAATGAGACCAGCTTTTTTGACTTATTTCAGAAACCACAAAACTGCCATTGTCTTCCCTAAAATACACGCCCAATTTAGTCTCTAAAGGAGCAAGTGGGCTTGAGCATGTGGACGAATTTACTGCCGTGCTTAAGTTATAGAACGTCTTATAATTTTTCGAGCGTTGAAAAAATGTTCCTCATAATACTAATTTTGACAAAGTCATTAATACTTTTCTTTGATATATTCAAATCCCTCAGATTGCATTTTGAATCAATTCTCTGCAAAATTAGAAGTAGGATAGGTACGTCAAAATTTCCCAGAAATTCGGGTTATAGGACATTTCATCAACGATTTTTTGTCCGCGCACCTGTTTTTTCCAGTAATTTACGTCCACGCGTTTTTTCGGCACGGGAGTTTTGGTCCACGTGCCAGTTGAGACCCAAGGTTAATTGGCCCACATGTAAATACTAACGACCATTGCTCACGACTTTTTTGGATGAAAATGTATAATGTCTTGGAAGGATGAGGGTTTGCTTGTTTTTTTTTTTTTTTTTTTTTTTTTTTTTTTTTTTTTTTTTTTTTTNTTTTTTTTTTTTGTCTGTTGGGCCCAACGGAGAATAATATATAGTTGAGAGTTTTGGTAAAAATGGGGGAGCGTCAATTCCATGAGACAAAATTCACTAAAACTCTCTATACGTCATTGGTGTAACAGGACTTAATTATCTTTCAAGAAATTCCCACCTTATTGTACCTGAACCGGATAAACCTCTATATTTGCCTCAGCGAAAGGCTCTTAGATTTTTCCTGTGTACGATAAGTATCTTGATTTATTTTGCGAGGAAAGATCTGTACTTTTAAAGGATATAATGTATGTCATTCTTAATACGTTCAATTTCGTATAATACTGTGCAACACCTCTGTTGTGAAATAGTTGCTTCAGGCGCCGCGCGCCGCCGCACGGCGGTCGGGCGGCCAGCGCGGAACGCGCATTGGCGCCTACAAACCTAAGTGGATACTTCAAGCATTGTGCGATGCGTGATGTATCCACTTAGGTTTGTAGGCGCCAGTGAGCCTCTCGCGCTGGCAGCACGCCTCTCCGCTCTGTTAGGCTCTAATATTTATACTCGCATAGTCAGCGTTTTTTAACTCATGATTTTGAAATGTTTGCACACTCTGCATTGATTATTCTCATTTAAATTGATGGGAAAAAAATATGTATCAATTTATCAAAAAGGAATAATAATATAATGTGTGCTTTTTAAATATTGGTGGTTCCGTGTCAAATTTAATGATTTCCAAAGCACTTTAATTTTTTCTTTTACATTTTGTGCTTTTATTGTGCTGCAGCGAGGTGTACGCGCAACCAAACGCTCAAAATTTGACGCATTTGACTCTAAAAGATCGATGTACAAATTGGTTAAAACTAAAGATTGCGTGCTTCTAGGTTTTTTTCCTCTTTTATTCATTTTTGCAGTTTCTGATGGCACAACTGCGGCTCATTGAGATTAATGTCGCTTGGAACAGGTTTTACAAATATTTGCCACGTTTTAAAAATACAAATGTTTTCAAAATGAAGTAATAATTTTGTAAAGAAAAATTTAAAAAAAGAAACAAAAGCACCTATACATATACAATGTATATTGAACGTCGAATATTTTAAGGATAGAAATAAAACCAAATATTCACCAATGACAATTTAAAAAGATGATTCAAAAGGAGAAAGTAATAACATTTCATTTAGAAAATGAGCAACCATAACAACACCTGTTTCTCTCTCAATTTCTCATTTCCATATTGTCAATATAATTTTACATACCGACTAAAATATAACGCTTGGACCAAGTCATTGTTGCTTATTTTACGTGTGGGCGTAAACTACTGGACAAAGAAGGTGCGCGGACAAAAAATCGTTGACAAAATGTCCTGAAACCTTTTATGAAAGGGCTCATGAAGGCCAATTGGCAAGGCGGAAGGCTCATAAGGCGTTCTTCCTTAGCATAACAGAATATGCGAAAAGAAACTGACGTTTATGGCTCACCTGAATGGCGTACCTAGCTTTCCATAAAAATCAAAGGCTCATAAGGTGTTTTTGTAGTGAACAAAGAAGTTCCTTTCTCATTGTGTGACGTCGTTGAAGTGACTTAAAGCATTGGGGTCGAGTTTAGAAGAAAAGAATCGAATTTTTTCTGTTCATCCTAAAAACGACAAATGTGGCATAGTCTTCCCTACCCAGAAATGCGCTTTCATGGACGTGCATTTTATTCGAAGTCTTTCTGTGAGCGCGGTCCATTTAACATTCAACCCTGAACCATTGCCAGTTTTCGAGAACCTATTGCATTTTCTGCCGCCAACGAGTGTTTGACTGCATTCTGCGAAAGGGAAACAAGCGCACAGCGACGGTACTGAGCTTCAGCAGATCCTTTTTTTCGTTAAAGGACCGTAAACAGATCAAAAATGAAATGTACAGGCGAAGTTGCTAATAATCTATCGTAAAAGTCGCGAGTTACGTACCTCAATCGCGATGTTTAAGAATCGTCGTTTTTGTTTTACTTTTTTTAAGAATAACCAATGAGAGTTGTTCTCTGGATTCTCGCAAAACATTCCCTACAGAATAATGTTTCCCAAAATCAATAAAAATTCCAAGGCATAATCGTCCGTTTTCTTTCATAAAACTAAAATGTGATAATAAAGCTAGAACGTCAAAATCGAGTTATGTGTCTTTTGCAGTCACGCTCTCGAAATGCGGGACCTCTGTACCGTAAGGAAACTACGAAAATCACTTGTTTATAGGGTTTCAGGACATTCCGTCTGCGATTTTTTGTCCGGGCACCTGTTTAATCCAGTAATGTACGTCCACGCTTAAAACAAGAAACAGTGACCTGGTCCAAAGGTTATATTCTAGTCCGCGTGTAAAATTATATCGCCAATATCGAATTAGAAAATTGAGAGAGAAGAAGTTGTTGTTGTGGTAAATCATTTTTTAAATGAAATGTTACTTCCTTCTTTTTATTCATCTTTCAAATTTTCATTGGCGAATATTTGGTTCTACTTCTATCTATAAAGTTAGTTAGTTAGTATAATTTTAAGACATTCAGCGTCTCAGGCTATAATCGTCTTTACAGATAATTTTGAAAATGGGAGTATATACGAAAATTTAGATTTTCAAATTAAGAGAGGTAAAGAGTTTTAGAATTTTGGTGGTAATATTGGGTTCATCGCATATGTTTAAAAGTCGATTTAAAATATACCGTACATATATACCTTTTTTTAAATGATAATATTACTTCATTTGAAAAACATTATATTTTTAAAACGTGGCAAATATTTGTAAAACCTTTTCCAAGCAATGGCCTCGATATTAATCTCAATAAGCTGTACTTGTGTTGAAAGGAACTATACAAAAATGAAATGTAGAGAAAAAGCAAGAAGGACGCAATTTTTGGTTTTAACCCACTTTTAAATCGATCTTTTACAGTCAAACACGTCCAATTTTGAGCGTTTGGTTGCGAATACACCACGCTGCAGCACAGTAAAAGCATAAAATATAAAGTAAAAAGCTTTGGAAATCATTAAATTAGACTCGGAGCCACCTTAATATTTTCAAAACACACGTTACATTTTCCTTTAATACATATTTTTTTTTCATCAATTTAAATGAGAATAATCCGTGCAGAGCGTGCAAACATTTCAAAATCATGAGTTGAAAAACGCTGACTCTGCGAGTTTAAATACTGTAGCCTAACACAGATCGAGTTGCGCACTGGCGCCTACAAACCTAACGGGATACTTTACGCGTTGCGCAATGCGTGAAGTATCCCTGTTAGGTTTGTAGGCGCCTATGCGCGTGTCACGCTGGTCGCCCGCCGCGCCGCGGAGTGCTACGGCGTTTCAGGCAACTATTTCGCTATCGTTGACGGAATGCCCTATAACCGTTTAAAGAACAACCAGTGGCGTGGTCCAGGGGGTTTGGATCTTGGATCCCCCTCCCCCCCCCCTTAGCCTCGTTAATTGTACCTTTTTTTTTACTTTCGGAGGGCAGACATAAAATATTATCAGGGACGTACACATTATAATGTAAATTTACCGGCGTGTTTTTGAATGGATCCCCCCCCCCCTTTAGAGAATTTCAAGCTACGCCACTGAGAACAACTATAATTTTTAGTCCTAACACCCACATCAGTGAAATATTTTACTCTCCTAATAAAGGCACCCTAGTTCATAAGAGCCTTCTAAGAAAGTTCTGTCAACCGTTGGATAACGTATACGCTACGCGTAGGCGGGCTACTCGCTTTTCAGCCTATGATCCCGGACCCGACTGTTGACCTTTCCGTCTTTGGAGTTCACTCGTTTCGCGGAAAGCAATGTGAAGTATGAGTCGCGTGCATTGCGGTTAATTTCAAATCATTTCCTGCCAATTTTCCTCCACAATTTGCGAGATTATCCGGAGCGAAATTTGGCGATTCGCAGATATGACAACTACGGATTCGAACCTCATCATTAGTTTTCGATACGCGATCGTGCACGGAGAGGAGGACCCTGTCAGTTTGAAGTTTTCGGTTTTAAAAAGTGATTTCTAGGTAAATTTATCTGAAAATACATTATTTCCCACGTTAGGAGTGGGCGAATCCTTGGATTATAATGTAGCCGTGCTAAGGAAAAACGCCGTATGAAAATTCAAGAGTTGCTAAACTTCACTTGATAAAACATGCATTTTTGACAACATTTATGCATTTTTCCTTGAAATTTTCAGACACTTTAGATTAAATTGCGTACAAAATCGTCAGAAAGTTTTGGGAAATAATATTCGCAATTTTTCCAGTTAATTTGGTTTTTATCGCAGGAAACTTGGCAACGTCTGAAGGCTCATACGGCGTTTTTCCTTAGCACGACAGAGTTCTGCTTCATGCACAGTCTTCATTGGCCCAGAAATGAAATAAAACTGCTGGGATTGATTCTGTAGGACTTAACTCGAAGAGTTTATCGTCAACGTTTCATTATCATGTTTTTAATCCGACCTCGAAAAATTTGTACTGAAAATTTCGCCAGCAACATATACCTAACATTACACATACAACAGGATGTCTAATGTCAGTAAAAGCCGAAAAATATCCAGAAATTTGATTGTATCTACACAGTATCCAGAAATTTCCAAAAATTTGATTACTTTCATTACATATGTAGATTTTCTAAATCAAACAAGTGCCAATTTTTTCCCGCAAAAAATCCGGAAATCTCGTCTAAAATTTCAGGAAAAACCAGGAAAATCCAAAATTAAATTTTGGTAGACGCCCTGTATAAGTGTTAAATTAAGAGTCTAATGTAGTTGCAGTTGACACTATGAGCCCAA
Organism: Bemisia tabaci; assembly: GCF_001854935.1. Lineage (NCBI taxonomy): Eukaryota > Metazoa > Arthropoda > Insecta > Hemiptera > Aleyrodidae > Bemisia > Bemisia tabaci. The sequence continues at coordinate 1,010,702 of NW_017547136.1, forward strand.
CTAAGATATGATGATGTTTATAAGAAGTTGAGAGTTGATTTTAGACGAAACCGTGTGTTTCACAAAGTTTTGTATTGGAATACTTGGTAAAATCGAAAATTTTTTCCTCTTGCAGGATATTAGATTATCTACGGGAACTATAAGAACGCATCGACTTACGCATCGATACAGAATATAAAGCACATAGAGCACACAAGCGTACGCACATAAAGCTGTGCGTTAGTAAGATGGTATCAAGAGGATATAAAATCAACCGACCATTCCTCGCTCCAAATGATTCTATTTATACATAGTGAAACAATCGCGAATTTTTTGCAGTATGCGCACAATTTCGGTTTGGATGTCTTAGCAAGTAGCGAGCTCTGTCTCAAAATTAACCGACAATAAAACACCAAATGGCCGCGAGAATTGCACGGAGAGGTTTCGCAAGCGACGCTTAAGAGCTCCGCGAAATGCTCAGGTAGCCTAGAGAGTCAAAATAATACAAAGTTCCCATTTCATTGCATCTCCTCTCGCGCCACTAGGAAGACATTGTTTCGCCAGACGTAAGAATTTAACCTCGCACCCATGAATAATCAAAATGTAGCACCTGGCCGTTTCGGAAATTTTAAATTCGGTCTGGTCCAGAAACACTGATTGAATTGGGTGTTATTCACATGCAGAGAAGACAACTTGAGCCCTAACTGTTTAGATCAAAAGGAGCCAGCCAACAAGGCAGTAGTGCTTAACCTTACAACTCCAGGGTCCAACCCTACAGACTGTAGGTCTCAGCACCACTGCCTTATTAGCTGGCTCCATTTAATCTAAACAGTCAGGGCTCAGCGCTAAGTTGTTTTTCCCGTGTTTAATTTTCACGGTGTGCGAGATCGATTCGTTATGACAGCTCATAAACGAGTTTTTCGGGGGAAAGCGAACCCGCGATGCACCCGCTGGTAACGCTGCGATGGTAACGCCAGCGTCATAACGTTTAACCTTAATAATCAAAACAGTACATGACGGGAGTAACGTGACTCCATCGTAAAATTAAATAAAACACATATTCTATTGTTCTGTGGAATCAGGCTCGCGGAATTTTCAACATGAAAGATAAGAGGTCCATTTTTTTTCTCGCTTGCTCATTGTTTCAAACTTGTACACACTCATGCAGTTCGTGAGGATTCTAAAATTCTTGCGTTCTGTAAGATCGGCGACTCTGCGGTCAGCTTCGTTGCGGAAAAAATTGCGAGAAACTGAAAATTAGCTATCGCCAGTGTGAGAATGCTGCGCCCGGGTAAATCGAAAAAAGAGTAACAGATGGTGTCATTAAGGGGCTACACCTGCGGTATTAGCTTGGCGCGTTATGAGAATTCCATTCCATAAACACTGATCAACGCCTTGTGCATGTACTCTAGATTGCCTTCCTTCTAGGTTGCGTTGCGCCCACTAATTTATCGAAGCACAAAATGTCGGCGAGGATATTAGTAATTATTCTTTCATTTACTTACGATCAACGTGTATGTATTTGAAGTTAAAAATTGTGAAATTAAAATGCAATTTTGCGCGCCCTATGGTGGGAAAAATAACTGAATCAATAAACCTTTTCCTTTGCAGAGTTGATGAGTGTTTTAAATTGAAAAGTCAACCAAGAATTTTTCGACGTAACATGGCAACCGTTTTGTTGAAAAGTGTGTCTGCAGGGACCTAAACTCCTTTTTACTGGTGCTATCGCATCTACGAAAAATCCGACGCACAATACCTAACCGACAGCTTTTCTTTTTGTTCTTCCCAAAATCTTGAGCAAGAAAAGTTTTCAGAGACCCTTTACTTCACATGTTGCTAGATTTATCCTTTTTCATGCGAGGCGTAGATCTAACATTAATAAACTTGTGACGATCAACTGCTTTTTATAGCTTTTCAACTCATACGTAAAATTCATACTGATTTTTATGAAACCTAAAAAAATGTACGTCATTGAGATTCATTTTTAAATTTTGCCATTTTCAATTATAAATATACAATAAAATTAAATGACCCTGAGTTTAACTCAGTGGAAATTTTGCTCGTTCGAAACGCTGTTTTTCCAACATTTAGATCCTTCATAAATATCGATATTAAGTAAGGCAAGTTGCCTCACCATGAATTGATTGTTTCAAATACATTTAAATGACAGAAAAACAGTGATGCCAAATTTCAAGAATCCCGTCTGGTTAACCGCCTGGTATCATACACTTATTTTCGTTTTTCAAAATGAGGACCTCTTGCAAATCTCGCAAGTTGGTGACAATGGGCCTCGTCCATTTAAATCTTTATAAAACAATCGACATTTATCGAAGCAGGCTGCTTCACCTAGAATCGATTATTTACAGTGGAGGGAAAAAAATGTTGCCACCTTGTGCCAATTTCCCGCGGTGAGATTATAGTAACTTTAGTGAAAATTCTCCATGGAGATCCGATTTTTCACGGTGGCGCGGAAAATTTGGCCTCGGTCCTGTGGTCTCCTGCGTCCTGAGAGAGGTGGAGGAAGATCGATTGGTTCCTGATCAAGTCACACCTCACTTTACGTTTCAAGTTTCTCGGCGAGTTTCTCTTTTGCCTATTCAATTTGCGTCATGAATGCGTGCCCTTTTCACGCGCTCAACGAAGTTGCTTCCGTGCTGGACTCCTCCATTTTTTGGGGGAAGGGACTCTGACTTGGATAGTAATATACCATCGGTACTGAACAAAAAAGAACGGAACATAATCCGGGTGTATTTATGCAAAAAAAAAGATGTGTGTAGATCATCAAGATGAACTTTGAACGTATAATTTGTGGGCTATATGGTTCCTCTTGATTTTATTTTTTGTTACTAGTTCGTTTTAACGTAAGTACGTTTAGATAGGTAATAGAATGGCAAGAAGAAAATGTTTATCAACTGTCCTCCAATTAATTTTTCCTACACCTAAGTGTTTGAAAGGTATGACGGCTGAAGAAGTGACATTTTGCGGGAAATTTAAATTGAAGGTGAAACTAGAAAGTTTTAGTTTGTACCGTTGCAGATTACGTGTCTTTGTTTTACTTATTCGAGAAAAGTACAATAATTATTATAATCTACCTATTACCATAGTTATCGCACGCCATTTTGTAGTTTTTCTTCGCCCACTCATGAAAATTTTCTTAAAATTTTATTCAAACAGTAAAGTAAAGCTCTATCCTCTCGACAAAATGAAATGAAAGCGAAAAAATTGTAGTTAGGAATTTTTGTTTGACATCATTTGGCGATTTCGTGCCATAACTATCATGAAAAACATGTTAAAACAGTATTATCAATATTTCAATTTTAACCTTACGTTCCGTTCCGTTTCAGTCGTGGCGTGAAGTTTGAAATAAATGCAGATTTTTTCATTCGATTCTTATTGGTCTATTCGCTCCCGGCCAGAGGAAGATTGGAAATGAGAGTCGGGTATGAAAATCGTTTCATTTTTTTTTTGGTCGTTCTTTTGTCGACGCGGGCCTAAGAGAACGCGAAGCGCCCAGGGGGCCATAGCCCCCTAGTAATCTCTAAAATGCTAATTCACGACTGATAGCTTCCAAACTGACGAAATACTCTAGCATTCAGTGGTAACGGATTTAACATCGAGAGCTTTTCATGATATTCGGAGCGTGTTTTAAACAAAATCAGAGGTGCCATCTAGTTTTTTTTTAAAACATTTTTTGTGGGATTCAGTTGAATCAAAAACTCTACACTTCAGTGGATTGTGAGGCGGAACTTATATCTTACTGCACGCGCCGCTGAAAATTTCAACTTTTTCGGTATGAACACTCGCACTACTACTACCTCTAATACCTACTTTTCATCTCCTTTTTGATACGCGCTCTCGCTAATTTGTGAAAAGGACACCGGCTCTCAGCCTCATTGTCGTGTTGTTTATACGAGAACTACACCATTCTGCACCCTCCGCCGCAATGCAATTTCTACCATTTTTATCCAATTTCGATGCCCACGCCGTTTCTCCTCTTCTCTGCGAGTATGACATTTATGAATGCATTCGTCGGTGTTCACACAAGTCTTATTTGAAATGTGTTACGTTTGTCAAGTTAAATTTTGAGGCGGAAATGCCGTGTGAAATACTAGAATCGGAATGGTGTTTCCGCTAGCAACAAGTAGTAGCCCTACGGATCAGCATGAATGTGGGGTTATGGCAATGGGAGGAGGACGCATTTGAATTCCCGTTTTCGACGTCTGAGATAATTTCCTTCCGCATCTCGGTGCTTCTCTCAAGTGCACGCTGCTGCATTTACGTGGCTCAGTTTGTTCTGTCAGGACTCATAAAAAATGTAGCCGGCGTATTGCCTCAGGGTGCGACCGTAACCCGAGAAGTATTTTGTGGCTATTCTATGACGCCATGCATTTGCTGCATTCTGTATATGAATTGGGTCAAGTTAACCGGGAAGCAGTGGCGTGGCGTGCTGTGCGATATATCGAATGATCTGCCATTTAAACCCATGGAAAAGGATCGATAAACAGGGTGTTCGCAAAGAACACCTTTATAATCGATTCTTTGCCATAGCTTCAAATGAGGAATATCGATAATCGATCATTCACGCCACGCCACTGACGGGAAGAGCTTTGGAGACCAAGCTACTCGTATTCTGCCGTGCTAAGGAAAAACGCCGTATGAGCCTTTGGTAGTTGCCAAATTGCCTCTGATTAAGTACGACTTTACAGGAGAACTTGCGAATATTTTCCGTTCAATTTTTTAGAAAATTTTCTTCGTAATAAATTAGATGTATGTCATCTGAAAATTTCGAAAAAAAATTTTCACGAATCTCCTTAAAAGTAAACAGTTTATCGAAGAAAATGTGGCAACTCTCGACTGTCCATACGGTGTTCTTCCTTAGCACGGCAGTATGGTTTTGATCGTCGGCGGAAAAGGCACTAGACTTTTAAAAACTTCAAAACTGAATAACAACGTGACTAAATTTAGTAAAAACAGAAGTAATAAGTAGTAAGGAAGAGTAAAATTTTGCGGTAGGAAGTAGTATTTTAGGCTCTTTTTAGAATCCGGCGTATTTTCTTTCAACTTTGACTCTGAAAGTATGCAAATATTTTCTTTTTCTGGCGAAAAATGCCGCTAATTTGAACGATGAAACGTCGCTACATCCACAGAAGATTGTAATTACTTGTCGAGTTGAACCCTATCGTGCATATAACACCATTAATTCTAGGGCTCACGCGAAAACGGAGACACGGCGTTATGCCACAGGAGAGACGAAAAGGCAAGCGGTGGATTGTTACGCACTTTCTTAACTGCGAGTTGTACACCTCCTTCTTAAAAGTCAAAAAAATTAGGCAGGCTTAAGGGCAGGAGACTGAGAATTCATTCCGGAAATTAAGCCCCCGGGAATCCAAAAACGAGGGGCGAGTGCGATTATCAGAGACAGTGTTTTCCACCCTGGAAAGATTTCCAAGACCCTGCGCAGTCGCTTTCGAAATCAATGTAGGTTAAAATGGGAGAGAGTACCGGGGGTAATCCTGTATCATTGACTATTAATCGTTTGTATTTTGTTTCCAGTAAATCCGTTGATTGGTTTGTTCGGACCATCATGCCACATCAATCCTCGTTTCCGTGTTGCCGAATGTATGCACCGAAAGAGTCAAATTCAGGGTGAGTGTTTTTTTTTATGAAAATTAAAATCTTAAAATTTCACGTAAAGTTTTTCATGAATCCAGGAATTTATGAAAAAATGCCTTCTGAATGTAGATTTTTAACTTCGACGTTGGAGAAGTCTTAAATTGTACTTATATTTTTGGGATTTCCAGGAAAGTAAAAACGCCTTCAATCAAGAATGATACTGCGCAACACACGGAAGCTTGAATATTTGTATCGTTAAATTATTTGCGATGTTCCGATGATAAAAGTCCGAATCCAGAGAGGAGGAGAGGAATGATCATAGAGGCTAACAATAAGAAGAAAAGTCTGACTCGACGAAGAGAAAGGCGCCTTCATTTGAGAATGATACTGAGTAACACACGGAAGCTCGAATAGTTGTATCATTCCATTATTTACGATATTCCGATGGTGAAAAGCGCAAAACATGCATCTCGCTTTTGATGTTGTAGATTTTTCATAACATTTTAGACATTTCAACACGTGCCCAACGAATGCTGAATTTTTTACCGAAAATTCTACTAATTTTCCTTCACTGTGTGCAGCAGAATCTGTTAAATGTTTACCAATAACGTTCGTTGGTTCGTTTATTCAGGGTTATTTAAAAGTCACGCACCACTGGCCATAACTTTACTTCTAATTATGATATCAATTTTCGGTTTTAGACGTTTTTCCTCATATCGAGGGGAAACATTTTTTAGGTACTTTCAGTTTTTGATCCTCTCGAGGGTAGGGGGGCGGGGGGCAACTAAAAAATTGCATGCTCTATGAAATTAAAAAAAAAAAAAATTACAAATTGTTTTTTAGGATTTGCATTCTTCAAAATTTTATCACTCCTGTTTAATGGTTTAAATATATGAGGATTACTCGTCGCAAAATATTTGTGAAAAACTCTAGTAACAGTCCTGCCGAGTTGAGAGTTTATAGTTCTCTAGCTTAATGATCACTTTTTCCGTGGAGGACGGTCACATGTATTTTTAACGGATACATGCGGTTATTTTTAATGATGATCATCATGATGTCAATCGGTATAAGGGGATAGCGGGTACGTAAGTAGAATTATTTTTCTTTCATTATCAAGTGAATGAATTCACAAGCACTTAAACACATTTCGAGGTAAAATTAGCTGGCATTCTGTATCCTCGGAAAGTTTAAATATCGCCGCAAAGTTCAACTGTTCCATTTCTGGATCCGAGGAAGAGGCAATGACTTTACAAGTAAGCAGCTTTGAAAGATTTTTAAGGTTACGCCCCAATGAATATTACTTTTCATTTCACTAGACCATCATGTACCGCTTGCTCACACATTCGGACTATCTTCAAACTCCGTCTCCGTTATCCACTTCAACTGCAGGTTGAGATGGAAGGCGAAATGAAATTTTAGTTTGAAAACATGATATCTCTTTTCGTAATACATACATAGGTGTCTCATCATCGAAATTACTCGTTAAACATTATCTCTTGTCTCCAGCTTCTGTAAATTTGGAAGTTTTTCGTTTCTTTGCGTGTACTGTTGAGTAAGAATCCATTTATTCTCAATCGATCATTACGAAACAAATTTACGAGGGTGGGTTGTTAAGTCTGCCGCTCTTAGGAAAACAAGGTCTGTTTCCAAAGAAAACATTCTCCTTTTCTGTGCGCTCTTGAACATGGGTATTGAAACCCATGCATGGATGTGAAAATGCTGGTTGTGTAATGTTTCTTAAATTGAACATATGTCATTTTATCATGACGAAAGAGTCTCTGTCTCCCGGCGTTTCCCGCAAGACGGCAGCACTGAATTTTCCTCAATTTAAACCCATGATTAATATCGATCATTGATGAGGCAGCCTACCTCGCCTAAAATCGATGGTTTTACATGCATTTAAATGGACCAAACCCCGCTTGCGAGAATCGCAGCTTTACCGACTCCTCAACTTTTCATTCGGTGCCCAAGTCTCAAATTATTTCATACGTTTAAGCCGGGGCAATTTTCATGATTCCAGTCACGGGCGGCAAAAATCCTTAAGCCATAATTCACCTTCTTATTGCTGTGATGCGGCCATTTGAGGGCACGGATCGTCCATATAGTTAGAGGCAAGGCTATATATGTAGAGGCAAGGGTAGGTTTTTCTTTGGGCTTGTCTATTTCTTTGTGTATAAACTTCAACTATCAGCTCGCTGGTTGGCTTAATGCTGTCCAATGAAGGCCCGCGTCGCAGCCGTGCCCGATTAACATAGAGTACATAGAGTCGTAATGTAAATGTGAGAGCTGGCGCCACTTTAAAGCTTTTTCCTGGTTCCGAATTCCGAGACTCCTGTGTCACGCCGGGTCACTTTTTCGATACGTAACCGATTGTTTTCGATACTTGGGGACCTGGCCATCTATTGTAAACAAAGAGAATAGGAATTATTGCGTATTCTACATCGCTATTTTGAATCGCAAAACTATCGAAAAAGTGACCGAAGCTCAGCGCACACCGGGCTCGGAACTCATCGACCAGAACAATGCCGTGCAACGTAAAAACGCCGTAAACGCCATTTTTAATTTTTTTTAAACAATCAGGGTGTCTACAAGTCCGTAACTTCCGGAAAGTCCGGAAATAGTATACTGATTTTTCAAAGGCGGTCCGGAAGTCCTGAAAAAGTGCGAACATTTTGCAATAAAGTACGGAATTTTTTAAATTTTTGTCGCAATTTGAGCGCGAAATTCACATTTTTGAAATTTTTCGAATTTCGTCAGTTGAAGGTACTGAAAAAGTATTGCATCTTTGTGTTGAGGAGGCATTGAATTCTCATGGGAATGTACTGACAAAGTACTGTAAGAGCACTGATTTTTGGCCAGCCTGTTTTAGTAGGCACCCTGACAATGTATTATAGCGGAAAAACTCGGTACGTGGGGACAATGTTTTTTCAGAATTCTTTCGCAAATACCATCCTGTAAATTTGAGATGCACGGGTAAAACATTATTTATTCTACGAAGTGTTAGGTTCCAAAAAACGTGGGAAAATCTTGATGGATTTACGGCGCTTTTGCTTAGCACGGTAGAACATGGCGCCAGCTCTCCCATCGCATTTAAATTACGACTCTGCATATTCTATGCCGATTAAACACTGGAAATTCAAGTGAATCAGTTTGAAGTACTCACCATTTGAACCGAGCATCCAGGCCATTTCTCCTCCCCGCCGCCCCACTCTCGGGAACGGGAAGAGTCCTTTTGTCTCTCGTCTGCTCCTCGCGTTCGAACTCACCAACCCTGCCGAACAAACAAATCCGTCAACACCAATTCAACGAGACCTAGCACACACTCAAACGCACGAAAAACCGCGTATCTGCACCCGAGAAACCTCTGACACTTACGTGCTTTTGTCCCCTCGCAAAATCACGCCTACCGGAAGACGCCTCGACTGTGTTCATTAAACTGAAAGAGGGACGACAACGAGAGTTCAAGGGATAGGAAGTGTTGAAATTGGACTGAATTTTGTCATTAGAACTACTACTCCTAGCTTGCATTTGAAGATGCGTATGTAGGAGTAGTATCTCTATGAATGATAGGTGATTTTATGGATAAGCAAGAGACAGTAGCTCCTCATTGCAGAATGTAGTCCAATTGTGCTCGGAAATCAGTTTTACTGCACATATAATGTTGACAATTCAATGTTTACCTTTGCTCTGTACCCAAATGAAGACAATCGTGCACAGATTTTATCACTGGACTAGGATATGCCAGGAATAATGAATGAGAATTCGAATGTTGCTAGATTTCCCCGAATAAAATATTTAATTTTGAGAAAAATATCTAGGTTCCTTTTGAAATTCGTAGGAGTGTCCGTTTCAATTACAAATAATATCACGGGGAAAAATGGATTGCTGATTTAACAATTAAATTGTTAAAAAATATGTCCGACATCTTTCAAATGTACCTTTTACAATAAAGGCTAGTTAATTTAACCGCGAGGGTGGTTAAATTAGCATTTCTTTATTGTAAAATATACGTTGAAACATGTCGGACAGTTTTTATACTTATACGATTCTTAAATCAGCAATATCATTTTTTTCCGTGTAATTGTATGTATGAGCCGCTTTTACGGCGCGCTAGGGCGCTCTGCGACGCCTATTCTCCACAGGAATCTGTCATGGTAGAGATCCTCCGGAAGATGGCATCTCTCCATCTCTTCATGGATGCCCTCTACCCACCGTTTGGCTGGACGCCCTCTCCGTCGCCTACCTGGGGGGACCCACTCCAACACCTTCTTCGGCAACCTGGTATCAGCCATTCTCTGCACATGCCCATACCATACCAATTGCTTGGTCATGATATCGTGCACAATCGTCCCCTCAACGCCCATTATCTCTCGGACACGTTCATTCCTGACACGTTCTCTCCTCGAGATTCCAGCCGATCTTCGCCAGAAATCCATCTCGGTCGCCTTGAGCATTTCTTGGGTCCGCTTCTTCAACTGCCACACTTCACTGCCATAGGTGATAATAGGCTTGACAACCGAGTTATAAATCCTTTTCTTGTTGTCTTTGGAAATCCTTTGGTCCCAAAGGATCCCATTAAGCATGGCGATGGCTTTCCTTCCTAGAAGATTACGGTCCCGAATGGCCTGATCCAGCTTCCCATCCGAAGTCAGGTTCACCCCCAGGTACTTGTATTGTTCGCAACTTTCTATATGTTGACCATCCTCCAGGACTATGCTTTGCTGAGCACCTCCGACTGACATCTTTTTTGTCTTACGGACACTAACCTCGAGGCCCCATTTACGGTACTCCTCCACCAACTTCCGGGTCATATACTCCGCGTCATCGTGATCTTGACTTATGACTACCTGGTCGTCAGCAAAGCATAGCGTGAACAGTGTTTCTTGGTCATTTAGAGGGACGCCCATGCCGGCACACTTTCTTTTCCATTCCTTCAGAACGTGCTCTAGATATATCTTAAACAGCGTCGGTGACAGACAACATCCCTGCTTAAGCCCCTTGGTGACAAAAAAACCGTCTGAAAGCCTTCCTTGGCACTTAATTCTAGCAAAAGCCCCCCGATAAAACTGCTTGACTGCCCCAATAAGTCCTTTACTAAAACCAGTTTCTTCTAGGACTTCCCAGAGTTTCACAAGAGGAATACTATCATAAGCCTTTTCAATATCCAAAAACACTAAATGAAGCTCCTGGCCAACAATTCTCTTCTTTTCGGTTAACTGGGTAACACAGAACAGATGATCAGCGGTAGACCGACCAGCCCTAAAAGTTAAAGCCGTTAAGCCGTGTAATTACTTAGTTAGTTAGTTATTTTTATTGGAGACATTCAGCATCCTAGGTTATTAATATCTTTAAAGAAAATATGAAGGAAGAGTGTAAATACAAAAATTTAGATTCCTAACTTAATGGAAGTAAAAAATTTCAATATTTTGGTTGCAACACTCGGATCATCGTAGTAGAGTGGATTTGTATCCCTGTTGACTGTTGGAGAGTAAATAATATACTCTAAAGAATTAGGTGTATGAATACGCGAGTCCTCTACACAAGAAAAGTTTGATTTTATCAAAAGAAATTTGGCAATGTCGAATGTTCGTTCGGCTCTTTTCCTTAGCACGGCAAGACCCAATAACGCATGAACCGGTGAAGAAACTATAAGCGAGAGAGAAATGAGGGATCAGGGTATTGAATCTGCTGAAATTTTGTTTAGAAACCAGTTTCAGTTCACAAATAACATTGAAAATTCAATAGCACTTCTGCCCTGTTTTAAATTCACATCCTTGAATAAATTTCAGTGTGAGCGTGAGCCTCACGTTACGTCGTTTGAGAATTGGATGGAATGAATTGGATGCCAAAAACAAGATGTAGTCTATCTACATGGAGTTTTTTAAAAAACAACCTATCACCTATCATCGTGCCTCAGTGGGTGCGAACTTCTTGAAATTCTTATTTCTCATAGTTTCTTTCTCTTAAATGTTGTTCAATTTCGGCTTCATGAACGCAGATTTACCGGAGAGATTTCGCTAAGCTCGACTTGTACCGAGTCATTTTGAAATCTACCTTTTCCTCAGATTGCTTTGACTTTTCAAAGAAGTTGTAATTCGTTTAAAATAACTCAAAGCAAAATGTTTCCTCCGTGCATTTTCTAGAATTATTTAAAAATTGCTCCTTGAAAAGACCGTGAATGTTTTTTTCATAAGAATCTGGTATTAGTCTCATAATTTTCTGTGAATCATGGAACCAAATTCCACGTGAATTCCCTTAAATGGGTCTGTTCCACGCAGGAAATACAGCCGTGTAAATATTGACATTTTAGGGGGAAACAGAACGAAAGTCGCGATGTTAACATTAAGAAAAGTCTGAAATCCACCCCTTAATGCGCGCAATTCGCCCAGTTTTGAACACCTTTGATCGAATTTCCCATGTTAGGAAACAGTTTCCAGTCACTGTATCCGGAAACAATCGCCGGCAACTTGCGGTTAACGAAAACCGACGATTCTAAACATAATATATGTACCTATAAACATAACCTCCAGATCGATGAAATAGAGAGATGGTGTGCGTAGAAATGAACCACTATCAAAGATCACGTTTCGAAGAATTGTTTTTTGTGCTAAACTCAACGCAAATTGAGGCGTTGGGTGCAGAAAGGCACTTCTCAGTTGCGTTCTTTTACACTCTTTTATAATCTCCACTCCTAATAGTCTAGGAAGGAAACTATTCGGCAGAATTTCTGATATTTTGTGTATGGCCCAGATAAGACATAATATTTTTACAATATTGGGCAAATATTGTCAGTACTGTCGCAATATTTACACAATACTGACAATATTTTGATAATATTATAATCAAAATTGTTTTTTTAGAAAATATTTAAAGAATCATCATTTAGTATTTTTAAAAATAATATGTTTACCCAAAACATTATAAAAATATTTTCAAAATATTTGTATTTCAATACTGTAAAAATTTATATCGTGAGAGTATTTTTAAAATATCAGTAAATATAATATTTATATTCAAAATATTTATTATATATTTTAAAAACATTTTAAAAGACAGTAATGCATTGGTAAGTATTTTCAAAATATTTTGAAAATATTTTAAACAATAATACTGCTATTCAAAATATTTTTAAAATATTTTCAATATCCTAATCGGTATAAGTCATCATACTAAATGCCTGCCCATAACGAAAAGTATTAAACATAATAAGGCTTAGATTTAAGACGTAGCTCAAATGTGTTCTTTCTGAACAATTATCCATTATTTTCAACCTTATTATTCATAAAGGTTATTGCAGTTGTTGTCAAATTTAATATAATATAATATATATTTTTTTGCCTCCCAAGAAATTGTTGAATTTCCACCTCCTTGAGGTCATTTTCAATGTATTTGCGCGTGATCTCAGTTTATTTCTTTTTTTGTTTCGTTTGTAGTTCATGTACTGTTGTGAATATTATCATTGAATGAGAATGTTATCATTCATTCACATCTGGTTGTTTATTTTTTATTTTTCAAATTTCAAATGAAACATTTAAATTCAACTGAAGAAGAAATTCTTGATCTCGTGTGCTTATTGGTCTCCTGTAGAACTTGCACTTAGTAGCTGTGCAGCTGTGAGATTATGGCAATCGCACCTGCATAGTCTTTATGAGGAAGACATCAAACTGCAATCAAATGCAAAATGCATCTCAGAATGTCGATGAAAAATTTAGAGAGAAAAAAATAAATAAAATAATAGAATGGTGGAAATAATAGAATAACAGAGACAAAAGAAGAGAAATAAAATGAAGTAAATCAAATTAATGATAAAATGAAGTCAAAGACTAAACTGAAGTAAAACATTAGAGGGAGCAAGGAGATGAAGTAAAAAAACTGAGATGAAGAAAAAAATAAAGTATAAGGGAAAAAACTAAATGAGGTTAAAGAATAGAATAAATTTAAAGAATTAACTGAAATCAAAAAAATTATGATGAAGTATTAAAATAAATTACAGTAAAAAAAAAGAAAGTAAAGGAATAAGAAGTAAATAATTAAAGAAAAAAAATGAAGTGCTTGAAAAAAAAAAAATAGAGTGAAGAAAAAAATAGAGTCAGCAAGGAAATAAAACAAAGTAAAACAATAAAATAAATTTAAAAAATATAGTAAAGTAAAAAGTAAAATAAATACACGGACAAATCCAGGCAGATGGAAAATATCCTAGTTGCCCGTCCAACTCGACGTTAAATACCGGTTTTAAGTCACAAAAATACATCGTCTAGTGAAGCTCAATCGGTAGGGTCGTCGGTTAGTGTTAGGTAGGTCCCGGGTTCAATCCCCAAGGTGGATGAAAAATTTCTAATCTGCAAAATCGATTCGATAACATCCCAGTGGTTTCATTATTTTTATTTTTCATGGTTTCTAAAATTATTTCCACAATTAACCCTTTTCCACCATCCCCTAGCTGCGAACCCCTAAATTGATTCAATATTGGTGTAGTATTGTCTCAATATTGATATCCAAATACTTTCCCTTTGAAGTACTGGCACAGTATTCTCAGCCAAAGTATTGGCACAGTATTTATGCCAAAAGGAAAGATGGTGTACGATTTTAACATTGGCTCAATATTTAACCAATATTGGCCCAATGTTTGCATAAATACCAAAACAATATTGTTTAAATATTGGCTAAATATTCCTGTCTTATCTGGGGGAGTACTGTAACATCTTTAAGGAAATTCGGTAAAAGTTTCATCGAATTACATACATCATATTTTGATTATAATGGATGACACGTTAGCGGAAATTCTGAGATACCGCAGCCGAGAACTGCTTTTTCTGCACCCAACGCTTCAGGTGTACATAGAATTAACACCGATTTAGGGTTGTCTTGTGTTTCGCTTTCTGTATTTGACAAAAGTAACGCAAGAATACACGTATTTTTGGGGCAGTGTTTTTGTAGTGTACATCTAGAAACCGTCACCAGTCCCTCGGTAGAGCACGTTCTGAAGGGCAAATCCTAGCGATTACCTAATTGAAACGCCAATAAGTTTCGTACAAAAGCGACGCGGGTTAAAAATTGAACACGGAAGAATGAGTTTTTAGTGAGGAGCGTTCCAGTGGCGTGGCGTGCTTTGCGATATATCGATTGTTTTGTCATTTAAACCTATGGGAAAGGATCGATAAACAAGGTGTTCGCAGCGAACACCTTCTTAATCGATTCTTTACCACAGCTTCAAATGGGGAAATATCGATAATCGATAGTTCACGCCTCGCCACTGGATCGTTCATTATTACTATATTAGCTCGCAGGCGGGAGTTGGTGTACGCCGCGGTTTGCGAGAGTAATTTGGTCGGATATCAAAACACCGATCTGGGCTTTTTGTTGCGCGGCGATGCTTTCTCTCGGCTATTGTCGGCGTTATATTCGCATTTCCGCTCTTTTAATGCCTCTGACTGTAACGCCCGTGCAGCTTCAGCGATTTATCGATCGATTTGTCTGCGCCTGGTTTTGCGTATTCGTTCCTCGACAAATACAATTGCCGATCCTTAAGGAGAATAGTAGCGAAAGCAGTGTTCTAAGCTCGTCGCTTAGTGTAGAAGCCGTATGATCCACCAAACTCACTTTTAGAGACCGTTGAAGATTTTTTAAAAAGCAACATAAATTTTTACCTCTGTATTAAGGCGCATTCAGTGAAAAGTCATACAAAAAATGTATTGTTCGGTTGCAATACTACACTGAGAAAAAACTATGGCTTATAAACCTATTAGAGGTAAATATGGAACACCACTAATAGTAGTACCTCTACATATAATAATAGCACATATACCTTAGTTATGGTACGGGGTACCTTAATTAGGTACAGAGACCTTAGTATGGTTCACAGACCGAGAATCATTAGTTTATTTACGACTATTATAGGTGTTCCATATTTACCTCTAATAGGTTTATAAACCATAGTTTTTTCTCAGTGTATATAGTAGCCGCAATTTGGACAAAAATGACGAAAAATTACCAATCAGAAAAGTTGGAACTGCGGCAACTTTTTACAGGTCAACTTCAGCCAGACTCTTAATTTCTTAGGGGTCATAACTGATTTTTTGTATCATTTAGCGTAAATGACACCTGTAAGTTTGGAACACTGAGCACGAGTAAGCAAACTTCGATATTATATCAAACACATTCTGCTGAATCACTGGTTTCACTTTAAATTTCTTGGCAAAAAATGGACAGATCACGCTGAGACGCACATTTTAGCTGTTTCACCCATATATTCTATTTTTTCAACCCTAAAATTAACCTAAAAGTATGTCCAAGTGACGATTAACCGCTCAGTTCGCCTAATCCAGTACAATATTTTTGTTTGTAAACTTTCAGTTTCATTTCAAGGGTTAATTACAAACCGGGATTATTTGGGGGAAAATAGTGGAAATATGTTTTCAGGTATAAACGATCAAATTATTGCTGAAATATGAAGTGAAACTACAAATTCAGATAAATGCATTCGACGTATCCTTGTGAAAATCCATCTGAAATGACGAAGTTTCTTGCGGAGGAATAAGGGTTTACTGAGGAACTATGTGTTCGTCATTACGAAATTTCTTTTCAACTACTAGAATGATTTTAGAGCCAGTCATCCAACTCATTATTTCTAATTTTACAGACTGTTTTTCAAGAACCCTTGTAGTCAAATTGTTCTAGTATCTTCAAACGACCTAGAATGAATGAACTAAAAAACCGAGTAACCGTGGTTAAGGCTGAGATCCGCCGAAAAAACTACGAGAGATTTAAAGGCAATATACTACTGGGGCCAATTGCGAAATAGTTACTGAACAAGTCCATGGCAAATATTCAAAACTAATAATATTCACAAATTCAAGTTGTTATAGAACTTATTTTTTTTTTTTACCGTCACACAACCGTGCTTATTTCATGCTTATTTCTATCAACACGCTGTTTTAATTAATTTTACTCATCAATCTAGATAACTCTCGACCGCCATCTTTGTCATCATTTTGATCGGAATTTGACGGAAATTTGAGCGTGTAACCAGGCCATACAATCATTGATAATTGCGGAAAATTTGGATGGCTGAAATCGAAAAACTAGTACCACCGATCCCTCCGTGACGTTACGAATATCCACTCATGTTTAATTTTTCTTAAAGAAAAGCGGCCAACATATTTTTAAAAAAAATTTCAATGTTTTTTGTCATTCATCCGTTGAAGATATTTACTTAAAATGTTGAGGAGATGTCCTGTTTACTCCTCCTCTAAAAATAAATCGTGAGGAGATGTTTTAGAACGTTGTGATGTCATTGCGCTTTTCTCACTTTAGCCATAGATTTGATACTGATAATTTCCGTTTGTATACCAAGACATTTTCCCCCCAAATGTATTGGAATGCGTTATATCTCTCTATAATTACTAAATCTAAAGCGATCCTTCAAAAATCCTCGTGTTCTTAATCAGCTTTATTTTTGAATTGACGGGGTGAATTTTTATCCGCGTGCTCAAGTTTCACTGTTAAGACAGCAAAGGTAGCGTACTGTCCAGCGTCTTTACTTTAATTTTCCGAAAAGAACTGCTTTTTCAGCGTTTTTAAGACGCACATCTTTTCTGGCAGCGATTATGTTCCGGCAAGTCGGCAAGCTTGTATTTCCTCTTTTTAAATCTAGTGCACATGCATAATCGATTGCAGGCAAGGCAGCCTGTTTCGATTTATATTTATCGATTCTTCGACGCGCTTTTAAATGAGCAAAGCCCACTGTTGCCAGACTGCGACCGTCGCCACAGCAGTAGTTTTACTGCGACCTGCAATTATCGACATTAACTTAATTACGGGTTTCTTCTCTCTTTTAGTCTCCGTCCACTTAACTTTAAAACTCCTTATAAGAGGGAAAATCATCTAAGAGTTTTCCTGAAGAGCCAGTTTGATAGAAAATTGGATGTGTCTATTTCTTGAAATCGCTCTAAAATATTTTCAAATGTTTTACCGAGAAAAGAATGGAAATGAAAACTAGTGCGATGTAAATGTCGCAGGCAATTAACAATCTCCGAATTTGCGAGCGGGTCAGGTATTATTAAGATAAAGCGCAATAATGCGCCTAGACTTAGTGAGGGTTTGATGCATACTTGTCTTCATGTCTTCAAAATCATGTTCTCGGCTTGGAGCGCCTTCATTTTTTGTGATACTCTACGCTTTATCACGGAGTTAGTTTAGTTGCTTGTTTGACCTTAACCCAACTACGGTCGCGGTTTCCGCCACATACTCTCCTGAATGTGTCTGTTTCTTCATATTTCACGGAGGAAAAAGTGACTCCTCGCATCAAAGGCAAAACAAAAGTACTCTAATCTTTTTCTTTTATTTCTAAATGTCGTGCTTTTCCATTATTTTACAAGTGACTTGCGAATTGCCGGCGAGTGCTAATTGTCTACGACATAAACAAAGTATGACAGGCAAAGTTTTGTAATCGAATATGGTATGATGTTTTGCTTTGTGAATGCTGTATACTATCAATGTTTGGTAAGTAATCAAACCAATCAGAGTCTAGAATAGATGGATTGAAAAAAATTTGCAAGAAAATGAAAATAAATATACAATTCACGGAGGATAGGCAGGAAAGAAAATGACGTTCATCCTCTCATTCTCCTTGGAACTTAATTAATTTTGCTATAGTTAGGTTCATTTAAACTTATAAACTTGTTTCACGCTCTCAATTCATGGAAACAAACATATTCTACTGTAGAGAAGTCATGGCTGCATCAGAATTTTTAAATTTCCAAGTTCGGTCCGCCTGAAACTGAAACTGAACTGAACTGAAACTGGGATATAATCTGCGAGTAGGTTTCAGCCCTCTAAAATTAGGAAAAAATCTGCAGTGTGAAGTAAAAGATATTGTACAAAAACAAAAAAATGTGAATTTGGAATTTCGAATGGAGTATTATTTAATTAGGGCACCAACTAAACTGTAATGAAAAGGGAGCCAAATGCGTGGAACTATTCGTAGGTAATACATAATAATACCCCACAAAAAAAATCAAGTATTGGTAGGAATATTATTTCCGAGACAAAATAAAAGCGGCGATTCTTCCTGTTAATAAAATTGTTCAAATTGACATAGTTTAGCGCAAGAAAAGCAACTTTAACGTTAGGATAGTGACTTAAGCGTGTTTTGTAGAGTTTCACTCGCTCGTCCTCATCAGAAAGCAATTTTTATGTCCAATACCGGAATTTCAACCACACGATAAACCTTAAACTGTCATTGTGTTTTATTTCCGATCAAAAACATCGATCTCGTGTAAAAAACACAATTCTTTCAGTAAATATTGTAAAGCAGTCTCCTCCAGCTGACTGGAAAAAAGTAAATCACTGTAAAATAAACGAATATGACTAGGTTCCTCTTCAGATTACAAAATAATGGAGTTTAATTCACGTAATGTGATAAAAAGCTCTAGAGTCAATGTTGAACTTTATGGAGGATCTTGCTAAGTGATCTGCCAGTAGGTCTCTTTTTCCTAGAGAACTTTGTTCCCTTTTAAATGCAGCTTTAAAAGAGTTTTTTTTTTTTTTTTTAAAAAATTCTTAGCATAGCTAAAATTGAATTTCCAGTTAGGAAAGGACCCAACTCTAAGGGAAGAAGGTGCGATAACAAACTAACTAATCATTCTCAATAATTCGTACATGTTTTTGGTACATATTGTTTCTCTACTAGAAGAAACCAAGGTATCAAAGGTTTCGCTTTTTTCTTTTAGAAGTATAAACAATTGATAACTCCAGAAGAAGATCGATTTCTAGCGGACCGAAATCCACCAATGACAACCATATGCTCGTCTATAAAAGATCATTTTTTTTTTTTTTTTTTTCTTAAATTTTTTTTAACAAAAAACAAAAATTGCCTCTGACCCAAAAATCTGATTTTTTTGCAATGAAACAAATTTTTGATACCTATGGAGAAGGATAGTTTTTGTACTGATCAACATCTGCTAACGCTCACCCTCTGGGAAGTCAAAAAAACGTTTGCTTGTAAATGCAACTTGCATCGGACCCAAAAAACTCTTTTTTCTGCAATAAACTGGAAATGACCTCAAAAACTATTTTGTGCAATGAAACATTTAAAACCGCTAGAGGTGGATCATTTTCATTCGGACCGAAATCTGCTAATGTGAACTTCATGGGAGGTCAAAAAAAATTGTTTGAAAAAAAGTTGCATCGTATCAAAAAACCATTTCTCTGTAATCACCTGAAAATCTTCTAAGTCGAGTCGTTTTTTAATCGGACGACTTAATAACACCAAACTTAAAAGAATGGCAGAAAGAGGTGAGACTTACCTCGAGCCTGGTTGACTGCAGCAAGTACGGCGCACAGGACGAGGAAATATGCCATTATACCCTCGCTCTTGATCACTTGTTGCAAAACTTAAAAGAACTTAAGAAAAACTTAAAAGAACGGCAGAAAGAGGTGAGACCTACCTTGAGCCTGGTTGACTGCAACAAGTACGGTGCACAGGACGAGGAAATATGCCATTATACTCTCGCTCATGATCACTTGTTGCCGAGTTCTACGCTACGGGGCCCTGAGGACCTCGGCTCCGGACTTTTATACGGGTGGCCTATCTTCCGCGGCGAGTCTGCGTCCGCCACCAGGCTCCTGGTCCAGCACCTTCGGCCCTCCAACCCCTTTCTCTTCCTCCCCGAACCGCCCACAACACACCCACCCCTGCCAATGCACGCGTGCCATCACGGGTGATGTATCGTGCTTACGTAATACTCGTCCATGCACCGGAGGAACATTACGTTGACCTCTGGCAAAATGACGCACTTCGTCGTCTCCCGCACGAAGGAACGTAACTCCAATCCAAGGTTGCCAAATTGACTCCAACAATTAATTTATTTTAACAAAATGTAAGTGTGCAATTTTTATCCAAATTTGTCTGATTTTTGCATGAAATCTGAAGAAAAATCAGTGAAATTTTCAGTTAGAAATGCCCAAGATTTTTCTGGTTAAAATGCAATTTACGAAGGGAAATTTGGCAACATTGATTTGTAGTTACGTTCCTTCGTCTAGGAAACGACGACTTGAGTCGTTAGCACAAGGTCTTCATTTTACCTTTGTGCGACGTATTTTTTCACCTGTTTCAAGAAGTCCTAATTGGACCGAGTTTATCAGAAAGGAACCAACCCACACTTTTGGAAAAATCGAGTTAAGAATGTTTTTGACTTTCACTAGCCGTATATTCTCCCCTGCCGAAAACTGAAAGTCTATAAACAAACATTTTTTGTGAAAAGAGGGATTGAAGTTTATTTTTCACATTGAGCCTTGTGCAGGGATAAAACTTCAAACCTCTTTTTCTCAGTTTCAACTGAATGTGGGTTGGTTCCTTTCTGGTAAACTCGGTCCACTTTCGTGCCTAATCCCCGAGAGAATCCCGTATCCGAGAATTAGATAAGGAATTTCGAAAAAATGTCATCATCGATTTTCCCCCTCTGGATTTCAAAATTAAGATTTTACCGTTTCTATAAGTTTCATCCCATTGTAGGTCCACTGCCAATTTTTAAAAAGTTTCATGAATTTTGGTTTTGAAATTTCATTTTTTACAGTATTATAAATGTTGCATCTCCGGGCTGCTTTGAATCGGCGTTCAGATTGACATCCACGGGCAGGTCTCGACTTTCGGTGGTCTGAGTGCTGTTTCGCCGGTATTCCCGGAATCAGTATTTTGGTGTCATTTTGAGGACGTCTGAATGCTAATTGAACGTATTTCTATCAAACAGAATTATGTGCATTAAGACATGAGCCCTGAGACCCACGATAATATATGCATAACAGAGTTCAAGTCATGATGCTCATATTTCTGTTTGCTAGAAATACGTCCAATTTCAGGGACATCAATGAGCTTTCGCATTCGATTTGAAGCCACAAACGGAGGCCCGCGGTTGACCCTGAATTTTCAGCGGAACGGTCCTTCTCGAGCAGCGGGCTGATTATTGAAATTGATTGACAAAGCTATAGACAAAGGAGACAAAAGAGGTATGGAGAGATCCTATTGGTGAAAGCGGGTGGTTGCAATGGACAAAGGAGGTAGGTAATAGACTAACTAACGGCAACTCACGAGAAACCCGACAGTTAGTCTATCATTTTCTCCTTTTTTCGATAAGAACCTCCCATTTCAACCAATAGGATCGCTCCATACTCCCTATGTCTTCTTTGTCTATAGCTTTGTCCATCAATTTCAATAATCAGTCCGCTTTAGCCTCTTCTTCAGTCTAGTGCGCGGTTATCTGGTATCCACCCTTGGAGTATATTAACGTCGCAAATCCTGCGCTGAATTTTAGCGCGCCAACCTCAGAGGTTCCTTCGCCTTCCTTCCTTCCTTATTCTTGAAATGGACTGCATTTTGCAATTTGGAACCATAAATTCCGGCCCGGTTTAACGTAACGTATGTGCCATTAGTTTCCCTATGCATATACGTGTTTTTTCAGATGTGCCAGAATTCAGAGCTCCAAATTGCAAAATGCAGTCCAAATACACGAATAAGGGTCGTATTCGTAGCCGTTTCTTTAACAGCTCCTTTTCTTACGAGAGCCCCATAGATTTGCATTTCGATTATGGGAGGCTCACATAATGTAGCACCATGAAAAGGACATATCGACGGTGAAACTACCAAACCACGTATCTCGTTTGCGGTGTTTAAAAATCTACGCTCACATTTTATTTTTTTGAAGTAGACCAAATCAATATCATTCCTTGAAATTTTCACGGAATTTTCTCCGCACGAAGAGGAAAAATCACAGAAATTTTCAAGACTGGATGTTAAGTAGTTTTTCATTTAAAAAATAAAGTATGACAGGAAGTCTGCGACGTCGCAAACCGAGATACGTGGTTTGGTAGTTTCACCGTCGATTTGGGACATTACATCCCAAAAAAGTCCTAAAAGTTGTGCTTCATAAGCTTTCTTGTTTTCTAGCACAGTTGTAACTTACCTATGTATTTGATTCCGATTTTCCTTATTTTGACACATGAACTCGACCAACGTTTTGACCAACTGTTAGAATAATTCCGCTTTCTAACTTCTTTTTCAGATTTGTATGTAGACTGCACTGAATAGAAATCACAATAAGGTAAGCCACTCAATTTTCTTTTAGAAATAACTACGAGTATTATGTTTTCCCCGACTTCAAAAAAAAACTAGATTTCGCCCTGGCATAACTGATTTTATGGCTACGCAGAGTTACTCAACTACGCACGCTGAACTTACTGAACCGAGGAAGGTTGTGTTTCTAACTCACGCGTGTCTTCCGAAAAATCAAAGTACTTTTTGTTCGAGTGATGAAGAGACAACCTCGCGTCAACAATAAAGATTGGAATAGAAAAAACGAAATTCAGCGCTTTGCGTTTTTTCCCTCGATTTACGTTTGTTTACGTTCTAGCAGGGCACTAACGCGAGTAATTGAAGGTGAAATGCTCAAGCGAGGAGAGCAGAAAAAAAATCAATCATCGATGCTTTTACGAGTGTAAATGCATTATCGTGAGGGAATTACGTTGAAGAGTAGATTCAATTTGGCTGAAGTACTTACATTTATTTTGTCTAGTATTTGGGGTTGCCTGGACATGTAACTTTTTTCCACCGACTGGTTTTACTGTTAGGTGATTCTGATGCAACTTTTTACAGAAAATTAGTGAAAGGCACATTTATCTTTTCAAAATCTCGTCTTTAAATATTAGCAGATCAATTGATTATCATTTTTTAACATATTTTTGATGCAAAGCCAAAAATTAAGATGTATACTGTAGCTTTATGCTCAGATTCGATATGGATTCTAGTTTTAAATGACAAGGGCGATGACAACATAATGGCAAGACCACAGACTGAATGCAACTATCTAGATTCAGTAACCGCATTATTTGAATGTGATAGGCACCAGATCGATGGTCGAAACCAAAGAAAAATGCGTATCTTTGACTAATCCATTGAAAACCTTAGCTCATATTCAGTTTTTTCAAAGATAACTAACCAAAACGGGTTTCCTTGAATTTTTGTTCCTTTTGACGTAGAAATTAGACGTTTGGACGGATCTCATTATTTCTTGCGAATCCATAAGCTCAAATCCTGCTGGCAAGGTTGGCCCAGCGGTCAGCGCATCTGACTCTAGACTAATCGGTCCCGGGTTCGTTTCCTGGTAGTGGGGACAAATTTTCAAGGAACTAACGTGTGGATCTGCAAAAACATACTCCACTCGGCCTTCTTCCCCGAAAATTTGAAAGCATGAAGCATGGATGTGTACTAACCCTAACCCGATGCTCATTCAAGGTTGCAGAATCCTCGAATGGATAAAAACCTCTAATAACTTTAAAAAAAAAAAAAAAAAAACTTAAACTCTAAAAACGTTATTCTGTAAGTAGTGGAACCGACCCATTGCCTTGAACGGCTTACGTTTTCCGCGGTCTCATACGTACTTCAAGGTTTTCCCAATGACGTCAAAATGCATTTCACGAACGACCACCTTCTTTTGTTTTTTTCAATCACACTTCACAGGCAGGTGCTTGCAGCGCAGGTACGCAGGTCTATCTATCGTTAGAGCGTTATGTTTGAGAATGGCTGATCAGGAGCATCGTGTGTCGCGCTGAAGGCGTGACTGTTAACGCCACGGCCAGATTACCCGTTTTTTCGTGGTTCATCCCGCCCTCCCCCCATCGCCCCCTCCCCGCTTCTCCTTACCCGTCCTTGGTTTCGCGGTTCATGTTTGCTCATCGCTATTTAAACTGGTGTGTATAAATAATTGGGACCCATCGGATCACTCCATCGCAAATCCGACAGTGAAAATGCTGCCTGCAGGATAGACTTAATGCGGTAGATTCATACCCCTGGTAAATAATTTGCCGTGTGTTGCATTGGAATAAAAACAAGCAGGGAACTCGAAGGAAAGAATTGCTTTTGGTAATTGTATTTTTTTTGGTAAAAAATCGCTGATGAAGTTAGCGCTGTAAAATATCTGACGGAGTCGTGCAAAAGAACCCTGAGCTATTGATTAACTTATGATAGATTATCAGTATCATCGATTGGGGATAAATATATAGCTACTTGGAATGCGTCTAAAGTTAGGTTCAGAATTTTCCAGTTTTTGAAATATGTATTAAAAAATTGGCCTTTGAGTATTTTGTCACCTAAGTCCCTTGTCCTGCAGGGTGTCTACAGGTCCGGAATTTCCGGAAATAGTACCGATTTTTTAAAGATGATCCGGAAGTCCTGAAAAAATGCGGAATTCTGCAAGGAAGTCCGGAATTTTCTTTAATTTTTTTATTACCCTTGTCTCAGTTTTGGCGAGAAATTCAAATTTGTGAAATTTTTCGAATTTCGTGAAATGGAGGTACTGAAAAAGCACTGATTTTTTCCGTTAAGGAGGTACTGAATTTCTTGGGAATGTACTGAAAAAGTACTGGAAAAGTACTGATTTTTGGCCAGCCTGTTTAAGTAGACACCCTGAGTTGTGTGAGTTGTCTGTGAACGGCACAAAAACTGTAAAATCGGAAAGCTCGCTCGTGTTGTTTCAAAGTATCCGCTTCAATTTTATCCTATCAAAAGAAAACAAAGCAACATAACTGCTTGCAATTTTTACGAAATATTTATTTTACGCAGAATGACAAAAATCACGTAAGTTTCAAAGAAATGGCGTTGAGTATTTTTCCATTTGGAAAATAAATTATAACTCGAAGTTTGCAACGCGTCGTAAACCGAGATTCGAGTTTTCCAATCTCACCGACGATACGCTGAAGGAGCGACAGTAACAGTGGCGTGGCGTGAATTGCGATGTATCGATTGTTACGCCATTTAAACCTATGGAAAAGGATCGATTAACGGTGTTCGCAGCGAACACCTTAATAATATATTCTCTACCATAGGTTTAAATGGCATAAGAATCGATATATCGCAATTCACGCCACGCCACTGGACAGTAAATGAATACAGAGCATCTATCGCAATCGCCATGTGGACGTAATTATAAAGGAACTATTTTGCATGCAAACCCTATACATATAGTTCCTTTTATCATAAATATGTGTGTGTCAACCCTACAGGTTTGACTGTTTTTCAATACTTTGCACTTTAAACAAAGCTCCAAAAATAGCCGATAAGAAAAAAAATGGGTTGAGCGGCGCACAAAAATGCCAAGGACAAAACTGTCATCAGGTCCGAAAGTGCGCTCACGTCCCATGGTTTCTTGTTTAAAAAATAATAAGTTTGATTGACTCCCATGCCTGAAGGGAGGATAATCTGATGAAATATACGTGCTTAGATTGACCGAAGATATATGTATTTCTTACGCAGCCGGGCAGGAAGAAATCCAGTTCCACTCCCGTTTACGCAAGCCAGGCTCTCAAAAACAAGAGGCGGTGCATCCTATGCTGCCGTGCTAAGGAAAAACGCCGTATGAACATTCGAGAGTTGCCAAATTTCCTCCGAAAAAATGTTTATTTTTGGGGAAAATTATCTTTATTTTTCTTTGAAATTTGCAGACTTTTCAGATCAAATTGCAAGCAAAATTACTTGAGAAATCGGAAGAAAAATATTCAAACATTTTCTTAAAAATTAGTGATTCGTCAAAGGAAATTTGGCAACGCCTGAAGGCTTATACGGCGTTTTTCCTTAGCACGGCAGTATGGCTGTCATATCTTCCTTTGTCCAGATATAAGAGCGTAGCTAAATTTCAATTTTGTGAAATTTCAAATCGAAAATTGAGTTTTTTCGAGGAAACGGTCGGGCCCATCTAATCGAAAATTGTATTGATATTTCTATTTATTAAGCAGAAGCAACATAATATTGGACAAAACTTGCAGTCTTCCTGGGGGAGAGGGGGGGGGGAATGAATCGCTTCGGCCGATTTTGCAGCATTGGAATGGAAATATGTTTTTTTGCTTGAGAAACGATGATAAGTCACCGATAAATTATTTTATTTATGCTTTGGGTGGATAACTGTGGAGCAAATAGATTGTCTGACCTCATATTTCAAGTGTTTCTACAATCAATTCATGGAAATGCACGGCTGATGGATTAGTTCATATTAAAGTATTGACATTCGTATGCCTCTAAGGTGAAGGGCAAAAGGAGAAGATTGACGCTTTTATTCAAATCAAGTAGAGCATGAAAAAAGTTAAGATCATCAAGGACATATAACTTTGTTTAGTAATTAATATTCTCCTATAAATCAAGATTTTAGAGGGTAGGCATACATTTTTGGAAAATTATTATATGAATCGTTTTAAATTGATCATACACGAAAGAAATGTAGTTCAAGGGAAAGATTTTAAGTCTCTGCTGAACCTCAGTTTGACTCTTGCAATACGGAACTACTACTTCAGACTTGCTCATGAAAGCTCCTAACTCCGTAAGAAAACCAACAGGATATAAGTTGTTTCTGGGATGAGCCAGAAATAACAATACCGAATGGACCAGTAGACAAGGTACGAATTTATGCAATCTGATACACGTTCCTTAACCAGAATTTTACGTAAAACACGATTCTTACAACGAAAATTACTGAAACCAACTTTTAACGAAGATATGAACGTTTTTATTACACATTGGTTACGAGGAATTTGAACTGCCCGCTCACAAGAAACTCAAAGCTCTACGTGAGTCAAATCGCGCACTACAACGGTTTCAGCAAGCTTCTCAATCGAGCAATGTTCATATCCCACCATACGTTGTTCAAACTATAAGCAATTTGCTATAGCTGAGCCAAAGTGTCAAGATCGAGGTTGCCAGATTTTTTTATCGCAGAGACTGTCATGATAACGTTTAGCGCGCGATGTGAATCACGTAGAGCATTGAGTTTTCATGAGCGGATGGTTTTAATTCACGCATTAAGAATCATTAAATATCTTCGTAAGGTATTGATTTCGGTAATTTTTGTTGAGCGCATCATGTTCTACGTAAGATTTTGGTTAAGAAACATAAATCAGAACGCTGAAATTCGTACCTTGTCTAGTGGTCCATTGCAAAATTTGATCCAGTTTTGAAGCTGTCTGAATATTTCTACGTCGTTCGGACACAAGCGTGCACAAAATTGTTTGTTTGGGATGGGGAACAAAGGTGATTCGATGGACGCCATATTTTTTGTCAGAACGGCATGCGACATGTCGCATCAATTGGTTCCATTTTTTCAGCTACTCGTCATTTTTCTCCAATTTTGAGATCGCAATTCTGTTGTCAGGAGACTAAAGCACTCATTTACCAATTTTAACAAAGAAATTCAACGTAATAGAGGCGTGGTTTTTTTAGAGAGAAAACATCGCATTCGATACTGATATAGAAACTGCACTCGAATGCGATATTTTCTCCCTAAAAAAACCACGCCTTTATTAAGTTGAATTTCTTTGTTAAATTTGGTAAGTGAGTGCTTTAGTCTCCTGACAACAGAATTGCGATCTCAAAATTGGAGAAAAATGACGAGTAGCTAAAAAAATGGAACCAATTGATGCGATATATCGCATGCCGTTCTGACAGAAAAATGGCGTCCATCGAATCACCTTTCCCTTTCCTTGTACTTGGGTGATTATTAATTTGTAGAAATAGTATAAAAAAGTGGAGACCGACGGTGGAACTCAAAAAGCGCGCATTTTTCTGGCAGTATTCCAAAACTCCGTTCCGAATTTTGTCTTGTTCGTCAAAGGAGAACGAACCAACTCTATCGTGTGAACTTGTCACAGAATATTTTTCACACAGCGGAAGAGATCAGAAAAGTTTATACAAATTGACGCCGAGTAGTTTCCCACCTGAAAAATAAATTTTGACCGAAAGTCAGGAGTGTTGCAAATCGAGACACGCGTTTTTGCAGTTACAAAGTCGAGATACTTCATCGACTAACGACTGTGACTCGAGACCGTCTTCCGCGGCGCATGAGTCCGTTTCTGCGAGCTGATTATAAACGCTTTATCTCCAAGCGTCGAGATTCCAATGATAATTTTTTCTCGCTATAGCTTAAGGCTTGAACCAAGTTTATTTTTACGCCATATTTTTCCAAGAATACCTAATTGTTCGCCTCTGTAATGAAACGGCTGTCGAGGAGGGTGAAAAAAGAGGGAGCGAGTCGTGAGATTGAACTTCGTCTACGAAGGAGGGTCGTGTATTGCTTCCGGCTCAGAACGCTTTTTAGCGGTAGGCATTGCGCGGTTGCCAAGTTTGTTCATTCGCTGAAAAAAACTCCGGCCGTGGAAGCCGTACTTACGGAGCATACAGACATACCGTCCGCGTTCCGGGCTCAGAAGCCGGAACTTCCAGGCGTAACACCCGGAGCTATTGAACCTACGGCTCCAACACCCGGAAGTTTCGGTCTCTGAGCCTGGAACGGCTGGTATGTCTATCGAGCCCGTAACTTGTTTTTTTCAGTGTTTTATTTCAAATTTCATCGAGGATATCCCCCTGGACCCCTCTTTACTGTGAAAGCTCAGATGTTGATGATCCTGGCAATTTATCGCCGATAAAATCGCAATATACGGCGATTTTTCCGTTGAGGAACGCTACTTGGGATAATCTCCCTTTTGTTGATACACTCTTGGCGCTACTTTGAGGAAAAGCAAGTAACTTTGGATTTTCATGAATTTTGGCAACGTCGGTCATAAGCGTGTCTCCCATGCGTACTTGTATCCGCTGACGTCAGGTTGAATGCGTTTTTCGGCCCACCCGCGCCAGCGTTAAAATTAGGCATTAGACGTTGCAGTCAATCCGATTACCTCGTTAACTTTTAAAACCAAGGTTCCATGCTAAAGTTAGCTGAGCTCGCTGAAATCAATCGAATTCAAGACTCGAAGTACAAAATGAGACCTGGTCATGCTTATAGGGAAAAAAGGGAGGTGTTTGCATCTTGAGGACTGTTTACCCCGTGACGTAGGTCGGCACAGGTACTCAGGCAAAATCCGGAATTCGAAGTATGAAAAATGGACCATAACGTCCGAATTTTTTGCTTTAATCAACTCATGATATAATTTTCAACACTTTACATAGAATGACTCGTTTCCACAAACTGCACCATTTCCAAGAAAATCGACGATAAAAATCGTCCGTACCGACCTACGTCATCAAAAAAGTCCGAGATGCCCGAAATGCAAACACCTCCTTTTTTTCTCTATGGGTCATGCTAACCTTGAATCTGGTGGCTTGGGTTAAAGTGCGGACATGTGATTTACGCCATTCATGGAGAAAACTTAGGAATGAACTACTAAACAGGATGTAAGATTTAACACTATAATAATAACTTGATTTATTATAAAATAAACATTTAGAAAAGGTTGTGCCTTTACTCTACAGAATAACCATTTCGACAGGGGTCAACTGGACAACATTTTAAATTAAAGAACTACTTACCATCTCCGACTCGCTTTAGGAACAACATACGTTCAATTGCAATCTCTATAGAAATAGGTGCTTTTATGGATGAGTGAGAGTAGATCTTTATTACAAATTGAAGGCTCAATGTTATAGATTTTGCTTCTAAAATAATTTAAAAATACAGCACCCGTAAAATATGGTCAAACTGAGCAAAGTTTTTGCAAATGGAATCACCATTGAAATGTTGTTAAAATTTCGCGACTTCAACGTCTATAAATAAGTAACTGGAAGCAAGTTAGAAATGAAACTTACTGAAACAAATGAAATTTAGGTATTTATTTACGCAACATTTTTTGGTGTGTAAATCGTAACTTTTTATATTCTTCGGTTATTCTATTAGGAACAAGAAGAGTTGCACAAATGCACAGTCTTATCAGCATTGCTATGCCGGTAGTTCTTTAGTGCAGCATGTCCGACCGTTTTAATTCCCATTCAATTAGGGCGGCGTTTTTGCAAGATAACGTACAATTCCTTTTTGAAAGTTTCAGTAAATATTTTCAAAAAGACAAAAATAATTTGTTTTTGTAGCTTCATTGTCGACCTTCATTTTGAATCGAGGTTGTATATTTAACTGCCCGTGCTCCTTAATGATGAAGACGCACAATTTCCGATAGAAGTTGTGCCGAAAATAACAGAAGAATTATACCAAAAACAAGTATACTTTTTATTTTACCAAAAAGAACAAGGAATAATTTTACATAAAAATCTCCAAGAAGTTTAACATCAAAACATAACCTCAGACAGGTAATCTGCCTCTGATAAAATACTTAAGATTGAAAAAAGAAAACAGAATAGGAAGAAAACATCAGTATAAAATACATTTCAGACACCAACAAGTTCATTTCAGATGATATCTACAAATTTAACACCATGTACTAGTAAATATTACCTTCACTATAGGTATATATTGGACCAATAACCCGCATATATCCGAACTAATCGGAGATAGAATCAACTACAGTTACCACAAAAGCTGGTAATTTTACCGATTTTGCCCCACCTCCTCTCTTCTCTCCTCCTTTATTAATATTACTCTCTCACGTGTTGTTTGAAATAATTGCAGTTTTTGCCTCTCTTTTTTTTTTTTTCAAAAAACAAGAACAGAGTTAGAAAGCATATTGCATCGTATATCTTGACTTCGGAGACATTCAGAGCGATGTCAAGGAACGTCAAACTCGGCACTGAATGTTACTTATGAGATCCCATTTGGACGTATTTCTGCACAACGGAACCAGAGACAGGTGGGAAAGAAGGGGTGAGCTCGTCAGTTAAGGGTCGAAAGAATGAATGGGAATCACAAAGCCCCAGTGACGTCAGCGGTGATGACGGAGAAGACGATCGGATTCATCCGAGTCTTTAACTCATGAGCCCTGTTTACGAGGCTCTTGTCACATGCCCAAGCCCATGGCTCATGAGTGCCGCATTCAGTCGGCACTTAGTTCCGTTCGACAGAATGTAAAGTTCCGCTTTTTCATTTCTTCAAAGAGAATCATGCCCACTTTAACATTGTTTCTTCTGCAGCTTTCTAGAGCACACCCGATCTTTCTCACTCGTCTATAGTAGAGTCCCTTTATACTGAGAGTAAAGACGGTACGAATCCATTTCTGATTGGTTCCCGTATTTTAGGTCTCCACGGTGTCATAAACGGGAATAAAGATTACATTTTCACTGATTGCAAAGATTATAAACTGAAACAGATCGGGGAATCAAGGGAACGGCAAGGAACAAACGGAATTAGAAAAGGAACGGAGAGAGAAATTCGAGAGTTAGTTGATCAAAGATTTCGAAGAATGTTCAATTTGTGTAATCTTTGTTTCCGTTTGTGACAACTATGAGCCGTGTTGTCTTAACTCTCTGTATAACGGGACTTTAGTCTATGGTTCCGTTTGGCAGACATACGTCCATTTGACGTGGTATTTTACCGTGTACTCTAGGAGTGACCATTCGATCCGAGTGGACCAAATGATCGTTCTGAATTTTACTCTGATGGAACGGATTTTCTTGACAGGAACCACACTTTCATCGGTTCGGATCGTCCTTTCATCATTACTGGACCACGGAAGTCTAATTGAAACTGTGGATCATTGTTTCCTTCTTGTATGAGAATCCTAAAAAATCACAAAAAACCATACAAAAAACAATGAGATCGTAGAATTTATAAATACACACACTTTATTTTTAACACGTCTCTATCATTCCCCTCTCTTTAGCCATGTTTCCCCAGATTTCATCGATGTATTCAATCAAACTCTAAAGTTCAAATGCACCGGCAATTTATTATAAAAAGAGGATACGAAATGATAGCAATTTTTGTTTGCAACTAGCAGACTTTTTTCACTCTGACTGCACTCAAATGAGATGGCAGGGTGTCTACTAGTCCGGAAAAATCAGAATCGGTACTGATTTTTTAAGGGCGGTCCGGAAGCACTGAACAAGTACGGAAACTCCGCAAAAAGATCCCAATTTTTTTTCCTTGTTACCTACAATTTTACGTTTACGGCATTTTTGTCCCAATTTGAGCGAGAATGGAGATGTTGCATGTGTGAGGGATTTGCGATTTGACTGTTGATTCTTATGTAAAAGTTCGCAAGAAACACGATAGTGCCACTGGTTTTCCCTGAAATCAACTCCCAAGCTCAAAAAAAGCTCTCAAGTTGAGGCCAAAATGGAGGGGATATCCCACCCTACCCTGAGAGTCCACGTCTACATCAAGACAAACTCTCCATGCAAAGATAGGGAGCAAATACGTTGCCAGGCTGCCACATTCATTGGGGACTCCAAAACTGAAATTACGGAAACCCTGCTAATGTATTTGCTTCCTATCTTTGCATGGAGAGTTTGTCTTGATGTAAAGGTGGACTCTTAGGGTAGGGTGGGATACATCCCCTCCATTTTGGCTTCAACTTGAGAGCTTTTTTTTAGCTTGGGAGTTGATTTCAGAGAAAGCCAGTAGCACCATCGTGTTTCTCGCGAACTTTTACATTAGAATTAACAGTCAAATCGCAAATTCCTCACACATGCAACATGTCCATTTCAAATGTTCAGCATTTTTCGAAAAATTTGTCGAATAGAGTAACTGAAAAAATACTGAATTTTTCTGTGTAGGACGCACTGAATGTATTGGGAATGTACTGAGGAATAGCCGATTTTTGGCCAGCCTGTTTTAGTAGACATCCTGGATGGCTTACAGGCTAAACTGAGTCAATTTTTGGCTGATATTAATCATCGCACCATGATGCCTTGTGCTGCTTGATCTACGAGGTTTCTTTGCATATATTGCACAATCATAGTCACGTGAGAATTCATTCAGAAATCACCCAAACATCCACGTTTCATTGTCACATGTCCGTATCGAGTTTTTTAACCCTAAGTGGATTAAGCTCTCGTAGGTGCAGTGAATGAAGGATGCTTTCTATGGTTTCCCATGCTCGCTTTCCATCGAGCGGGAGACACCCTTTCTCTTTAGAACAGTCGCACAGGAAATATCAACCGCGGCCGGTAAAAAGAATCGTCCATTCCGAGATCTGTGGCTGTTTAGAATTTCGATGATGAAAATTTGTTTGTTCTTCGGTTTTAGCGTAGATGCCCTTAACAATAAAGATCGGACATTTTTTCACTAGTGTGACATAACCTTGACGCGTTTTATGGCGAAGTGTTCATCCGCAAATGGAATGTAATCTCATTTCAACGATCCGTTCGAATACATTTTTGTGATCAATGTGCAATTGATAGGAGGGTGACGACTTGTGCGTAAAGACCCGTTTACAGAATTCTGCTGAAAAATGATTTTAAAAAAATTCTAAAATATAATTAAATCAAATGCATTTGAATTGGACAAAATTCTAGTTGCCGTAATCGGTTACCACGGAGTTTTCCTCAATCTCAATATTTTTGAACAGCTGATATCGTATAGTCTCTTCTGCTTGTAAAAGCACAAAATGACGGGGAATACTCAGTGACTTTCTTCGAATCGTTTGCTCGATTGTGTGATTTTGTAAAGCTGGGCTTCTTCGATCCGTTTATTTTCTTCTTACTACACGTAAATCCAGATTGCTCTTGATTTCAATATAATCCCAAAAGTAAATTGATTTCTGATAAAATGGATCTCGAGGCTTTAAGCCTGTAAGCCTTTAAGAATAAATTTCAAGTGGCATATATTGATGACGACCTGAGAATCTATAGTCAAAAAACATTGACGCTTCCAATCGTTTGTCTGTTCGGACCAGTAAATAAAGATTTCAAGACTGAGCCAAAGTCTTAGAGGTCAAGAGGGGTCAGTAACCTCCCCTCACGCGATCAGCAGGCATTGACACGTGTGTTTATCAACTAATTTTTAACGTCAACTAATTTCTGTAATCAATCATACGGTTGAGCGTCAATCAGTTGCCTCAATCGGGGAACTAAACGCGCATTGCCGCTAGTCTTTCAACTGGTCGAGCTATTTTAAGCGGGCAACCGGACATTGACACGTGTGTTTATCAACTAATTTTCAACGTCAACTAATTTCTGTAATCAATCAAACGGTTGAGCGTCAACTAGGTGCCTCAATCGGGGAACTGAACGCGAACTGCGGCTAGTCTTTCAACTAGTCGAGCTATTTTAAGCGGGCAACCGGGCATTGACACGTGTGTTTATCAACTAATTTTCAACGTCAACTAATTTCTGCAATCAATCAAACGGTCGAGCGTCAATTAGTTGCCTCAATCGGGAAACTAAACGCGAACAGTCTTTCAACTAGTCGAGTTTTCGTAAGCGGGCAACCGGGGGTTGATCCGACGATGGGCGACTCAACAATGGAGCTGTTCATCAACTGCTTCTTCGACCAGGTGTTCACGGAGCTGGACCGCGGGAGCCTCATCCCGCGCTACAAACGGAAGCAACTGGTCGACTACTTCAGCACCATCATCTACGGCTGCTGCCGCGGCGACTCGGATTCGGACTCCTCGTTCGACGCCCAGGCCGGCTGCAGGAAGGCCGTCACCTGCGCGCTCGACTACCACGAGGCCATGCGCGCCAAGAACCGGAACCTCTGCCTCCTGGGCAAGTACCACGCCGTCGTCTACGTCGCCCTCAAGATCTCCTTCGACTGGAAGCTCCGCGACGCGCCCACCCTCACCCGGCTCCTCGAGAACGTCTTCACGTGCGAGGCCACCTTCGAGCGCATCTTCGAGGGCGCCATCTTCGGCCCCAAGATCACCCACCTCATCTCCGGCTGGAAGAGCGACTTCGCCAACCGCGCCGAGAACATCGACGCCGTCGCCTTCTTCCTCGACCACGCCGCCGCCGAGCAACTCGAGTTCCCTTCTTTGGGCACCCGGAGGCGACTAATCGACATCCCGATGACGTCGTACAACCAGATGACCCCGGCGAAGATCGCGGCGCAGGCGGCGAAACTCGACGTCCTCACCCTTCTTGTACGCTACGGCGCCGTTCTAACTGACGAACGGCATCCGGTCAAGTTCTGTGCGTTCCAACCGGTTTTGTACAAGTTGAACGCGTGCTGCGAGGAGGAGAAAGAGCTCCCCGCGGACTTCCTGGCTTGTTTGGAGCTCCTTCTGCGTGCGGTTGAGAGGATCCCGAATCTCTTCCCGGAGGACTCCGAGGCGGAGAGTAGTGACGATTTCGTGTCGGTCCACCCCGAGTTGATCGAGCGGGGGATCGTCCCGTTGAGCAAGGTCGGCTTGGAGCCGGTCGATCTCAAACACTTGAGTCGCTGCGCGGTGCGACGCGCGCTCAACGATAGCTGGCAGCTCCCGCATGGCATCCAGAGACTGGATGTGCCGGGCCCTGTCAAGCAATATCTCGACTTGGAAGTCGACTGAATTGGGATTTAAAGCTGATCGTGTGGTTGGTGGTCAGGTATGCTTGAAAGTGGACTGGAATTTAGAGGTGTCGTCAGCTAGGTTGACGGTTGTTTACTTTCGGTTTGCAAGCGCCAACGACGAATTTGGGCCTCTGAACAAAGCCGCGTTTGCTACTATCCACATTGAAAACATCAGTCTCATGATCGTATCGTAAAAAAACTACTTATCAGTTATGATTTGCGACTTTTTTGTGGTTGGGATTTCTGTGTGGCTAAAAATTAAAGTGTCACAAGGTTTGAAAGTATTATAAAACTTATCTAAGCGTGTGTTCTTGCTTCTGAGAGAGCCAGATGTTTTCAAGTGGATAGTAGTGACGCGAAAACGCCTGCAAACCGAAAGTAAACAACCATCAACTTAGCTGACGACACCTCTATATACTTGCACCTGCTGGATTTAGGTTAGGGATATTTTGACGCGGGCAGAAACGGGACTTAAAGCTGATAACGCATGTTATTTTAGAGTCGTTTTGGAAGTGAGATAAATTGGGATTTAAATTGGCCAATAATGCTATTTTCGGTTTACAGGTACCTGAAAAAGTTTTGAGATGGACCTTATTCACTTGCATGCAATGTTACTTCTGATTAAGTAAATTGAATTGAAATAATTTGCTGGTAACACTAAGATTTATGTGTACCTGTAAAGGGACTGAACTAGGGCTTGCATTTGCTGATCATGATATTTTAGACGGGGCACGCATGGAATTAGACTGATCCGTGTTGTATATTTCGTAAAATTTTTAGTGTAGATAGGATTCACGGAGTATCGACTGCATTTGCAAAGGAGGCCATTTCATGCTCCGTGATCGCGGGACCAGGCAGAATAATACTCAGTCAGAGCGATCTCTCTGAGATGTTTCATTTTTAAATGGACTGAATACTCACGTGGAAGGTTTTAGTTTTAGATATAGCTTAAAATGCACGGTAAAGTCACTACTAATCTAACTTAAGGAGATTAGTTTTGATTGATTTTATGTCCAAAACTACAGTGGGTCCAACTTTTTTTTTTCTTTCGTACAGTAATTTTTTTTTTTATTAAACCCTAAAAAATGTTACCATAAGATAGCAAAAATAATGACATTTGTGATGAACTGAGAATAAATACAATTCCTACATTTTATGAAATGTTTGCTCCTGTTTTTATCCATTAAGTAGGAAAACCCTTAATTGCAAATAAAAATCTTAACATATGTATCCAAAACTTGCTGTTCTCAATGCGATGGGACCGCATTGGAAACTTCTAAACTAAAATTACGTCTTAGGAAGAAAACCATGTTTTTTAAAACGAAAACTCGGTAGAAATTCAATTTTTGAATTCTGAATTTCCCCTTCTAACTCAATTTTCTATCATTATTTTCGAGACTTTAAACTACAGAAATGCCTGACTTTGCAGATGCATTTTTACAATTTTGCCCCATTTTCTCATTGAAAATTGGTCCATAATATGTCGTGAAGTGCTTAAGGGAAAGGAGAATGGAGATTATAGAAACTAGTTGAACTTACCCATAAGCGTCTTCAGAAACATTGATTTTGCCTTTTTCTCCTGTCGTTTCTGTTCTACTCGTTAGATTCACTGTGTTCCCGAAGAGGCAATACCTTGGCATACGGTGCCCGATAACCCCGGTCACCACTTCTCCGGAATGAATTCCAATCGTTATTTTCTGAAAAATGTTAAAAAATTATTGAATGTGCAGTCACATATCGGTCGACTATTGTCAATTGTCTAGAAATTCCAATAACTTGAAAACTATGACGCACGGCCAGCAGATTGTCACACGTGGATTGAAAGAACAAAAAATGTTTTGAAACTTTTTAAGTTTTTACACCATATCCTGGTGCGTAATATTTGTTTAAGAACTACCCAGTTACTATTGATTGTAAAAAGTCTTTGTGATTTTTCCTTATGCGAAGAGCAATTCGTAAGAATCGCACCCGAAACGGAATAACTCCGTACGAGAATAATTCAAACCGCCACAATCTTAAAACAAAAGCAAAGTCTTGCAGTTTTGTGGAAAATACCTCATCAGCTTTATAAGCTTTAGGAACGTGCAAATGCAAAATAGTTTAGATCTAGAAAAAAGAAAATTATACTTTCAAAACTGTCACAAAATTAAAATCGACTTTTGTTTTAACGAACTCAAGATCTATTCATTCCATTGGAAGATAATTTCCAGAAGTGAGTCACTTTCGATTCATTCATGTCATTTCCGATGTCTAAAGTCGAAAAATGCGTATTTTAGACTGCGAAAAATGTGAGTCTCGGCTCATATCTTATATTTATTAGAAAACGGACCAACCTGAGCTTTAGTCACCTGTGAGTTTTCTTCACTTCTTAAAAAAAAATCACACAAAATTGCCAGGGATGGGCCTGTTGCAAACTTTTGCTAGAGCAAAAATGAGAGTTGTTCCTGCTAGATAATACGTCTCAAAAATCACGATGAGATTTTTGAGACATTTTCAATGAATAACAACTTTTTTTTTTTTGCTCTAGCAAAAGTTTTCAACAGACCAGTTTTGGATTAGCTTTCTTTGGTGAAGATAAAAGATAATCGGAGCTTCCGAAATATTCCAACAGAGATACTCAGCTATCACAATTAGCCATCGATTAGTTTTTATGGCGACCTACTTAAATGCCTCTGTGGTTGCGTTCTGGTCCATAAATAACGAGCTCGCAGCAGCCAGCTGAATCTGAAAATGTGCTCACTTATTGATAAGAATCATGATCAAGGAACTAATTCTGGTTTTAGAATGACGTACCACAGGTTCTCCATTTATTATCACTTCCCGTGTCAGGTCCATCATATCGAGGGCTAAACGGGCGATGCACCGCGCGTGCTCGTTGCACGGCTCTGGAAGACCACTAACTGCCATGTACTTATCACCAACCGTCTCCACCTGCAAGTATCAACATTTTTCTTAGCTGCTCCTACAGATTCTTCATGAGTCTCAATTGGACTGCATTTTAAAAAGTAGGATATACCAGTATTCCGTGCCTTTTTATATGAATTTTCTCAAATAAATATGAGCACCTCTTGCCGCATTGAGCTTGACTTAAGGTTTGACTTGACCATGACCCCCTCCTGGCCAACTTCCCTCTACCACCTCTTATCCTCCTCTTAGAAATTTCACAATTTCTACAGTGGTTTAGTCCTGAGGTCGTTTTTACTTCTCGCGTTTTCACTTTCCTTATTGCTAAAAACAAAGAGATAATATTAATCCCTGCTCTCCTGCATAAAATAGAACAAAAGAGCTCGCCTGTAAGCTTTTCAACGTGGACCAGTGCAGCGCTCTGGTGGCTCAAATTGGTAATTGAAACGGTGAGTTGATTTGCAAACATGTCTCTAGCACTACTAAAAAAAATGTCAAGTTGTTCGCGGGGCTTATCCCGGTTTGCGCCGCGCATTTACTCACTTTTAAATCTATTTATATACTGTTTCCCATAGCCGAAAAAAATGATAAAAAATACTGCAAAATCAGTTCTTACGGCACTTTTAGATGAAGCAATAAAAAATTTACGTGCAAATTCTCCATTCCGTGATCAGCACTACTAACCCATTTGTCTTATCCATCGTCAGCTTACTCATAAATTACTCTCCGAGCCTAGCCGTGTTGTGTTTAATGTGGAAAAATTTAATTTTTATCAGGCTTTTAATCATATACAGGGTGATTCAAAAGTCCCTTCCACCCCCTCTAACTTTTTACCTAATTGAGATAAAGATTTGAAACTTGGGGGATATTCCTAGGTCAAAGGAAGCTACTTTTCGGCCCCCCTAAAATTTTCAGGGGGGCCCCCCTTGGGGGGGGAAACGGCCCCCAACTTTAAATTTTCAAATGGGAAGACCCCCTTTGTGATAGCTCGTTCGAAAGAGCATAAAAAAAGAAAACTTTTCGCGCAAACCCGAAGTCAATATCTCAAACC